>OZ017767.1:9204541-9498843 GCA_963969345.1 Turbatrix aceti | reverse complement strand
AGAAAAATGAACACGGCGATAAGAGTAAACCCGTTACAAAAGTAGATTCATTCATCGCGGATGGAACAATACAAAAATGACGTATTTGTTTTGCCAAGTATTTAGTAATAATGATGATCATGATGCACGAGGAAATTGTAATCCGCCTCAAATCTGTTTGTTTGTTAATTTGGCTTAACGATATGCAAAGTATCCGTTCAGTTTGTAAAAACCAATAATTTGTATAAAATTTTGTACTGTCAAGAAAAGACAAACATTTTGCAGTCGCGCTGGTTTAAAAAAAAACATAACAAAATATTGTTTTGTGTATGACAAATCTCGGAAGGTTGGTCAGTTTTTATATTTTTATTACTCTTTCTTGCATCTGATTTTAAAAAGTTTTTGTATTTGCTGGTATTTGGAAAAATGTAACTTCACAACAATTTTTTTCAAATTGATGATTTTATCTTTTTGTACATTAAGTTTAAAAAAATTATAATTATCAATAAACGCGAAAGTTCAATGCCCGTTTATTTGTAAACTTTTCAAATATTTTTGTCAGGCTGAAATTTTCCTTATACAACACAAGAAGCAGTGTTCTAATTTTTTTGTTACATTATTATAAAAATGTTGCATTACAATAATTCCAGTTTTTTTCTGTAATGCATTTTAAAAATATTGGCACGATTAACATAAGATAGACAATAAGTTTTTGACGAATTCCCCAGAATCACGGTGAGTCTCAGTTACGATAAATAATATTTTATATGATCGTTAAAATCCGACAAAGAAGCCCCTTCAGTTTTTTGTTGATGTTAAAAACAAACTAAAACGTGATCGCAGTTTTTTTAAATGTCTGTTTCATAGAGAATTTTGTATTAACGCGAAAAATTTAAAATACAGACCCTTCCGTTCATGTCAAATCAATCAGTTATTAATACCGTATACATACATACAAACGTATGTTTTTATTTTTTAAGTTCTGTTAATTCAGTTTGCGTAAAATCTCTTGCACATAAAAAATTTTAAACTTGTTATGGTAACAAGAGTAAAATTATACTTTTTTTTTATCTAGGAAAGCACCGACAGTTAAAAATTTGAGCTGTGTGGCAGGTCACTCACTGATTATAAACATCTGCAGCTGACAGCAGAACGTCTGACTTGAGCGGACGCAGACAAAAACTATCCGGACAACATACGAATACAGTTTTTCCATGGTTGCTTTTTTCAATAAAAAACACATTCTTTGGCAAGAAAAAAAACACATTCTCAGATTGATTCAGCAGTTTTTGAATGAGCATTGCCTCTTGGAGACAATATTGGAAAATACATATTATATGAGCTGACTGTATTTTTTTTATATCGCGTGTGGACAGTGAGGATAGAAACTCAGTCTGATAAAATATTCAATGTACAGGATGAAATTTTTCCAATTAAAATAATGGAAATAGATAGTTTTTTTATTATGAAATGTGTTTACGACAGGCCACGCATTTGTTATTTGCATTAATTTCAAAGATTATTAATCTTCTGTGTGGTGCCACTTGCACAGGAAATAATGTGTTAGACATTAAATGCCTAGGGAGACAGACCATTGTACAAGGACAAACTTTTGTGTCAATATTAATTCACTATCACTAAATATTTAGATATTTATAGCTTGTCATTTGCGTTGGGGTTTATGTAAATAAATAGTCGTGCTGATGGATATCTTCGACATCACGGATTACAATTACAATACTGCGGCTGTCATTGGTCTGATTTTGAACGCAGAAATACTGTATTTAATATTAAAAGCAAAAATTCTGGGCAACAGTACATACAATTTTGTACTCATTCAATCTTCGGTTGTCAATTTGGTTTACGTTATCTGTATTCTCGTTGCCAAACCCGTGAGTTTTCTTAGTTGTTTTTTTATCAACAGTTTTTTTGGCACTGAACGAATTTTTTTTTTCGTTGAAAAAAACCATTGCGTGCGCATGTTAAAAATGAGATTGTTAAGCTTAGAAAAAAATTTAGCGCAATGTAAAATAAATCAACATTACATTAACAATTTTTCAGTACACAGTATTCCACGATGGCGCTACATATATGTTTCTTCCAAAGTACACTCATAATTTCGTAGCCACATCCTGCCTCATTGTCTTACTATACTGGGGCACTCTAATTTACCTGCAAATTATTCTTATTGGAAATAACTTTTTCTATCGATACCTATTAATCTGTCATTACTATCGTTACACTCACAGATACGGTATTTTATCTTCAGTTTTTTGTGTGTTACTATCGCTCTTTGTATGTTCGGGAAATTACCTGTGTCTCATGTTCAACGATCAAGAAACAATGACAAACCAAAGTAAATTCATCATGGCTGAGATTGGCCACCGTATTCCTGAAAACCTTGTTCTCGTAGGGTTTGCCGATGGAAACCAAGTTCAAAGTAGTATTTTCGTTGCGGGAGGATACATTATTATTCCACTTATCTACTGTTTTAACATCATAGCCGCCATCAAAACCCATAAATTTCTCAAAAAAAGCATAAGAAAATTTTCGCATAAAACATTAAATTTACACGTACAGTATACCAAAGTGGTCGTTGTTCAGTCAGTAATCCCATTTGTATCATTTGTTGTGCCAATGACATTTATGGCTGGTTTATTATTATTTCGATCTTTGGATTCCGGGCTAACGTCAATGATTGCTCTACAGGGACTTGCATGGATTCCGGCGATCAATGCGCTTGTAATTTTTTTAACCGTCAAGCCTTTCTACAGGTATTTTCTCAAAAACGGCAAAAAAATTAATTCGCACGAGATCGGACGCCGAATTCCGCTTCGTCTCCGTCCGAAAGGACGAAGTTTATCGATTTCCAGTTTGCAGAACGTGACTTCTTCCAGACAAAACGTGACTTCTAACATAAATCTTTGCGGGATTAGGCCAAGCAGGTCGAGCTACATGGGAACTAAAAACTTCCACGCAAAGATTTCTCTGCTTTCCGGCGATAAAAAAATTTAAAATATTTTATTATCATTCAAACACTAGATAACAGTTTTTGACAATAAAAATGCTCGACGGCCCTACAGAATATCCAGTTTTTCATTCTAGCCTTGTGACTGAAACTTACCTGCTCAAATTGTGTATATTTATTTATTAATTGTCGTATTCAGTTATTTTTTTTGTATCTAATATTTTTGAAATGATAAAAATATTTAACTAACCCTACATGTGAACAGTTTATTGCCCTATCATTTCCCCGTTGGGCCGCGGGTATTGCGAAATCAGGAATTTCGCTGCGTTGGAATCAAAAAAACAGTTGATGAAATAAAAAAAATGTTGTCATGTTACATAAAATTTCAGTGAAAAACAAGGGTGTTTGAATTTCGGACTAACATGCGTTTCAATATTTTTCGTATTTATCAAAATGTTTGGCAGGTTTCTATACAAAATAACAAAACTGTAGCCATTGAGAATAAAATTAGAAAAACATACGTTAATAATACATACTGCAGTTATTAATTTCTAAAAAAAACAAATGATTTATAAATTTGTTGTTTTTTTGGTAAAAAGAGCGGACAGTTTTTTATAAGCAAATTTCTGGAAGAACGATTGCAGTTTTTTAAAAAAAAGGAAGAACAATCCTCTTTCTACATATTTTTGTTTGCCCTGATACTGAAAAAATTTACATATGTAACACTTATTGTTATCGTACTGATTTTCGGCATTCAGTTCGTTTTTGTGTGTCGCATCGATGACGACTCCAAGTGGCCTTAGTGATTCCCCCGCCGATGGAGGTGGGGCGACAGGCGCTACTGCGGCGTCAGGCCCCAGCGCAGCCAGTGCTCCCGGCGAAAAACGTAGCGTCGGCGTCAGAAGGAGGGACTCAAAGAACTCCGCCAAAAAGTCAAAGAGCAAGAACTCACGAAACTCGAAAAATTCTCAGAAATTCTCGACCCAGCTTTCGGACACGTTCAAGGGCAAGCGACGTCGCAGGCGCGAGCGCATTCCCAAGGACTTTGCCGACTGGACGGAGGAGGACAAGGCGCTCTTCACCAAGGCCAACATGCACATGAGGCTCTACAAGCAGGCCCAGAAACAGTGCTACCCCACCATCGACGATATGTCTTTTTTCGATCGCCTGAAGCGCAAATGGAATTCCTCCGTCAGCAAGCGTCAAGCTGAGGATCACAAACAGACAATGCAACTTGTCGCCAATTACAAAGACGTGGCCGATCTCGATGTCTTTCCTGCTCTTCACATTGACACGACGGAAACAACGCGTAATGTGAACAACGCTACTAACGCTACGAACGCTACAAACGGATCTGCTACGCCGTGTTGCCAGCCAGATGTGTAAAATTCTCGGTCGTGAACAATTTTGATTTTTATTGACTTTATTTGGTCGAATAAAATATGTAAGATTATTATTGATTTCGATAGCAAAACTGTGCCAAACTGTTTTTTTGTACTCGAGTGACAAATCAGGCTTGTTGCACCCAGAAACTACCAGTTTTTAAACATCAAAATATATTTTTTTTATAGCCAACCAAAGTAATACATAAATATTTATGTAAGTAAACAAATGTTGTTTTTTTTGCAATGTCCAAGCATTATAAATCAGTTTTGAAATTTTTTTTCTAAAGTTTTAGACATCAGTATCGAATTCAGTTTCGACCGTATTTGCAAACAAAAACAAACGGATTATTTTTGTTGACTTGAACAAATTTTTTCCTGGTAATCTGCGCTCCTTTCAGCCGTAAAAAGATGAAACGACAGCAGTGTTGTCGGGTACCCGAAAAATTTATTTTCGGTTCCGGTTCCGGTTCCGGGTACCCGAAAAAAATCATTTTTGGTTCCGGTTCCGGTTCCGGGTAACCGAAATGCCTGTTCCGGGTACCCGGATTTTAAAAATGAGTTCATATGACGGAAAAAACGAGCTCTCAGAGTGAAAAAAAGCGCTTTTAAAAAATCGGTTATATAAGTTCATATTCAAAGCAATTTTTTTATTTTGAACACTTTTGTAACAAAAATCCTTCAAATTTTGTTTCGCACGCGGTTTGAAAAGTTCCGGTTCCGGTTCGGTTCTTCGGTTCCGGTTCGGGTACCCGAATTTTCTACTTTCGGTTCCGGTTCCGGTTCCGAGTACCCGAAAAATTTATTTTCGGTTCCGGTTCCGGTTCCGGGTACCCGAAAAATCAGGATTTCGGTTCCGGTTCCGGTTCGGGTATCCGAAAAATTTTCAGAACCGACAACACTGAACGACAGTTATTTTTACTGATTTGAATTTTTTGTCTATAAACATAAATTTTTGGCAACGTTACCGTAATTTTATTCTAATTTTTGTTCGTTTTATTTGTTCAAAAAATTTTGCACAAAAAATTCGTATTTGTTTGTAAGCGAATAATAAAAAAATCTAATTTTATTGCAAACGAAAACAAATGAACGGAATGAAAATATCCTTTGATGGCAGGGTGGCGAAACTCCCATGGGAATTAGAAATAGGGGAATTATCCCATGGGATTCCCATGGGAGTCACATGGGAGTCCCCGGGGGTATTTTTTGGTACATTTAAAAAAGTACATGTTCATACAAAAAAGATATCCAAAAGTACATCTATTTTATTAATGTATTAAAATTAACAATGAAAATAAAATCATTTCCCTAATTTGAAAGAAAAAAGCACGCTCCTGCGTAAAATAACGGTGGTATTTTAGGCGGGATCGCGCATTTTCAAAATTCCGTGGGGAATTATCCCGTGATAGATGGGAATCCCGGGATAATTCCCGGGATATTTCCCATAGGAATCCCCTCTTCGTCACCCTGTTTGATGGTCACAAACAGTGCACTTTTATACTACACCCAATCTGATGTTTTTTTTACCGAATCGATCTTTGATTGCTTCGCTCTTTTGAATGACAGTTATGACCAATCGACTACAACAATCATAGCAAGCGGCGTTTGGCTAATCTGTTATTCCTGGAAAAAGAGCAACGCAGCGAAAAACCACCACCAAAAAAAAACAACAAAAATATCCAAGATAGCAAAAAAATACGACTGCGTGATTGTACATATATTTTCTTGGCTGACTTGCTTTTTCTTCTTCCTGATCGACATCGTCGCACTGCGGGGTGCTTTAGGCCAAAAATTATAGAGTTAACTGGGTTTTAGCAGGTTTTATTGAGAAAAAAATTTTTGCTTGGCTGCTTCAGTCGTTCTGTTCTGTTTGTTGTGTACCTTTTCATTTTCTTATCCCAAAAACAAGTCCGCAACACGTTTCATTCTCAGATGCAAAAAAAATGCGAGTGAATGAAAAATTCAGGGTATCGTAAAAATTTTTGTATATTTATTACAAAAAAGTTTATTTGAACTGAAAAATTCACGTTGTCACAGGATGCGCTTTTACCTGTGACATGTCTCTTATTTGCGCGCGCACAGTGTCTTGGATTTTGAGGCGTCATTTCGCAATCAGTTTTAAACTTTAACACATCTCGTTTAAAAATTTGAAATCGACATGTGTTGAATTTTCAAAGAAGCCATCGATGGCCAAAAAATTTTAATTTTGTGCTGTTTTGGAGCATTTTGGTGAACGTTTTTCACATGCACGTATGTATCTGCCCTGTACGGTTGAAATTAAAGAATCCAAGCCATGCAGAGCTGCATCTGATAAGGAACAACATATATGCAAAACACTGGCACATCGTCATGCCAAAGAAAAGAGTTCTGATCAAATTGCCGTTTTTCCCTTCATTTCCCTCTATTTGAGAGGGTTTTCCTTGACGTGCACCACAAAATGCAAATAAATCAAGAGAAAAAACGGCAATTTGATCAGAATTCCTTTCTTTGGCATGACGATGTGCCAGTATTTCGTATATCTGTTGTTCCTTATCAGATGCAGTTCTTCACGGCTTGAATTCTTTAATTTCAACCGGACAGGGCAGATACATGCATTTGAAAAACGTTCACTAAAAAGCTTCAAAACTGAGCACAAAATTAATATTTTTTGGCCATCGATAGCTTATCTGAAAATTCAGGACATGTCGATTTCAAATAATTAAACAAGGTGCGTTAAAGTTTAAAACTGATTGCGGAATGACGCCTCAAAATCCAAAACACTGTGCGCGCGCGAATTCATTTTCTCCCCCTATTGTCCGCAAGGCACTCCCTGTGCGTTGTCATCCAACATAAATAAATATTTTGTATCGTCAGAATGAAGTCAAACTCGTCATTTCATGGAATGGAATTTTACAATATCCCTGACCCGTTGTCATCCCAGTCTGTGCATCTCTCTCGATCGTCAATTATTATCCACTCGCTAAACCTGCTCATCATGGTCAATCCCAATCCCGACGGTACACTTCCACCCGGCATACCTTTCCTCACCGTTGCTTACTTTCCCATCTACGTCGCCGTCATCGGTATGTTACTCAATTTTGATGATCCACAAAATGATCAAAACAACGACAACGCAGCCGACGAAATTGCAACTATCAGACGCATAAACGGCGTCAAATACTTTATTTGGGGAGTTTCAACGTGAGTTTATCTCCACTCTTACCACGAAGAAAAAACAATGAAACTTACTTTTTTTTCAGATTGACAGTACTCTACTTTACGGTATACGTGTGATTCAATTGTTATCCATATGAAAGTAGAAAAGTAATAAAAAAGATAACAAAAACACGACTCGCCCGATGCAACGATGATTTTTTTGAATGATACGACGCGTGCGTGCGCGAGCTGAACTCTCGGAGCGAAAAAATGCAGACAGCAGCAAAGTACGCAACTTGGTGAGACTTGTCGAATTTTCTCGAATTTACGTATGGTCTGACTTTTTGCGGGTATAAAATCACCGTTTTTCTCGTTCACATCCATTGTGCTGGATTTTGGGATCAGTTAGAGCGTATTTTGAAATTTTTGGGCTTTGGGTGGGTCTTCAAAAAGTGTTTGAAATTTTTTGTGTCGGTGATATCATTTTGTGGACTTTTGAGACTTTTCAGTAGCTCTGTGCTTGGTTTGTGTGTTTTGTCTGCTTTGCGTGTGGCGTGTCGTGTCGGGTGGTTTATATATTAGTTGTTACGTTTGCTTGACATTGATTTGTAGTCTTTTTTAGTTTCTACGTAAATTTTTCGCGTTTTTGTCAGTTTTTTTTGGGTAAAAGTGTTTATTTTACGGGTTTTGTGTCATTTTTAGGCAGGCATCATCTCCAGCTGTTGATCATGGTTCGTCGATCGACTCGTACCGCTTCCCCCAAGGCCAGTGCGCCTGTTCGCTCTCGGTCCCCAACGAGCAGCTACAGCCACGCTCCTCCACCCCGGGCTGCCGCTCCCGCCCCGGCCCCCGCTCCGGCCCATGCTGCTGCAACCCCGATGCCGGCAGCTGCTCCGGCTTCCCAGGGCCCTGGGCTTTTCGGCCAGATGGCAGCTACCGCCGGTGGTGTCGCAATTGGCAGCGCTGTCGGTCACGCTGTTGGCAACATGTTCACCGGCAGTGGGTCTTCCGGTTCCGAGGCCGCTCCGGCACCCCAGGCTGCGGCTCCTGCTCCGTACGCTCCCCCTCCTCCGGCACCCGGGTACAACAACCAGCAGCCGAATTACAATACCTGTGAAATCGAGTGGCGTCAGCTCGTCGAATGCACCCAGCGCCAAAACGACCTCGCTGCTTGCCAGGCCTTCCAGGATCTCTTCAAGGATTGCAAGACCCGTAACGGTATTGCCTAATTCCATTCAATTGGACCTGGTACAGCCGCCACGCGTGCCAGATCTTTGTCTTCTAGGTCAGGTATATTTTGATAACTAGATAACTTTTCATCCGGCACGTGACACGTTCATGTAACGGCGCTGATGTATGCCCACTGAGTTTTTATGAAAAAAAAAAGATTTATTTCGATCCTTTTATGGTTTTTTTTCTGGGATTTATTTATTTTTTTATTGTTTACCAATGAGTATGGTGGCGATGCTCGTTGTAGTGGTCGGGATCGTGGAGGTGCCTGAGGTGATGGCCGTGATTGAAGCCGGCTTTGTTCCACTCAAAGCCCCCCGCGTGCCGGTGCTGGCTGTGCTGACGAGGGCCCCACGATGGGGCCGGCTCGTTCCACATGCGTCCCGTATTCGATCGGTGTACGCCAAAGGCAGCGCCGTGGTAGCCCCCGTACGGAGAGCTAAGCTTGTTCGCCGGACGGTGGAAGCCGAAGGCTGCTTCGAAGCACATGACTGATGGTGGTGCTGAAACTTGACACTGTATTAGCAGCGCTAAATAAGGAGGGCATGACGGGTGTGTGTTGTTGCTTGCGAAAGACACGTCATCACGGAAGACCATGGGCATGGCTGTGTGCCAGGATAATACCAGTAGTTGAAGTATGGTCTTGGGGATGGATGTAAGTGATCCCCAACACCCTACGTCACCTACTGGAAGGCTAACAAAAGGCATGAACAATGAAAAAACTGGCAGGTAGTATGTATTGTAGGTTCAGAAAAGCTTTCGGGTACTCGAACCGAGAACCGGAACCTATTTTTGGGGTACCCAAACTGAAACTGGTTCGGGTACCCGGTCGGTTCTGATTTTCGGTTTAAGTACCGACAGAAACCGAAACCTAGGTTTTTGGATAATAAGGCCACTGACAAAAATTTTTATCGCAGAGCGTAAATCTGACAGTCCCAGGTACCTTAATTAAATACATTTTTTTTAATTTTTGACCCTCGCGATGCTCAAAAATTACTAAACTTTCTGTATTGATGAGCGCATCATTCGTTCTACTTTTTGATAGAGAATCTGTAGAAAATACAAAATTGAGTGGTCTTACTTCAAATTATGTCAAAACGAAATACATTTTTTTTGAAATGCAGTTTTTGGCGTATTTGAAGTTGGGAACTTCTCATTTTCTGTATTTTTGCAGATTTACGGTCAAAAACTAAGTTGAATGATGCGTTCTTCGATCCGAAAAATGCAGTAGTTTTTTAGTACCGGCGAGTCGAAAATTGCTAAATTTGTGATTCAGACACCTGGTAAGATTTACGTTACGTGATGGAGTATTTTTTCAGAGGTATGATTACCCTAAAACTTATACCTATGAAATTGTTGTACTTCTGACTCTCAATTAGAGTTGAAGATACACACAAATATAATCCAACTAACTAACAAACATCAAATGCCCTCACAAATGTGCTTTTTGACAATCCTATATCCTCTATTTATTATCCCCATTGCCACCATGCATCAGACTTGACGTACTGATGCCTTGCTACGAAACACAACGTTAATCCCCTTGAAAACTGTGTGGAAAAAAAACAATGTATAAATCCCCAACCCCCAGTAGTCAATATACCTTCTTTTTTTTTCTAACGCGTGCCATTTGCAAATTTGTCGGCACCGGATTAGCTCAGACTCTGCTGCCGACAAGTTTGTAAACAGACCGGTCCCGTCATGGCATAAGATGGATGCCGGGTAGCCGACGGATGTTTTTTTTCAATCTCGACCGGAAGCGTTGTTATGGAACCGTAATTTGGGGGGAGAGTTTTTCTAAGGATGCAACCGTTGCCAGGTTGGACTAACTTTTACCTCACCACTGTTTTAGATTCTTTGATAAAAAAAGTTTTGCAAAATGGATTTTTTTTATTTATTAGGCGCAGGAAATGTCTAGATTCCCCGGAAACATGACTCTCCCATTCATAATGAATGACATGCTGAAAAGCATAAATCAGTCTTTCATGGTTATAATATTTCCTGTCTGGTAGGATTAATGTAAGGGAACAGTCGAGTTCCATAATATTAGGCGGAATTTAGGTTTTCTAGGCTTACGTTCTGCATTTTTTGGTCTGCAAAAAATCAAAGGCAAAAACAAATTTTTTTTAATTTTTTTAGACAAAAACAATTTTTTTTCGAAATTTGTTTTTGTCTAAAAAAATAAAAGCAATAATTAAAAAATGTATCATTTGTACGAACAAGTGTATCGCTTTTTGTCAAAGCCAATTCCCTATCAAATGTGACACACTTTTGGTAGCACGTGTATGACATATTGTACGTATGCATACAGTATGCAATGTATCATACTGTACAAAAATTATACATTTTTTTCAAAAAAAAGGTACACTTTTTTCTTCGTGTATGAGCACGTTTATGAATCCCAAGTAAAAAACGACTGTTTCTTACTTAATCCTTGCATAACAGGAACTATTGTTATGAATGCGCAGATTTATTTATTTTTGGCAGCATAAATCTCAATGAATAGAAGGATCTTCTAGGAATTCTAGCGTTTCATTTGTCAGATAATGTGTACTAAAAAATTGTCTTACATTACAAAAAAAAAAAGATGTTCGATACAAAAATGCCGTTGACCGAATGATACACTTGTTTCCTGCAGGCGGTCTTTAAAAAAATGCGTGTATCCGACAAAACCCATCAGAACTGGTGAAACTCGAGTCATTATGACGTGGAACACAACAATAACAATAAAGTGGTAGAAAAATAAAAATATGTTATTTCGACCCATAATTGGTTAGAGAACGTAAATGGCCTTTTAACAGGACCAACTTCGGTTTTTTACCCAATTGGGAATTCGCCAGACGACGCCGAGCTCACAAATAAGGAAAAAAAAGATCGGGTTCTTTTTTTTTACGATTCTGCCGGCCAAAGTTTAGAGACTATTTAGCTGGGCAGGGATGAAAGAATGGCAAAAAAAAACTAAAAGACAATGATCACCTGAAGGCAACATTGTTCGCCAACGCGTACAAAAAAGGCGTGAGAAAGGTTGCGGAACATTACGTCATGCATGAAATTTTCTCTACCGTAAATTTTGATTTTCTGTCTTGATTTTGAATTTCATTTTGCTAAACATTTGGAACAATTTTCTAAATCAGTTCTAAAAAGTTTCGAAATTTTCAGTTTTGGGACATTTTTAGAACTAGTTTTCGAATTATTAGAAATGTGTTCTGGCATTTTAAATTTTAACATTTTTGACATTTGGAACCTGAAAAATTAGGTTTTTGGTAACTTTAGGGCTATCCTAAAAACAGAAAATATCATCTCAAAAAAGTTGGTGCCATCGGTCACTATGTCACCCAGCGCGTGCCACATGGCATTCAACGACTTTGGCTCATTCCACCAATTCGAGAATTCAAGGCCTCAGGATGAGTAATTTTTTTCGTGTTAAGTGATAAACAAGCTCCTAAGGATATAAAAGAAGTGCAGCTGCAACATCATAGCCCAGCCAGCCTGGCTTCGAGCCTTCATGCATGTCATGCCTGGTCTGTGAGGAATGGTTCTCTTAATTGTGTGTGAAATTGTTGCGTGTGTGAAACAAATTATGGCAATTTGTTTGTAAGCAAAAGTACAACTATGTACTACATATTTAGACGACGTTGGCGGAGTGAAGTGGAAAGGGAAAAAAAGTAAAAGTACAAATGAGTCTGTGAATGAAGATTAGAAAATAAATGCTTGCAACATGTTTCGGTAATCTGGGGAATAAATTAGGGTTAGTGATTTTTGATCGCTGAACCTAATTTTTTTTGGATGCAAAAAATTGGAAAATAATGTTTTTTTTCTGGCATAAAGTATTTTTTAAACAAATGTTCTAAAAAAGTTCGATTTTTTTTAAATCCAAATGGTAAAAATTTGGGTCAGAATTTGGCACAACTTTCTAATTTTCAAAAAAAATCGAACTTTTTTAGGACATATGTATTTAAAAAAAACTTTTTTCCTAAACAAAATGTAATATTTTTTGGAAAAGACAAAATTTATTGCATTCACCGAAAAAGAGTCAGACTACACGAATAAAAGTCTTGGATGAATCGGAAGGTCACGTGTTTGAAGCGTTAGCAGGGTTGATACCAGTAGGCGCTGTTGCCGTCGTGTCACCATGTAGTAGAGTAGGAAAGACATCAAGATCGGACACGTCTTTGTACTTGGCGACCAGTTGCATTGACTGCTTGTGATCCTCAGCCTGGCGCTGGCTGACGGCGTGCTGCCATTTGCGCTTCAGGCGATCGAAAAAGGACATATCGTCGATGGTGGGGTAGCACTGTTTCATGGCCTGCTTGTAGAGCTTCATGTGGATGTTGGCCTTGGTGAAGAGCGCCTTGTCCTCCTCCGTCCATTCGTCAAAGTCCTTGGGAATGCGATCGCGCTTGCGACGTCGCTTGCCCTTGAACGTGTCCGAAAGCTGGGTCGAGAATTTCTGAGAGTTTTTCGAGTTTCGTGAGTTCTTGGTCTTTGACCTTCTGGCGGAGTTCTTTGAATCCCTTGTTCTGACGCCGGCAGGTTTCTCGCCGCTACGTTTCTCGCCGGCTGCGCTGGGGCCTGAAGCCCCAGTTGGGGTTGTCGGCCCACCTTCATCGACGGGGGAGCCACTTGGGGTCGTCATCGATGCGACACACAAGAACAAACTGTGAAGGGTGTCAAGCGGAAGGCATTACAATTGTAGAACTTTGCAAATTTTTTGGGTCCATGGGAAATTCATAAAATCAGAATACATATATGGGAACATCGTTTTTTTCCATTGTTTTTTTTACCGTAGGAAATTAATTATTCTACCGTAGTATTTCGTGAGAAATCTTTTAAAATCGTTTAAAAAATAATTTTTTGATCGGATTAAAAACAAAAATAATCCTTGAAAACACTTTTATGCATGCGTGAGAACCGTTTTTCTAATTCAGTGATCTCTGAATCAGAAAACACTAAAATTTTCCTAATGGATTCTGGGAATCTGAATTAGCATGGGCTGGTCTGGTCTCTGATTTGGGTAAAAGCTTTCCCAGAAACGCACATGGGTAAAAAAAAGAAGAAAAAAAGCGCCACAGCTGACTGAAGAGGGATAAAAATTGGATTCAGCTGGGATTTGTATGTTTGTTCATGATAAACTCCCCCATGAAGCACAGTTAAGCGGTCGATGGGCGACGGGCGACAAAGTGACCAAAAATATCACATATTTACGATGGATTGCTACAAAACAGGGTTAGGAAGGGTGGTTTAGTTGGGTAATGAGTGTCTTGGGACTTTTTCGGAGGCGACAAAAAGGGAGGATTGTAGGAGACTCTGGGGATTCTGGGTTTTTGTCGTTACATGTATATAGGATTTGAGTTTATAGACCTTGAAGACAAAAAAATGACATCGACAAACTTCAAAAATAAATTACTTGACGGAGCAAAAAAAGAAAATACAACGCAAAAAAATCAAAAATAATTTGAAAGATTTCAGTTTTAATTTGTCAATTAAAATTAAAGTAAAGAAAGGATGAGAAAACATCAGAGATACAGAAAAACAAAAAATGGCCGTGCAGAATGTAGACAAACTGATTTTTTTTGCTGAAATTTACAATTTGAAAATTTTATTTTTTTTTAAACTTTTTTTACTGATTTAAACTTTTTTGATTTTCATAAACCTAATGTTTCTGATTCATTTGAGCCATGAGAAATATTATTTTGACAAATATTTTAAAAAATTAGGATTATGTTCTAAAAAATATACATACATATTTATCGGAAATTTTTTGAGTTATTTTAACGTTTTTAAAAAAAAACGAAAAAAACATGACGCCTGACAAATCGCCGACGTAATGCTCCTAAATAATTTTCAAGATGAATGACTGCTTTTCTAAACGCTTTTATCCGCTTGACGGCAAAAGAAAATAATTACGATAATTACTTTCTATTTTTTCCGGTCTGAAGTAGTCATTAGGCGACTGTAATTTGTCCATTTGAGTTCCCGGTTGCCAAACAGCCTACATTTTTGCTACAAAACCAAAAAAATGTTTGTACCGAATAATTTTTGTATCTAAAAAAACGCTCATAAATAGTATAATTTTTACACCCGCACGTATGAAAGGCACATTTGTTTGTTCACGGCAGCAAAATAATATTTTTTAATAATATTTTTTTTGGAGAAAATGCAAGTTGTTGTTTTTTTGCTTTAGGCGGGCGTTGTGTTAATTTTAGGAGATTAAATTTCACCATGCTTCTAGACTCGAATTTGCACCTTTGAGGATGAAAAAAACAAGAAAAAAAACAAGAACATTGGTGACACGAAAAAAAGTGATGGGAAAAAAATGAAAAATAAAAAAAATATGATTTTTTAGTTTTTACGGAAAAAAAATTTTTTTGAAAAATTTTGATTTTAAAATCGTTTTTTGATCCAAATTCCAAACAAAAAATTCCAAATTTTTTTTTGCAAATTTTCATTGCTCACAGAAATTACCTAAAAAATATAACAAAAAAAGTTTGATTCTGAGAAATCTAATTTTTCTAATAATTAGAAAAAATAAAACCCAAAGAATATAAAAAAAAGAAATAAATAGTGCTTCACTTTTTTTCCAAAAATAAAACCACAAAAAATGAATTACTTTTCCAAAAAAGGCACCACCTCATCGTTAGTTTCGGTGCCTGGTCGTTCGTTCCGGAGGCATGATTCGGTCTGGCAGAGTCAGCAAGTGTTTGAAAGGAGACGCGTACTCTGTTACTTTGTGTCCCGACCATCCCAGCGCCCAACCCAGGGTCGCAGTGTCGTCATCGATGCTCCCTCCTTCCTGCAGCGACACTCTCCAAAAATGCCCTCCTCAAATGCGAAATGCGCGTCAGCTTTTCTAGGGCGCATTTTTCCACAGTTTCAAGTGAAAAGCAGACGTAACGGATGTCCGTCTAAAGGACAGACACGTGGGGGAGGACGGCTGTGGGTAATGGAAGGCGCTTTGGCTTTTTTTTTTCTCAGATGACGACTCCAATGGCACTGGGAAGCGCTCGGAGATGCCGCAAATTTTTATATAATACATATTACTCATCCATCTTGTCAGCCTAAAAAAAATAAATTTGTAATATATTTCATGCGAATAAAATGTGTGAAAAAAAAGTGCAGTTGGCCCGAGTATACACGCATGAAATATTTTATATTTATGTACGAACTTTTTTTTACCGAAGAAGGGGTCGGACCCCCTCACCGGAAGCTTTCCTGCCTGCACCTGCCAATGTGTCAAACCAGCCGGCGGGTGGCGACGTCAAAGAAAACCTTGTTCTGTGCTCGTGGCACTTACTGGTCAAATGAAACTATTCTGGGAAGAACAGTAACGTTATCAATGTTTTCCATTTGTTTATAAAAATAATACAAGGAAGTTGGGACGAGAAATTTAATTAATTGTGGAAATTGGACGAACGTCATTGCAAAAAAAGATTACAAGTCATTCATTGGCAGGGGTGAATGAACATGGGTGAAGTTAGTCAAGTAAATATTTTATCTGATTTAGATTCGAACAAAAAAGCAAAAAAATTAAAACGCACAAACGAACACAATTCGATCACAAAAAAAGTATTTTTATTACACATTTTCGGCTACGATCCGAGTTTTTGCTCCATTTTTTTCGAAACACAAAAGATACATCAATTTATTTCATTTTTTTTATGAAAATACATTGGTTACCTCGCAGTGTGCAAAAATAACTAAACTGTCGAAAAAATGCTTTGAAAAATACAATGACTAAAAATCTAAAAACAAAAATAATTTTGCTATTTTGCTTGCAATTATCTTGTATGCATGAATAGTAAAAAAAACACAATGCATCTTGATATTTTCGTGGACAAGCAAGAAAAAGATAACTTTTTTAACATTTAAAAAAATTTTATGTATTTACGTTTTTATTTGTCTATCAAACTTTATTAGCTTCATTAGTTGTTTTCAATGAAAATATGACATTTTACCTCTTTATTTCCGCTTCATTGATCAGTTTTAAACTGCAAATATTATTTATTTCCATTCATAATATACAGTTTATTATTTGAGAAAAAACTATTTCTTTATGATGAATAAACCTTTTTATTATCATAAATCGAGCACCGAGTGTTAAAAAAAGTCGAGAAACGTTTTTTTTCGCAACCAAAAAAAACGGCTATTTTGTATAAGCAACGTAGCATTTCTTTGACTGATTCGTGAAAAATCAACTATCACCTATTTACCACCCGGTTCAACTTTTTGCGCAGTTTTCGTTCAACGTCCCAACCTCAGTACTGACTGACAGAGTAAATAGTATTATATCGGTGATATCGGTCAGCGCACCGGCGTCAAAGGTTTCAACGCAAAACTTTTTCCCTTGAAATTTTGAAATCACTATTTTTGGTAACAAAGCAGTGAATTTTTTTTTCAAAAATCCATGACTCCTGTTTAGAAATTCTATTTTTTATTTTTTATTTTTTATTTATTTACCGTCTCGGACAAAAAAATTATGCCAACAAAGTCAAGAATCAATGTTGTGTTGCTCGGATCGTGGTTTTTCAGCAATTTTTCTCCAACAAATAAAAATTGTATCATGTTTTGTGTTTATTATGAATAATAAAAAAATTTTTGTTTTTTATTGCAGACTTCATTTGTTCAACAGTTCTAATAGCTACTTTTTTTTGATTGCGTAATATTATATTAAATTTAATCTGATAATTTTCTCCAACGCGAAATTTTCCAGTGAACTTTTTTTAAGTGTCTTTTGTTTTTTTAATCCGTGTTGTGAAAACGGTGTCAAATGTCTCCTTTTTAGCTTCAATCATTTTTTCAGACGCCTAGACCAGCAGCTGCAATAAATATCTATAATATTTTTTCATAATGCATGATTTTGTGTTTATATTATTGTCATTCGATGAAGAAAAAAAAATAAAATGAATACGAAGGCGGACGCGGACGCGTGTTCGATGTGCCATCCCTGGCCAGGCCATAAGTTTGTGGTTTATTCACACGCTGTGCCAGATTGCGACGGCAGAAGACCACTGAACACTCGGGGATAATGTTTCATGATTTTGTGATGATGAGAGGAAGCCAGGAGGCTCTTGAGAGAGGGTGAGAGGACCAACTGCCGCCGATGAGAGTCTTTGAGAAAAAGAAAACTTTCAAGCACTCCGAGAAGGAAAAAAGAAGGTGGAAGCTGTCTGTGAATCTCGATAACAGGACATCGTGAATATTTCAGAACCATTTTTTATGGTTTGAAAAAAATGTGTGTATGTACAAAGGTAGAAATCTAATTTTTTTTAGGGCAAAGCTCGAGCAGTGTATTTTTGCTCTTCAGAAAAAAAATTAATTTTTTCATTTGTTGATTTATCGTACCCAGGAATACACGAAAGTTTGCGTTCATTTACGATGAATTTAGATTTTTTGGTTTCGTCGGTTTGCAAATAACGCTAAATTTTTCAAAAACAATTTAAAAAAAATTTTCAAAACAATAAATTTCGACACCGTTACTTCATTTTTTGTCAAGTTACGGTGTCAAAATTAATGTTCTTTGACAAAAAAACTTGAAAATAACCTTTTCTGACTTAATCCATAAAAATTTTTGTGTAGACGTCTGTTGTTTTTTTGTGTTTGTTTTTTCACCCTTTTCTCCACTTTTCATTTGAGGGGGAGTGAAACTCCAAAAATGGTGTCACGAGTCAATTTTTAGCCCATCCTTGTGACAAAAACCCGAAACCTATGAGAATTATTCTATTTATAGATTTCAAAAAAAAATTTTACAAATGCCAAGAAAAATTTTTTTTGAAAAGCCTTTGTTTGCCTTCCTGGAACACCTCCCTGGCAATCAACTGAATTTAATTCTCAGTACTCTGCAAAAAAAGGTTCGGTTTAAACGAATTCAAGCCGAGCGTCGTCGTGATTTCGGCCATCTTAAATCTTGTTTTTACAATTTAGTACATGGTTATGTACATTTTCGGGGTACCAATCTTTTTTTTCTGTTTTTCCCGAGCGTCGTAAAAAATGAATGCTATACTACGTCGACGACGTTAGCGTCAGCGAAGGCGAAAACCTTAAATTTGTCGCCTCCTCAGTTTTTTCTTCTCCTTGATGATGAATTTATCTCTCGCTTTCTTTCTTTTTGCCGCCGAAGAGGCGACAAATGAGTTTACATCAACCCTGATGCAATGGGTACTTGTCAAAAAAAAATTGAGTGTGAAGTAGTAATCCATGACCAACCATGACCATGAGGTTGGACTGATTGACTTTTGTGTTGCCCTTGCCATTGTTCAGAAAAACGTGAAACGCGTAAATTGTATAATCGAGGTTTAACTTTTTTTTATGAAAAAATTTTTTTGAAATTAGTTTTTTTCTGCTTTTGACCCCAGAAATTATCACCTGGATGAAAAAAAATTTACGAAGATGAAAAAAATTTCACTTAGCATTTGTTTCTGATACGTCAAATTAAATTTGTTTTTCTTTTTGCATGTTGTCACAAATTTATGACGCGGGGATATGGATGGATGATGGCAAAACCGATCACACTCTTCATCATCATTACCTTCACGAAAACGTGACAACTTTTTCTTTTGCTGGTGATGACGATGATGGCGAAAATAATGTGCAAAACAAATTTAGTGGTTGAATTAGTTGCGAATTATTTTGAGTTGAGCAAACTCTTTTTCTCTGACATGAGTGAGTTTTTTCGTCGGCAAACAGACATCAAGATTTTGATAATTTTTTGTTTTAGGAGATTTAGGAGAACATTTTTTTGACCGTATTGAAAACATACAAAGTATTGTTTTCAATACGGTCAAAAAAACTTTTTTCTTTGAATTTTTTTATATTTAAAAAAAAGCAATTTTTTTTCAATTAAAATTATTGTTATTTTTTGCTCAGAAAATTTTTTGTATTTTTTTACGGTAAAAAAAAAAAATGGTTAATAAATTTTTGCATTAATGAAATTTCACCATCAAAATTTAGCAAATGTAAATATAATAGCAAAATTTTATGTGTTTTCCTTGTGTTCAGAGAGTCATGTTATCGTGCCAAGATTCCATTCGCCTTTTATCTTTATTTCCCATTCTTTATTCATGTACTGCTATTTTTCGCACAAAATTTTTTGGTGCATGAATTTTATTACGCCGTTTCCGAAAAATTATTCAACAATAAAAATACATATTTTACTTTGCAAAATTTGTTGCTGTCGTTGCTTTTGTTGATTTTTGACGTGTTTTTATGATTTGTGACGATTTTACAAGCAGCGACGTCATTTTATGTTTTTTTTTCTCCGTCACCATGTTAGTATTTATGATTTTGTTAGTGCACATATGATATTTTTTGAAAGAAACTTTTATTTTCAACTTTTTTTGTGACAATAAGTTAAAGAAAAATACTCTGTATATACGCATTTACAAATAAACAACTAATTTAAATTTTTTTTATTGTTTTGTTCTTGGAGTTAAATTTGTCGTCCGAAACAAACAACTCAATTCTTAAAACTAGATATTACTTATTTATAAATAAACTGTACTTTCGGCATTCTTTACTCTATATAAACAAGAACTGCTAATTAGTCAGGAAATTTTAGTAGGAACTTATTATAAATTCCAAAAAGTGTAGTTTTGTTGTAGTCGCCAATATTGAAGCCGTTCAAGGTTGTATTTTTTTTTCAGGGTTGTACAAGAATTTTTTATTTCTCTGATTTCTCAAATGAACATTTTTATAAATATTTACATGTGTCTTGATGCCTTAGGTTTTTTTACAACTGTTTTTGGCTGACGTTCAAAATTTACCATAATTTGGTTGAATTTTTCATCGTTCTGTCTGTTGAGAAAATTTAGTGTGGTTTACAGACTTTCGACTTTTTCTCCCCATCTAAAGATCACAAAATTTTATTCAACAAATAAAACGGGCGCTTTACTTTTTTCGTACAAATTTGATTGTAACCGGCGGACAAACGCTATTTCGACAAAAAAAGCAATGAATTTTAAAAGTCTGCGGCGCATCAAATTTGTTTTTTTAACCGACGGCGACAACAGAAAATTACCTCATAAAAATGAGACAAAAATCAGCAAAGCCGTCAGTGTTGAGTCAAATAACGTTCGTTCGCGAAATAGCCAAGGGCGAAAAAAAATAAGTGCAACAAGTGCCTGCAAAACGAGTTAGAAAAAAAGAGCGCCGCAAAATAGAAAAAAAGATTAAAAAAATGCGGGCAAACGGCACGACACAATCAAGTAGGAGGGGGTGATGAGGCGTCAAAAACACGTGCAGTTTTGTCAAAAGTCAGATTAGTATACGTTCTTTTTTGTACTTTTTTGGGGTTTTGTTAATTTTTTTTGGAGTATCTATTATCGTTTCATTTTTTTCAAGTTTTTCGTGCTCTTTTGCGGATAATTTTTTATTAAAATTTATTTATTTTCATTTTTTTAATTTCGAAATAAAATTTTGAGCATTTTTAGATTTTTTTTCAAAAACAATTTTTTACAGATTTTTAAAATTTTGAGTTTTTTTATTTTTTTAAAATACAAAAAAAATATTGTAAAAGGACTTGAACAGTTTTTAAGTTTTCTAACATCCCAATTTTTATTATGTTTACGGTCGGTCTAATATTTACTAAAATCCCGTGTTAAAAACAGATCATAACTCATTGTCGGTGTCGTTCCCCTCACTCAATCTCTCTCTGTTAGCTGAAATAACATTTTTTAACCAAAGAGGTAAGAATTTGTGAAATCTATTTAAAGCTGCCCTGTTGTCCCATTAGTGTGCCGAGCAACCAGACAAACAACAAAATCGTGGTCAAAACAACTGCTTCGAAGAAACGTTTGAACGAACGCCAACCAAAGAAAAGAAGGAATGAGTGCAAAACATTACCAACAATTCCAAGGGATTTGTTTCTCACAAAGGTGCTGGATGAAACACTGGGAATGGGAGCGGAGGGAGGGGTGTGGGTAAAATTATAGGCTACCTGCAACCAACAATCGCCGGCCGTGCGATATTTAGACAGATACTTGCTCATTGTGCCCTGTGTTGTCAAACGACGATGACTTTGCTTTTGTTTTTTTTTATTCTTTCTGTTTTTTTTGTTTCTTTTTGTGATTGATGGCATCTTTCATTTTTTTAATACACTTTTGAATCAAAGACCGTGATATTCTCTTGTTTTTCTAAAAAAATAGAATGAAAGATTTATTGAATAAAAAAAATTTATAATCTTTAGAAAAAAAATTTTTTTTTTAAATTAAAAAATAAAATTTTTTTAAATCAAAAAATAAAATTAAAAAAATCAAAATTGATTCAAAAGATTGAATTTTGATTAAATTAATGCTGTTTTTTTGCTTCGTTTTTTTTATGATTTTAATTAAAAAAATATTTAGTTAATTTTTTATAACTTTTTTATGCCTTAAAACAAAATTTTTGCACACTTGTTAAAAAAGATACCACGGTTTTCTCCACTTTTCCTGGTTGCTTCCAAAGATTTCATTACAAGTTTGCCTTCAAGGACCACTCATTATCAAAGTACATTTGTAGTCACCCCGGATGTAAGGCATACCAGTAATTGCTCATGCACATACATATCAGATATTTAGTACAAACAAGGTTCATTCATTGGCAATGAGTTCTTATACGTGCGATTTTTGAACAACTTTTTTTTGTGTACAAACCGTTCAAAACCCCCGAAACTGTCTACGTCAACTTACCACCCGAATTTTAAAAAATGTAATTTGACATTATTTGAAGCAAAAAGCAAACAGGTCGGAAATGAGGTCAAATGTCACGGAAATGAGTTTTTTTTTCAATTCATTTTTTCAACCTTATTTTTGCAAAAAATGTTTTTTTAAAAGTTTGAATTAAATTAAAGTATGCAAACATGTCAAATACGAATAAATTATTCCATTTTCATAGATTTTTTGGTTTTCTTATAACGTCATAAATATTCAGGCCATGTTTATTCTCTGGACTTGATAAGACAAAAACAGTACTTTTTTTCGTATAATGATGTTCGCAGCAAACTACGTTTACTAAATTTAAAACAATAACAGTGATGAAGTTAGAATTTCTCAAAAGTTTATCATTGATGAAAAATATCTGAAAATTTTAAAATTTACATATGAGATGTCTAAAATGATGAGCAAATTTAATGCCAACTTTTTGAACCACACCGGTACAAAAACTGCAAAAATGTTGTCGACGGCTGTAATTTATTCAGATCAGAAAGCTGCTTCAAAAATTTTTTCCAGTTGCAAACTTAATTTTTAATTTGTAAAAAAAAGAAAAGTCATAAAATTTGTATTTTCATATTTACATAAATACGCGAACACCTGAACGCATTTTTTGTTAAACGACGGATGCATCCGCCGACAAGGATAATGGCTTTTAGGATGAAGTAATTAATCACTTGGGTGATTTATGTCTAGTCATTATTTGTCACTTTTCAACACTTGGTTGGGAGATGACGCTTCTAGCTTCTTTGAGATGTAAGCATATTTGTTTCATCTTTCAATTTTACGCACATGAACATTTTTTTTGGACGTCGTATTTTTTTTTGAAAAAAAAAGAGATCTGTAACTTTGCAGTACTAAAAATTTCTATTTTTTGTTATCGAAGCGTGTCAGTAAAAAAAATAAGAAAACTAACAGCTGTGTATTATTTTTTGTTTTTTATGTTTTCATTGATTTGGATGCAGCAAACATTTGATACTTGTCAGGCTTCTTCGAAGTTCAATTTAAATTTATATTTAAAATATTTTCAATATCTGAACGTTTTCCATAAACTTTTTGTATTCATAACAATTTTTTTCATGCTATTTGGCAACATTACAGTTTGTTTTAGCGCACACAAAAACCTTGTATTGCGATTTTTTTGCAAAAATTAAAATGATCGAAACCAAAATCAAAACCAAAATATTTTAGATAAGAATTGAAATTTTTTAAGATCTCTGGAAACTGTGTCCTATAATACATCACTTTGAACCATCGTAAAAATATTTTTCTTCTTAATTAATAAATACATTTTTTTATTCAAGTTCTATCATTCATCTTTCTCGCGCCCCCTTTTTTTTCCAAACCACCTGACGTTTTCCGTTTTCAGTTTTTGGCAATGACAAATTTCAACTATCACGTACGACGAAACCCTATTTTATTTATTTTTTTGCAAGTCTGCTCCCGTGTTATTTTGCGCTAATTTGTGCATTTAACGTGTCGCGCTGGCATCAATTTTTGTTTTAGAACTCATTGTGTGTTTTAGAACCATTACCAACAGACTGACAAACTGACCAATGCGAGGCTTACGAAATTACGGCGGCGGCAAGCGTGTGTCGTATACGCCAGACACGCTAACCCATCACGATCATCTTGCCGTGGAGGTAGGTGGTGGAACGGTTGAAATATGAGAGCCTTCAGAGAAAAATTTTATCTGA
Source organism: Turbatrix aceti (assembly GCA_963969345.1). Taxonomy (NCBI): domain Eukaryota; kingdom Metazoa; phylum Nematoda; class Chromadorea; order Rhabditida; family Panagrolaimidae; genus Turbatrix; species Turbatrix aceti. The sequence goes on along the minus strand of OZ017767.1, from coordinate 9,474,770 downwards.
CAAAAAAAAATTATTGTACTTCCTAGTCTTTTTTTATGAGGTGCTAGTACAATTTTTTTTCTGCGCTTATAAATGAATTGTACGTCGTCGTCGTCATCTCGTGTTCCATTTTCTTCTTTTTTTTTGGGGGGGGGGAGGTCCATAACTTTGCCGAACGGAACCAAAACGTGTCTAAATACTAGTTGCCAATGTTCTGTCAGAAAGACAAAGGAAGAACCTTTGAATGTCCACAAAAGTGCCATTAATGGTCGCGTCAATTTCTGTAGGCACATTGTGTCCCCTCTCCATGCATGGAGTAAATATCCTGTATGTATGTAACCCCACTCATTGAGCCAGCCTGGCCAATGATGAATAACAATATTTATTGCTTTTCATGACTCTTTGATGGTTGCGACACTTGAAGAATTTTTTTGTCTGTTGTTAAAAAAATAAACATGTAACTATTCATAATCCGATTACATAGGTGGTTAGGAAGAGGGGTGTCTGCATCGTCTCGGCCATCAGAACAAGCTTGTCTAGTCAGTTAAAAAAAATTATGACGATCTTTTGTCCGTGTAAAATAAAAAAAATAAACGTCATTAAAAAATATGTATCGAGGCTAGTGTGGTCAAAGTCAAAAACATGTTTGTTTTTTGATTTTTTGCACTTCGCCGCGCCACCAACCACTTTCCTGAAAAAAAAAACAAAAAAAATCATGGCAATTTTTCTTATTTCGCAGAATTGAAAAAAAAATTGTGTTTTTGTTTTGCACTCCGTAAATTGGAACACAACCAATAAACATTTTTTTTAGAATTTGACCTTTATACTTGCAAACAACTTATTTCACGAACAGAACGGCATTTTTAAACTTTTACGCAGAATTTTTTTAACTGAATGGCGTTTTCATTCAAACGTTTTGTAGCCGTTTTAAAGTTAATCCGTTCAAATACCATGGGTTGCATACAAAAGAATAAATATGTATGCAGTGTTCAATTTTTAGTAAATCCGAGATAAAACAGGGTAATCTGCTTTTCTATCTGTGTATGTATGTGATATCATAATTTTGACGTTATTCTACGTGAAATTAACGGCTTTTTGTCCGTCCGTTAGTTTTATATCTACAAAAAACGGAGAAAACTCTGCCTTTACAATTTTTTTATCTAAAAAATAAGTTTGTTTTAATTACAATAGAAACCCATACTGATATGTAAATATTTATTACAATATATTTTTAGTTTTTTTTAAATAAAAATAAAACTTGATAAGCTCAAGCATCACACGAACTTTATAATCCCTTCTGTTAGTGATTTGGTTTTAATCTGTTAAATAAAATGACTAATGTTTTTAAAATGTCCTTCACATACGCGGAATAGTATTTAGTTTATTGATATTTCTATGATACATTATATAAATATCAAACTTCGATATTATACAAACACATGGCTTGGCCCTGTTTAAGTAAGCAATCGTTAATAACTGTGATAAAAATTATATTTATCATAACATGTTTTTTAATCTTAAATATCGTTTATAATCCGTTAATTGTCTGCTATCCTTGACTTTTGTGCCCGTATTGTAAGTAAATATTTTTAAGAACATTACTTTTTAAAAAATAAATATACCTTTTCTAAATTCTTTTCAACAAAACTTTTTTATGGCACATGTGCCTAAATCCTTCCTCATATGTTTTTTAATACCACAAATACGAGCAAAGTAGTAAGAACGGATATTTATTTGAGCGTCTGTTTACAAAGCTCGAAAATTTTTTTCCTTTTTTTTTGAGAATCCGCTGAACGGTTTTACGCTCATTTGTGTTTGTGTAGTGCGCATGCTTCCTGAAAAACGCATCACATAAATTTGTTTGTTTGATGATAATGAAGAGTGGCCGTTTCACGGATTTCTTCTCCAAACATCCGGATTTTCACGTGCGGCGGCCAAAAATTATAAACATTAGGTTCGATTGATTACGGTTTTGTTTTGTATTCCTTAACCATATTAGAAAAAAAATCCTTGAACCGGAGATATTTTTAAAGTGCACTTGTTTTTTCCGGTCAACACCTGATTTGTATGCATGCTGGCAAAACAAGGCATCCAATAATTGTTTGTCACCCCGTTTCTATTGTTCTGATGTTTGATTACGAGCGTTTGACCATGCGTGCAGCTTTGTGTGCCGTTGACACGAGTCATGAAATAAAATAAAATAATGTATGATAAAAAATTTGAGAGAAAATGTTTACCTTTGCCACCAAAAAAACGGTTTACTTTTTTAGATATTTTGTTTTTTTAGACTCGCGTGTTTATATTTTTATTTTTAAATTTAAAAATACAATGGAAGTTTTAAAATTACCAAAAAAACAGGCTCGAACCCTCTGAATCCAATTATTTATGTTTATTTGTACGATTTGCAGATATTTTTTGTTCTATATTTTTAATGACCTAAAAATGACGTGCAAAGACTAAAAAAACAAAATGCTTTTTTGTGTAGCTTTTTTTTTAAGTGTTGTTTAGTTCATTTTATAAAGAAAGATTAAATTCAGCGATTTTTACTTTTCAGGCTTTAATATTTATCTTACGTATATTTTTTTTGGATTTTTTTAAACGCTAATAAAAAAGTTGCGTAAATAAAATTTTCATGGTTTGTTTTCTCCGAATTCGCATAATAATAAATACATACACATAATGCAAAGATTGAAAGATGTGTGCCTGACCGAGTGAGAATATACGTGAGAAGTCTGCAAAAAGGAACGTGGAAAAGAGCAGTTATACACATATTAGTATTCAAAATTCTAGTAGTATCCTGCTTATTTGTTCTTTATACCATTCTTACTTTCCATTAATTTATTTGTACCGTTTCACTTTTTGAGAATTCTTTTTTTTTGTAAATGCCACTTTTTTACGGTGACTTCAAATTTTTACAATAACCCCAAAATTTGCGGTGCGTGGAAGTGAGCGGTGGATGGTAAATGAAGTGTGAAATTTTTTTTCGATGTCTTGTATCATCATTTGCGATGCCAAAAATATACGCAGTTCCTGGATGTATCAAAAATGCACAATTTCGCGCTAACAATTTGCACTACCTTTTTATGACGTTTTGATGAAAAATTGGAAAAGTTCCTGGGGAAGTCCCTTTTTTGTCTGGAGTCACATCAGTGACTAGGGAGGTGGCCACCCAGGTGGTAAAAAGAGGACATTCATGGGTCTAGAAACGACAGGAAATTTATTTAGATCTGCGGATTAATTTTACAAAACGCACAATTTGGTAAAATTTTTCCATAAAAATTTTATGTTGATTATCTTTCGTTTGGTTTGTTTTTTTAAATAAATCAAAAAATAAAAACGTTATATTTTAGAAATAAAAAGTTTAAATTTAAAACAATATTTATTGTTCAAAAAACTAAATAATATTGTTTAAAAACTGCAATAAAATTTTTTGCAGTCATTTTTTTGAAAATTTTTATTACATATTTGTTATCCTTTCCTTCAAAAATACCGTATTCAGCCCCCTTTTCCACTCCATTTAATGTTTTGGTCAAATTATGTCCACTCCATGACGTTTATTTTTTTCTCCCGTTTTTTGTTTTGCACACCTCATTTGCAGCGGTTCTTTTTTTTGATGGGGGAGGGGGTCGGATAAATGTTGAAAAAGCAGCAAAAAAGAGTTGTTCACTCTTTGGTGGTTACTATTTATATAAAAAAAATTTGAACGCCTAGATTTGCCCTCTTATTGTCACAAAAAAACATTCACAGCTTGCAAAAACTAAATATATAAATACTCTTGTCTGGTTATTTTTTTTGACGTCGTTGTTCGTTCATTCATTCATTGTCATTGCTGCTGTTGTAGTAGTTGTTGACATGATGGAATACTGCGCTGATTGCATCAAGTTGTTGCATACGGTGGGTTTTTTTGGATTTGGAGAAAAAATAGATTCCTTATTTAATTGTTTTTGTTTTTGAACGCATATTTATTTTTTTATAACGGCACACAATATTTTTGATTATTTTTTTTGCTATAAATATTTTGTGTAGAAATTTATAGACAAGTAAATGTAAAAAAAATAATCAGAAATGTAAGAACGTAAAAAAAATAAACAGGAATGTCAGAAACTGCAAAAAAATTTTTCGTATGATTCTGTAACCCTTCTTTAATCCTGGTAAGACCAAATCAAATTTTATTTTTGTCCCAGAACTTTTTTTTTTACAAAAATAATATTTTTTTAGTCAAAAAATACACCTTTTTTTGTGCGATTCGATTTATCAAAAAGTTCTGAAAGTTTGCAGACGCTTGAAGTTTTAGAAAGCTCAAAGTGCAAAGTAAGATGATCGTTGGCTCTTGCGTGCATGAGCTGTGCCTAATCTGGTTATGGGTCTGTCTTCTGGTTCACTGCTTGTTTACGGTGGTTTGTGTCCAAATAGTATTTGGGTTGTGAACGAAATGATCTGATTAGTCAAAATCAGAATATTTGTCATGACGCTATTGAAAATAGGCAAAAAAAATTTAGTTGTAAATAAATTTCAAAAACTTTTCTGAATTTAAAATTCGTATTTTTGAACTTGCTTAACCAAAAAAAAAAGAATGAGTAATTTTGTTTTTATCCTCTCTTTCAAACACTTATTATTTGGTACGTACTGACTGAGATAAGATTATCCAGCGTATCTCATAATGCCTCATAAGTATTTTATGAGTGCAGGAACAAGTAAAATCCCTTTGCGTAACTATTTTTATTTTTTACAGACGTCTTGGGATGTTTTCCCCAAGTTATGTATTTACCTGATTTTACTTTTTTGTCGTGTCATGCTTTTTTTTGCAGAAAAACGACGTCGGTCAAGCATAGTCATTTTTTCAGAATCCATGGATTTTTCAAGAAATATTATTTAGTTATCTCTTTGAACTTTGCAGTTGTGAATGAATGTCTATTTAATTTTTAATTTTTTTTATCTCAATTAGTTAGGGTTCTTTTTTATTTTTTAACGTACGCAAAATAAGATGTTTGATGTCTATGATCCGTTGTCTTACCTGACTGTCATGTCAGCTGGCACGGTTACCATACAAAAAATAGAAACAATTGAAGCAAATGCGTATCGGAAAAATAAATGTACGAAAAGTGGTCATTAAATGCGGATTGTCATAGGTAGCAATCTAACATTCATCGTACAACATAGTACATATTGGTAGTAACTCACGAGGAATGATGCACCGCAAGTTGGCTTAAGTGCTTTAAAATTTAGTTCCTTCTGTATTTATTTTTTTTTGTAAAACATCAATTTTTTAAAACTAAAAAAATGTATAAAAAATTTGTGATGATTGGATCAAAATTTTTTTATTTGTCATAAATATTCTGTTCAAATACTCATTTTTGGTTGTAGTTGAAGCAACAATTCGATAAATTGCAAAAAAAGCAATTACTCTAAAATTTGAAGCAATTTGTGCTCGATAATCTTTGTCAGCACCATTTTATGCAATTATTGTTAATAAATACCTCTGTTTTTACATATGTGAATATCTACAAAAAACACAAATAAACCTTATCAAATCATAACTATAATATTTATGTAAATATAATAAAATTCCAGTTATAAGGTTCAAGAAACCGACTTTTAGAATTGCTGTCTGAAAAAAACCTTGCGTGTCCTGCGATTTCTCTTCCTGCTACAATCCTATTTTTTCTAAGTTTGCAAACTCAAGCAGGTAATAATGCCGAGAAGAACTTCACGCATTGGCATTATTGTTTTTATATTTCGTTGCGTGACATTGGCATTAATTGTACCAATGCATAGCTTTTGTCGTCTTTTATATGAATTCAATATGATACAAATTTGGGTTTGAATAGCGATAAATGAGAGCGTGACGGCAATGCCCTCCTACTATCGTCCGACCTGATTGTATTTTACTTAAGCTCTGAGTACTGATATGAGAGTTTGTAGGTGCAGTGCTCTAATTCTAATAAAACGAATAAAATTCTAATTTCTTTATTAAACATTTAGTTCGTTTTTAAATATAATATTACATTTTTTGAATTATTGTAGAATCAAAAATTTGTTAAAAAAGTTCAATTGTTTTGTATGTATCTGAAATCTGACTTTTGGTCGCCCTTCGGCTATTTTTGGCATTTTTTACCCAAAAAGTTTTAAAATAGAAACATAAAAATGAAATGAAATAAAATAAAATAAAAACTTGCAACTGGCCTGCTGGTCTTGGCTTTTGGCACTTTTTGAAAGCCCGAGGCATCCTGTCTTTTCTTTACTTACTCTGTATCCTATTTTTGACGCATCATTGCATGCATGCCGATGTGTAAAAAATTTTAAACGTAAATTGATATGCTTTTATGATATACGACTTTTCTCAGTCATTATAACGATAAACTTTTCGTTATTTCCTGTTTTGAGATATATTATACATACATATCTTTTTTTTGACATTGAATCATAACCTCGTTTTTTTTATCATTGTCACGTTTTCGGTTCCTCATTCTCGTTAGTTTCTTCTTTTCTTTTAGTCCTCTGTTAGCCAGAATTTGGGCGATACAACAAACATGATTCCTCGAGTACGGTCTCACTACATTAATCAAAAGAGGATGGAACTGCTGAAATCTCAGGTAAGCAATCGGCAGTCGTACATATTTGGGAGGTGTCGCTTTTGTCTGTCCGCTATTTTTTTTCTTTTTATTAATTTTTTTTGAACAATGAGAACGAATTTGGCTAAACTTGACCTAAATTTCAATATGGTGTCTCTTCTTCCTTTAATCGTTTTTCACTTTGCACATTTCGCATTTCTTCAGCAACGCACACTGTGTCACAAAAAAATTACAAAAAAAATTCCCGACAAATCTACAAATTTTACTTATCATTTTAATTTCAGATAAACCAGGCCGAACAACTGCACAAACCTCTAAACGGCGATCTACCGTCATCAACCGTAGTTGATAACATTGAAAAAACCGGTGAAATCATCAAAATTAACGTTGGTGGTCGATGCGCCCAACTTTATGTCAACTTGGTAAGTTTTTATAAAATTTTCTTAAACGAAATATTTAACTAAAAACTTTTGATACTTGAAGGTCAGACAAAGACTCGACAGCGGTAGGCTGGCGGTTTTTTGTTCAAAATCCCACATTGAACGTCTCACAGAATGCGACTCATATTTTGAGCACACAAATGAGTACTACTTTGAACGATCTCCTGTTATTTTTGAATACATTGTTGATTTTTATGTTACCGGTGAGTTATATACAATTCGTTATGAATACAGAACATTTTTTGTACATGTGGTAGTCATTTCAGAATTTTTTTCTTAAAAAGTTGTTTTGTACTGGTGGTAGCCATTTTTGAATTTTTGGTAAAAAAATATGTTTTGTACGGGTGGTAGTCATTTTAACATTTTGTTTCACAAGAGAAAATTTTCAGGCCGCCTCCACAGACCAATGGACATCTGTCCAATCAGATTGAGATACGAACTGGATTTCTGGAGAATACCCTCTTCAACTTTTGCTGCTTGTTGTCGCCTCGACGAAGGCGGTCGTAAGCCGCACGGAGTTGCCCAATTTTCAAGCAGTGAACAAGCTTACCTTGAAATGACTTTTCCACCTGATCTCTTTGACAAAGTTTGGCTCGGCAAAACTCGACTTTTGACTTGGACTTTTTTTGAGAATCCAAGGAGCTCATTTGCTGCCAAGATTCAATCAATTGTGTCGGCTGCCTTTGTTTTGCTGTCGCTCGCTGGACTCATTTTGTCTTCCATGCCCGAGTTTCAGACAGAGGGCATGACACCTGTGTGGTGGTTGCAGTTTTTAGAGACTTGGTTGGTTTTTTTGATCTGAAGATTAAAACTAAAAAACAATTCTAGATAATTTTTTTTTATTTAAAATTTAGTAATTTTTTTTATTGAAAATGTTTTTTTAGTTTAATTTTTGTTACTTTAAAAAAAAATTTAAAAAAAATTATTTAACAAATTTTAGCTGCATGGTTTACTTCACCGCGGAGTACATCCTCCGCTTCCTCGTCTCTCCTCTCAAGTGCCAATTCATCAAGCAGGCCCTCAACGTCATCGATCTCATGACCATAGTGCCCTTCTTCGTGGAAGAATGCCTACCAAACGTTGGCATCGATGAAATAGAACTCAGGAATTTCCGTGGCGCAATGGTTGTCATTCGCGTCATGCGACTGGCTCGTGTTGCACGAATCTTCAAGCTCGCACGCTACAGCATAGGTCTTCGGGCTTTCGGCGAAACAATGAAAAAGTCGGCCGCTGAGTTATCCATGCTGGGCATGTTTTTGCTCACCGGTATTATGCTATTTTCGACGGCTATTTACTTCTTCGAAAGAGATGAGCCCAATTCTAAGTTCTACAGTATACCTTCTGCGTGTTGGTGGTGCATGTGAGTTTTTTTTATTAAAAAAAAATTCTCTGAAATTCAACTTTCTTTTTCATGTTTTTTTGCGATTACCCAGACCAACTTTTTTGTTGCTACCACCCAGACTAAAGTTTTTGTTGCTACCACCCGGCCAAATTTTTTTTATCACCATTCAAACCATATTTGTTTGTTGCTGCCACCCGGACCTAATTTTTGTTTACAATCCGAATCAATTTTTTTTAAATAAAAAAATGAACAAATTTTAGAGTAACAATGACAACAGTAGGCTACGGAGATCTCGTCCCCGTGACTGCCGGTGGAAAAGTGGTCGCAGCAATGGCATCGGTCTGCGGCATCATCGTGCTTGCCTTCCCGATCTCCATGATTATCGACAAATTTGCCGAATCCACTGGCGAGTGGTACGGCGATGACATGGTAACGTCTGCTAATCAAAAGGCTAATTTTAAATCAATGCGTCAAAAATCGCATCGCCGAATTGTTTAAATTTTTTATTTAAAAAAAAAACGTTTTTTTGTACAGCACGTTTGAAATTTGTTTTGTTTTTTTTGAAATCATTTTATTTATTTTATGTTGCACAAATTGTGTGATTTTTTTTGAGTATCTGTGTTCACACCTTCACACCACGTTTATTTTTTTAGATGTCAGAGTGCAGTGACACTTTTATCGGAGGAGGGGGTCATCATCATGCCCTGCGGCGACGATCACACTTACCGCCTACCGTTATGTATCCTTCGTATCCGAGTGATTCCTAATTTCTGATTTTATCCAAGCATTCCGAAAAAGTTCAACATTGTATTTATTTATTTTTTGACTGGCACTGGGTGTCTGTCCGTCAATCCACACAAACAGCATGTGTGTGCGTGCGTTTACGCGTGCGTGTGCGTGTGTGTGTGTGTGCATCCGTGTGGCAAAACCACCTATAATAAAATTTTACGGTCCGCAACTAATTTTTTTGTATTTTCTATTAAAAAAAACAAACAAAAAAACGGGTCAAATTGAATTTTTACGTTCTCTAAAACAAAAAAGATGGCATTCCGAGTGCTCTAATGAATCCTGATCTCTTTTTTTTTGTGTTGTAAACCCAACCCGGTGATTTTTTATTTTTTGAACGAAAAAACTTACCTTTCTGTTTCCTCGCACACCAACACTCAACTTTTGGTTATTTTTTGACTATCTCAGTTCGTACAAATGGTATCTATTTATGTACAAGAAATTTATTTGCCCAGCAATTGTATGTATTTAGCAATGATTGTGTGTTTTACCACAGTTTTATGATTTGTATTTTTGATGAATTCTTTTTTGTGCGTAAAAATAAAGACTGTATAATAAATAAATATTAGAAATTTGAAAAAATAAATCAAATAAAATAATGGAAATATTGGAATCGGAGGCTGGAAACACAACATTTTTCGTTCTATTTATTTAACATAAACAATTTTACCGCATTTGCCACATTCTGATAAATTTTTTATATGAATAAAATACATACAAAAATTGACAAAATTTGTTGCAGAATCAAATTTTACAAAATAAATTGCAAACATGCAAAAAATTTTTTCTATTTTAAAAATTTGCATACTACGTTTTTTGCTAAACCTGCAGTTTATAGTCAGTGTTATCTGTTTCGTGCTGAAGTCGAGATGTCGGTTCCTGCTTCGCCTGCAGCGAGTAACACGTCTGGTGTCAACGGAGTCTCACCCGCCTCTGGTGGGTCTTCCCTCTTCATCGGCTCCAAATCCGCAACATCTGTAAATGGCTCCTCAAAAGAAAACATCCATGGAGACGCTCCTAAGTGGACAAACAAGGTTTACAAGCGCAAACGAATACCGGACAACTTTAATACCTGGAAAGAAGAGGACAAGAAGTCGTTCAACCAGGCTTCTGTTTTCATGAAGTACGTCAAGCTGGCGAATGAGCAATGCAAAGTGTTGTGGGATAACATGAATCCTCTGATTCGACTAAAGTTTTCCATGATGAACCAAGTTAACGAAATTCACCCCGGCGAGTTTGATGACTACATTGCGTCCATCAATAAGATCCGTGAATACGCTTTTGCGGACAACCTGGATCCTGTCGCAAAAAAATCAGGGGAGTGAACAATATTTATGTTTTTTGATTTGTAGTTGTCAAATAAATTTGAACCTTGGATTGGAATTTGAAATACCGAGTAGTCGGACATTTTTGAGAATAATGAAACGTCAATTTGAAAAAAAAAATATTGAAAATATGAAAATTGCGCAACTAAATATCGTATTTTAAAAGACACTCTGTGAGCCGATTTAGGACCAAGGGGGGATCGACGACCCCGTGTTTTTACAACCCCCAAATATTTTGTGCCAAAGTTACAAGTGGCAGGGGGGGAGGAACAGAAATAAATATAAAAAAAATTCCAGAAGCCGGATTCTGGAGTTACGGCTTCTGGAAGTTTTTGATGTCAAATTTTCAACTTGCTTCAAAAAATCTGATTTTTGGCATACAGGGGTATCTTGGCACGCGAAATCGACTGGTGTACTCAGATTTTTTTTTGAACTTCTGATTTTTTCGGAATTATTGTATTCTGCAATTTTTCGACATTTTGCCTTACATTTTTGGCTACAGCATTTGCATTTCTTCTGGGGGAGCAGTGAGGTTCAGATATTCTTGTAGAGCATGTTTTTCTGAGTCTGGGATAAAAAACACAAAAAAAAGTGGTAACACTTTTGTGACCATCCTCGGGCATTTATCGCGCGCACTCGACAAAAAAAGAGTGTAAACAGCATATTTTTTGACTTAACTGACAAAAAAAGGCGTGCGCGCGCGTAAAAGGAGTCATGTTTAAAAAAATGCCCTAAAGCCAATTTTTGTTTTTTATGCTAGCGGTTACCTGAATAGGTTTCATCATGTCCTGAAGATTGTAACAAGTCACTTGCGCGTTTAATCCGACAATTTTGCGCATTGCTACAGGCATTTGAAAAAACTGAAAAGTTGGAATGCTGTAACTCGTAGCAAAATAATACGATAAAAAACACAAGTAACTTAAAGCAATGTTTGGGACATGCCCAAGCCTACCCAGGTGACCGCTAGCATAAAAAACAAAAATTGGCTTTAGGGCATTTTTTTAAACATGACTCCTTTTACGCGCGCGCACGCCTTTTTTTGTCAGTTGAGGCAAAAAAGATGCTGTTTACACTCTTTTTTTGTCGAGTGCGCGCGATAAATGCCCGAGGATGGTCACAAAAGTGTTACCACTTTTTTTTGTGTTTTTTATCCCAGACTCAGAAAAACATGCTCTACAAGAATATCTGAACCTCACTGCTCCCCCAGAAGAAATGCAAATGCTGTAGCCAAAAATGTAAGGCAAAATGTCGAAAAATTGCAGAAATCAATAATTCCGAAAAAATCAGAAGTTCAAAAAAAAATCTGAGTACACCAGTCGATTTCGCGTGCCAAGATACCCCTGTATGCCAAAAATCAGATTTTTTGAAGCAAGTTGAAAATTTGACGTCAAAAACTTCCAGAAGCCGTAACTCCAGAATCCGGCTTCTGGAATTTTTTTTATATTTATTTCTGTTCCTCCCCCCCTGCCACCTGCAACTTTGGCACAAAATATTTGGGGGTTGTAAAAACACGGGGTCGTCGATACTAAATCGGCTCACAGAGTGTCTTTTAAGACCCACTCTGTGAGCTTTTTTATTTCCGACGACACAGGCATTTTACACCTTCCGATGTTTTGTGCCAAAATTGTAGGCACTTATGGGGAGGGTCTAAATACCCCTATCAAAAATTTTTTAGATGCCGGATTCTGGAGCTACGGCTCCTGGAAGTTTCCGACGTCAAATTTTCAAAATGCTTCAAAAATTCTGATGATTGGTACACAGGGGTATCTTGGCACGAGAAATCTACTGGTGTATTTACTTTTGTCAAAAAACATCTGTTTGTTTTGAAAAACCATGTTTTATGGTTTTCCTGTCTATTTTCGTCCGTTGCTTGGCTCCAGCATCCGTATTTTACTCGCCGAGGCCGTTTTCACAGTGAATTCTAACATTACATATTGTTACCTCTCGCAAGAAGTCAAAGAAAAAATTTATTTGCATACCTTTTTTTCCACAGAAACCATTTTGTAACGCCAACTAGGGTCAAAAACGGGCAAAACCGCGAGAAAGAAGAGAGCGGTATGCGTGCGTCGCAGTTCGGCGCGCGTTCGCACGTTGCGCACATGAAAAGAGACCCGTTCCGACGTATTCTGTGCACTTTTTGCCCGTTTTTGACCCTAGTTGGCGTTACAAAATGGTTTCTGTAGAAAAAAAGGTATGCAAATAAATTTTTTCTTTGACTTCTTGCGAGAGGTAACAATATGTAATGTTAGAATTCACTGTGAAAACGGCCTCGGCGAGTAAAATACGGATGCTGGAGCCAAGCAACGGACGAAAATAGACAGGAAAACCATAAAACATGGTTTTTCAAAACAAACAGATGTTTTTTGACAAAAGTAAATACACCAGTAGATTTCTCGTGCCAAGATACCCCTGTGTACCAAAAATTAGAATTTTAGAAGCAATTTGAAAATTTGACGTCGAAAATTGCAGAAGCCCGTATCTCCGGAATCCGGCATCTGAAAAATGTCACATACCGAAAAGTTGACCCTCCCTATGGGTGCCAACAACTATGGCACAAAACATCGGAAGTTGTAAAATGCCTGTGTCGGACGGTCCACCTTACGAATAAAAAAGCTCACAGAGTGGGTCTTAAATCGCCGATCTTTCACAACCAAATTGAGCAACTACTAATATAATATTTGTGCAAATCAAACTTTTAAATTTTTAAATTTTTTTAAATTCTTAAAAGAATCCCAGAGCGTTGATGTTTTTAAAACAAATGCGGTGGGGAGTAAATGTTTATGTAAGCAACTACAGGCGATTAAAACTTTTACATAATTGTCATTTAGCTGGCTTGTGTTCTCATGCAATATGTATTCTGCTCTCAATACCTAATAACACATTAGATTTCGTTTTTTGCAAAAGTTCTGTGTAAGGTTCTGTTTGATGCTTTAGTGCATTATGATAAAAAACAAATATCGTTCCAGATGTTTAATTTCCATCTCTAACACCCGCCCTAACAAAATTCACCTTTTTGCTGAAAGTACCATATTATGCCACTATGACCGAGTCAACATTAAAAATAATTGTCGAAGCTTTTTACCCTTTTGCCTGGTTTCTGCCGAGCTTTGCACTCTACATCCGGCTCATGTACATCATGTTCATCAACATGTCTACCAAAAACAAATACCGTAATTCGTTTTTCTTTATTTTTGGATGCAGTTTAACAAACGACATTATCTACTGGATCACCAGCTACGTCCAGCATCGAGCCCGGTACATGAGATTTTACTTCCCACTTCTGGCTACCGTACCCCAAAAACACTGGGCACTCACGCTGATTCTATTTGTGAGCAACGGATCGTTTGTATCAGGACAGTGCATGGTATTTGTGTTGTGCTTTAATCGTTCGACTTCTATCCTGTTGGAAAATGGTTACGAAAACTTCTGGCGTCGATGGATGCCGGCATTTATTCTGTCTTGTCCAATGATTGGTGCTCTTCTCAGTTTATACATTCCAATAACGGGAGCTTCTTTTTTTCCTCGTTTCGACTCAAACGGCACTGTTAGTTTCTTTGGTTGGGATGCAATTGATAAGCCTGCTTGGTATTCAAATCATCGAAATCTTCTTGTCGTATTTATGATTTCGTGCATCGGAAGCTTGATCTGTAATCTCTACGTGGCTTTCTATCTGGCTGTCCGCAGTCAGGTAAAAAAAAGCGTTCAACACAGTCACGCGCTCTTTGTCCTGGTCCTGTTAACATTTTGCACGCAGGTTTACGATTGTGCCATTTTGGTATCCTTCAGCTTTATTTCCTATGACACAGGGATTATTCTGCTGGAATGTCTAATGTATGGCGTAGACATTGCCCTTGTCATTCCACTTTGGAGTATGATTGTTATCAATGGCAATCTAAGACGTGACGTGGTCAGTTTGTTTTTAGGGTGAATTTCAGATGGTTATAATTAATTAATCATTTTTAAATATTTACATACAAGTTTTAGTTATCACTCTGCAATGGCAGTTTAATCCAGAATTCCGTGATTGTTCGATCTGCAAAAATCAGCACGGTTTTGCGCACGAATTAATTGAATTGCAGTTGCTAATGTAATAATTATTATCCAACATTGAACAAAGTACAAAAAAATGTTTGACCTCAAAAATTGTTTCGTAATCAATAATTTGTTATGTATGTACGTGTAAAAACCTGCGTTGCAACATTATAAATGTTATAAATGTTATAAATTTACATTTCCAACAAGTAATTTTTTTATCTGTACAATCACATTAGTTTTTTATACAAAGAAGTTGAGTATGTAGCTGGATCCTACAAAAAATGAAAAAAACGCAGTCGGCGACGATATCAAATCTCTTAAGATAACAAGTTTTTATTTAAATATAATTTGTACTGACACTGTTTTATACTTTAATGAAATGGAAATAAAAAAAACCGTCCTACGTCCTATGTACGTGCTCATTATTATCCCTCTGATTGTATTTACCACCACCTAGTCGTTACTTTAACAAAATTCACCTTTTCTACAGTCAGTGGCATGTGCTACCATGAGCGAGTCAACGCTGCAAATTATCGTTAAAGCTTTCTACCCTTTTTCCTGGTGTTTGCCAAGTTTTGCACTCTACATCCGGATCATGTACATCCTGTTCATCAGCAAGTTTACCAAAAAGAAATACCGTAATTCGTTTTTCATTATTTTTGGATGCAGTTTGACGAACGACGTTATCTACTGGATCACCAGCTACGTCCAGCAACGGGCACGGTACATGAAAATTTACTACCCTATTCTAATTACAGTACCCCAAAAACACTGGGCACTTTCGGGGATTCAGTTTTTGACCAACTCATCATTTGTGTCGGGTCAATGTTTTGTATTTTTGTTGTGTTTTAACCGGACAACTTCTATTTTGTTAGAAAATCGATACGATGCTTTTTGGCGTCGCTGGATGCTTCCATTTATTCTGTTTTGTCCGGCACTAGGAACACTTCTCAGTCTGTACATTCCGATAACAGGAGCATCGTTTATTCCCCGTTTCGACGAAAACGGCACAATCAGTTATTTTGACTGGGACGCGGTTAACAAGCCAGCCTGGTATTCAAATCATCGACACCTTCTTGTCGTGTTGGTGTTTTCATCCATCGGAAGTCTGATCTGTAACCTCTACGTGGCCTTCTTCCTTGCACTCCGAAGTCAGGTGAAGAAAAGCGTTCAACATAGTCACGCGCTGTTTATTTTGGTACTGCTGACGTTTTGCACGCAGGTTTACGATTGTGTTCTTCTGATGTCGTTCAGCTTTATTTCTAGCTACGCTCAGGGTTTATTTCTTATGCAATGTCTTATGCATGGCGCGGATTTGTCTTTTGTCATCCCGCTCTGGAGCATGATTGCTATCAATGGCAATCTGAGACGAGATGTGGTGAGATTTTGGTTCAGAAGCATATTTAATCATAGTAAGATAACAATTCAAATTTCAGTTTGCATACGGTCCTCGTTCGGAGCCCAATTCAGTCTTCACACGTTCAGTGAAAATTAGCACAATTGTGCGCACAAATTAAACATTACATATATTTTTTGATAATGGATAGATCACATGTCAAGGTATCCAGAAAATTATGGAAAAAAACTAAAACATGAACACAGAACTAAAAGGCTTTTTTGAACACCAAGAAGTAATTTTGCAGTTAACTACTACGCAGAAAAGGCTAAAGTATTTTTCCGTATATGTACATAAAATCTGCACGTGTAACAACCTGCCAAATAACATTATGCTATAAATAATGACATTTTTACTGTTCTTTATTTTTATTTCCGGTTAACGACCAACGAAGTGTCATGTAAAAAATTTCAATGACCATTTTAAATACAATGATAAATATTAAATTTTTGGGAATTCTGAGAAAGTTGGATACCACACAATTAAAAAAAGCGCCGTAAGATGAGATCAAATATTGGGGGTATTCAATTTACACTTTTTTAGCAATCCGTAACTAAAACTAAAAAACTGCGAAACTGCTTATCTTTGATTCCGCAAATTATATCTTTGGCGCTGAGTATTACGGTAATAAGAACTGCTTATTATTCAAAATTCGCAACACCCTTTCGAAAAACCCATGGCAGGGAATGGTAAAAAGATTTGCATATCTATTTTTTGAAAATGCCATTCTTTTTCCGCGATCAGTCCATATCAGTCCACAGTCGTTCATTCATTCACTCGGCACATTTCTATTCTGCCAACACTCACGAACGGTAGAATTCTGTCAAAAACCCCGCGAGTTCGGCGGCACATTATTCCTTGCAGTACGACTTTCGGCTGGACTAGATGGCTGCCAAACCCAAGACGCCTCAGAAGGCTCAAGAGGAAGAGGACGATGGACCGGTTAAGATTCCCATTGGCAAGCTGCTTGGTAATAGGTACCGTATCAAGTCTCTTCTCGGCGAAGGCGGCTGTGGATCGGTCTACAAGGTACTCGACGTCAATACCGGTCAATTTGCAGCCCTAAAAGCCGAGTCAAACTTTGTCAGCGGAGGTGGCGTGCTCAAACTTGAAGTACAAATTCTCAAGCGTCTGGAAGGCAGAAGGCACATTGCACAGCTGTACTACGCGGGAAAAAAGGAAGCGTACAGCTACATCGTCATGACTCTACTCGGCGACAGTCTGCAGAAGCTTCTCGGCAAAAAAACGTCGTCCATCTCGACTCAGATTCGGGTAGGCATACAGATTCTCTTTGCACTCAAGCAACTCCATGACGTCGGATACGTGCATCGGGATGTCAAACCCGCGAACTTGGCAATTGGAAAGAAGGGCTCAGAAACTCACATTCTGCATCTTTTGGATTTTGGCTTGGCCAGAGAGTTTGTCACTAGAGAGGGAAAAACGGTTGCCATTAGACAGCCTCGGACTGACACACTTTTTCGGTGAGTTTTGATCAAAGAAAATCTTTTTGAAAAAAATTTGCAGAAAAAAAATTTGTAATCTGACCGAAAAAATTTTATTTTTGACAAAAAAAAATTATCATTTTTTGTATACAAATAACCTACTTTTTCAAAAAAATTTATCAATTGGATTTTAAAGATAAATTTTAGAAATTAATTTTTTTGTTTTTTCAACTTTTTTTAGTCACGTAATAAAAAATTTTTCTAAAGTTAAAAAAAATTAGGTTGTGGTGGATATTTAAAAAAAAAAAAATTTTTTTCCAAAAACACTAAAATCGTAAAAAAAATTAATTTACGTTGTTCAAAAAATGTTTCGAAAATTTAATTTGATTTTTTTTCAGCGGCACAACCCGGTACTGTTCTGCTAACACGCACACCCGAAATGAACAAGGTCGTCCAGACGATCTTTGGTTCGTTCAAAAAAAATTACATCTCCGAATACATTTTTTTTTCAGGTCTATGATTTACCTGCTCGTCGAGATGCGGGGCCGCCTTCCTTGGGACAACTTGAATGAGAAAAAAGAAATCGGCAAATCCAAGGTCGCAACTTCGGACAAAAAACTTCTCCAAAATTGTCCCATGCAGATGCTCGAGATCACGGAACATCTTCACACTCTCGACTACTACAAGCGACCGGACTATGCATTAATCCTGCAAAAGTTTGACGACGTCATGATGACAGGTGGCTTCAAGCACTCGGATCCCTTTGACTGGGAGAAGCCAACGCTCACGAGAAAGATCATCCGGTCGTTCTCTGCGTCGGAGAGCGTCGATGAGGCGGATCCCAAGGGACCAAACGCTAGCGTGGATGCTCCGCTGGAGCCGTTTAAGCCAAATGCACAACCTCCTTCCGAAGCACCCGCCGCCCCGTTTCCTCCACCCAAACCACTGTCGCCAATCAACATTAATGATGCATTTACGGTAAAAAATATTTCGACTAATGAGCTTGGATTTTGAATAAAAATTACGATTTGACCGAATAGTTCAAAAACGGGCAGCAAAATAGAAGGGCGCTTGCACGTTGCGCGCACAAAAGATTTTTTTTCAGTTGGTGTCCAAAATGCAAAAAAAAAAACAAAATTTTGCTTACTAGTTGTTTGACTCCTAATTTGAAGACACGATCGATAAAATATACAAAATCAATATTTTTGTTTTCAATTCTAAATATTTTTTTTAAATTAAATTTTTTTAATTTCTAAATTTTTGTTTAATTAAAAAATTTTTTTTTCTGCAAGCCAATCAATTTTTCACGACAAAAAACCCCCAAATTTTTCAGAAAACGTGGTCGGAAAAGGAAAACATCAGAAACCGTAGCTCTAAAATTCGAAAATTCGATGAGATGACATTTTTTTGAGAATTCCGATACTTTCCATGGTTCCGGAAGGTTCGATGTCAATTCTTTAAAGATCAGAGTATTAACGTCACACTGACGTCTTTTTCGGTGGCACTCTCACAACTTCCGTGGTATTTCGGTAAATAAGCATGAAATTTTCCCATGCTTGTGCTGCAGGAATTTGAATCGAAGCTGGGAACCTGACTGGGAGATACTTACACTCATTTTACCTGGGAATTTGGTACTTTCAAGTGTTATTTCTTTTTCTTTGTTTAGTGCTCACAAGAATTTTTGCAAAGTCAGAAAAACCTGTTCCACCGAAACTAGGTCAAATATGGCATATAATCATCCGAAAATTGTCCAATTCATATTTTTTACTGCATAATTGCTTTTTGAATTTTCGACTCATTTTTGAGGGATTTTTGTATGGCAACGACTTTTACAGGCAGCCAGATCTTGTTTTTCTAGACTTTACAGATTTTTTTTGCAAAAGAAATCGCATTTTGACTTTTTTTAAATCTTTTTTAAACTCAAAAACCAGAATTTTTTGACGACATCCCCCTTGTTTTCGTTGTAAATGTTTTATTTAAATAAAGGATTGTTTCAGCATACATAATTATGTTCACTTCCGTATTACATTTTTTTTGTATTTATGTGTTCCGTATTAATGCTAAATATTTTTGGTTTCGAATTTGAAAAACACTTGAGTTTGTAAATATTTCGCGTCCCAGATTTCAGCATTTTTGGTTAAAGTTGTCGATTTCATGAAAAAAAACTCCCTTAATTTTTTTCGATTTTATAAAAATCGAATTTCGGTTCCAGTTGTTTGTTTGGGTATCCAAGACTTTTAATACCGGTGTTTGCAAAATTTTCGAAACAGCCAATACTGGCTAATAATTTTTTCATGATGTCAGCAAAACCCAAGGTTGCAAACAAAAACAATGAGATTCTTTTTGTTCTCAATTCTTTATGGAGGTTACAAAAATTTGTATTCTACATACAAATTAGGTTTTCAAAAACAAAAAAAGTAGCATGATGAAATGAACCCTGACTAATTTTTCACCAAACGGCACTTTTATAATTTTAAAAAGTTGCAAATTTTCAAAAACAAAAACATTTTTGTTTTTTTCTTAAAATTCCAAATTTAGTTATTTAAAGGTCATAATGACCCCAGAAAACCCATTTCGTTTTACGACAAAGTAGAATTGCATTTTGATGGATATCTATTATAAGTCTTATAATTAATTAAGGCATGCTCTTTGTTTTTTTTTAAGAAAAAAATAGCGCACACGAATGAGCATGCGGTTTGTATTCGCCCCCATTGACGTTTAGGTCAGGTCAACAAAATGCTGCTTACCAGTTCTATTGGGTTTAGTGACACTACTCCTATTTTGACAACTCCTATTATGACAACTCCTATTTTGACAACTCCTATTTTGACAACTTTTCACAGTCTTTCCTATTTTGTCAACCAATTCCTATTTTAACAACTTTTTATCACAAACTGCATTATATTTTTTTTCTGTTTTTTTACAAAAATAAATATCACTAAAAATGATAATATCTCGTGATAAAGTCATCCATGCCCTCAGGCAACAACACAGTTGTCTTCAGCGCACGCAACAACCCCTAATGCACCCTTTTTTTAAAAAGTTGTTAAAATAGGAATTGGTTGACAAAATAGGAAAGACTGTGAAAAGTTGTCAAAATAGGAGTTGTCAAAATAGGAGTTGTCATAATAGGAGTTGTCAAAATAGGAGTAGTGTCACTAAACCGTTCTATTGTGCGTTCTGACTTCTGAGACAATAATTGACTAACTTGGAGTTAGGTTAGTTCGTGTGGAACGCTTTTGAGTGGGTTTATTATTGGTAAATAATTTTTTTATTATTGTCCGACGCATTCGTGCGCTCACACCAGATTTGAAATTTCTGAACTCCTAAAACAAGACTTCGAAAAATGCCAATCATAGTCTCTTTTATATAAACAAAATGAAATAAATTTTTTATACCTTTTTTAAAAAAAAACAATTTTTTTTTATAAATTAAAAAATAACATATAAAAATAATTTTTTTTGATTTGAAAAAATAAAAATAATTTTTTGTTTTTTACCCGTTTTTTTTTCATTTCAAAACTGAAATATTTTTTTTGCAAAAAAAAAGTTTCCAATCAGCATTCCAAACTCATTCACAAACATTTTCCGAATTCCGAATCCAAATTAGGTTCAAAACCCCGGTCTCAACGTCATTCTCATTTGAATGTGACCTTTTCGTTTATTTCACCAAAAAAAATTCTTAACCCACTAATTTATTTATTTATGTTATACAGATGTCAATTTATACTTCACGTGCCATCAGCGTGAAGCAAAGCGGGGGACGGCAAAACACAGTGACACGAAACAATGCCATCTTTTTTTTGAGTTTTCAAGTACAATTTGTAATGAGCAGCCAGGCTGCGTGTAAGAATTTATAATTTTAAAAAAAGGTTGAAGAGTTGAAAGACCTAAATATTTTTTTTGGTTCTCTGTAGAATTTTTTATCTGCGCCAAAAAAAGTTTGACGTTTGTTCGAAAAAGTGTAACGTTCTTAAAACTATTTATGCATACGATACATAAATCGTGTTAATAAAAAAAACAATACACTTTTATTTCAGTTAAAAATAGTTGTACCAAAAAACAACACCAACACATTGAATCGTGGGAAGACCCGCCGAGTCAGCGTGAACATGACGCCTCTCGCGGTGCCTCTCAAAGCGACGCCCCCGGCAAAAAAAAGAGCGGGAGGGGGCCAGCTTGCATCCCATCCCCATTGGTTCTGTTTCTCTTTGTGAATCACTAGTCGTCCACATAAGGAGTTGCTAACATAAGAGGGGTCCGAAGGTGTCATTTAGCTTGCAGAGTCGCTTTTCGGTGTTTTATTTATGCGAGATCTTGGATTTTTTAACTTTGTTGGGGGATGAGTACCGTCTGGCGGGGTATTTTGCGTCAGTTTTGGGCGGGGGATGTTTTTCTATTTTTCTTCCGCATTTCTTTGCTTATTTTAGTTTTTTGATGATTTTTAAATGGTCGGCCTGATTTGTTTTTTTGTCTTTTCTCGAAAACCAACAACATTGACGGGCGCCACTTCCTGGTTTTATAATTCAACAAAAAAATTTTGTGATTTTTTTGTAAAATTATTCGTTTTTTTCATTTTATTTTTTTTTTACATTTCGTTTTTTTTACTTTTCAACGTACAATTAAAGTACATCCAGATAAAACAACACATCCTAAAGCTCGCATCAAAGTTCCCATCCACGTTAGCAGTATTTTTGTCCCCCCAACGTCACCCAAAGTGTTCAGTTATCAGATTTATCATGTTACCCGAGAAGCTTCAAGCGTGTGGGTTGAGGATAACTTGTTCTTATATTTATTTCTGGACAATGATTATGAAGATAATTGTGCACGTTGTTGCTAATTGAAAACGTCTCTATCGTAATAAATACATACAACCAAGAGTCAGAAAAGACTTACAAGAATCGTATTTCCCTCATTCTGTATTCCAAAACTTTGTTATCATCTTTCTAAATATATTTGTTTTTTTTCTAATGATGTTGAAACATTTTATCATAAAACAAAAAAATATTCAAACAAATAAATATTTTTTCTTTTTCAGGTAACTACAAAAACAAAAAATACGAAGTGGTCATGCAAGTATCAAAAGTATTCTTGGTATTCTGCCTTGTGGCTATCACCTGTATCTTTGCCAGCGATGATTTTGTCACACGTCAGGCTTTGTAAGTTTCTTAAACGGAAAAAATGCTTGATTCTGACGAATTTGTTTTTTAGCTATCAAAATCATCCATTTAATCGGCGATGCCTGATCAACGGTGGCATGTCACAGGGATGTGACATCGTTCAGATGGCTCAGGCTCGGCAAATGGTAAGTTCCGTTAAAAAAAGTTGTATCAATTATTAGAAAAAGTAAATAATATTATACATCGATGCCCGGCAAACAAATTTGTGTATCGTATGCGATACACTTTTTGTAACAATTGCATTCATTGTGAATCATGTTGCTTTGTTTCATATAAACGATCGATAATTTTTGTAATTGTTGCTTCCTTTGAGCATTTTTTATCACTTTGATACTTTTCAGTCGAGATGGCTTTCCAGCCTCAGAATCCCAGGCCGTCGTTGAACCATTCAAAATCATCTAAAAAATCCGTACAACGCTCTATCATACTTCTACGCACCACGTGTCAAAATGTTCTTGAGAGATGACTCCTAGTCTACCGATTCTGTTGACTGTCCATTTTTTTGTAACCCCCAAGGTGTTATGCATGACTACTGTGTGGCACCTGTGTTGAGTAAAGTTGCAATCTGGAGTATACGTATGTACTGCATCAACGGGATAGCACAGCAAAAGTTTATTTCTATGTACATTAGTTGTGATTAAGATCCAGATTGGCCATTTTGCTGTACAGGGCGATCTTCTCCAGCGCGTCCTTGTGTTCAGCGACCTCACGTTCGGTAACAGGTTTGGCCTTCCATTTACGCATGATACGGTCAAAGAAACTCCAATTGTCGATGATGGGATAGCACTGCCTCTGGGTTGCCTTGTAGAACTTCATCTTCCAGTTGGCGTTCTGAAACAGCTGTTTATCCTCTTCGGCCCATTCTTCGAAATTCTTGGGAATTCTGTCACGCTTGCGTCGTCGCCTGCCATTGAACGTGTCCGAGAAATGTGTTGATAGGTTTTTTGAGTTTTTCGAGTTTTTGGAGTTCTTACGGGAGTTTTTAGACTTTCTGCCTGGCGGGTTGCTAGAATGGCCACTGACGCCAGACCCCGGGCCATCAGGGGTCGAAGTTTGCGCCGACATTCCGGAAGCGCAGAATCATCAATGAATGGAGATTGGAGTCGACGGGGCGAGAATTGCTGATGCTGACGGAATTTATGCAGATTTCGTGGGGGAAATGATGTAAAAAACAGTTTACATGAAACGCAAAAAAACATAAATGGAAAACTAAAAAAATAGTTTGCTCTGTGCAAGAGCTCCATCAGGCTAACATGAGCAGTAAACGACTGCAGATTAAGGGTCAGATTACCTGACTCAGGTATCTGACCCCAAGTAAAGTTTAAAATCGTTTAGCGGAGCGAAAAAATCGCTTCAAAGCCAGTCAGGATAGAAAATCGCAGAACCCGGCCTGGGACTATCAACTCTCTGATAGCCAAGGCCGGTCCGCCGATTTTATAACCCCCTTGAACCCGTGACCAAACAATACATAATTTGTGTTCCCTTGTGTTCTGCTCACAGCGTGATCGTGATCGATCGCCGACTTACGCCACCACCACCAACAACAACAAGAACAACCACAACCACAACCTCGGAATGGTCAGGAAAAGAAGGACCGAGCAGACAAGACCAGAAATCTCCCCACTTGGTGCACAAGATCGACACCAAAAATCATGTGCATGCCGTGGCACAATTCCAAACCAATCGACTAGAAAAAGAGAAATTCCAATCGACTAGAAATCGTTGTTACTGAACAAAAAATGATCGTAAACAAAAACAATTTTTTGAATTTTTGTTTCGCAGTACAAAAAAAATTTCCGTTCGGGAGTTTCTCGCGGAAAATTTTTTTTTTTCAATTTTTTTACAAAAAAAAATGAAAAATGTTTTTTTCCTTTTTTGCCAAGTGCATAAAACAGAGATCACCTTGACAGGTGCCCGACTGTACCCCACACGGCAAAAAATGTGACCGTGTAGGCGCGACCCGGCGCCCTGTGCGATTATTACCTGTCACCTGGGAACAACGAGTTGACATTAGTCTTCCCACCAAACCAATCCGACCAACAGACACACCTCCCCTCCCCCGGATGACCCTCACCGGCAGCAGAAGAAAGCAAGGCGCGACCGTTGGTGTCGGTTTGTTGCGCGGAGGGCAGGCGAACCGAACCCGGGGGAAGGGCGCAACCCAGTGAGAGAGTGCACTCTGTCTCTGGGAGATTTGTCTGCTTCGTTCCGCGCGCGTTTTTCTTTCGAATTTCTTCGTCATTTTTCGTGTTTGCGTTTGCGACTTTTTATCCCGCTTTTTCACGATCGACCAACACGGAGACTTGCTGGCCTGATTTTTCTGGCTTTCATTCTTATCGCTGGTATCCGTGACAGCCTACAAGCTGTCAGCTGGGTCTTATCTCTCTTTTTACCTGGCCTGTGGTCAGCTTGCTGGTTTACGCGCGCGTAAAATTTACAGTTTGTATAACTTTCATTTTTTTCCGTGTTCGCGTTCACATTTTCCGTAAAAGCGTTCCCTGAGGCTGAGGAACATTTTTTTTGGGGGTCGTTGAACTTTTTTCTGCTTTTTTGAAGTCTTCAACCTCATGTCAGAAATATTTATTTCCACGTGGCCAGGTGCTACCGGTAATTTTTTTGGTGAACTAAAATTATAACGCCTCTAACCTAAAGTATTTTTTTAACATTGAAACTGGTGTAAGAGAGTGAAAAAAGTTATCGTAATTGACGTTTTTTTCGAATTCAGGGGTTTTTTATAATTTTTTTCGCTTTGGGAGTTTTTTGGTCGTTTATAGTTTTTTGCAAAATTAGATTTTTTAAATTCATTTTTATCAGAGTTGTTTAATTCGGCAATTTTCAGCGCTCGCTCTGCTCGCGCTCTTTGAGCAACTCAATTTTTCGTGCTCGCTCTGCTCATGCTCTTTGAGTTCCTAAAATTTTCGCGCTCGCTCCGCTCGCGCTCTTTTATTCTCAGATCGTCTGCTCTTGCTCTGCTCACGCTCGTGAGTCGAGCAGGAGCGAGCAATGAGCAAACATGGCTCACACATAAAAATGTGAATTTTGAGCCAAAATTCAGTTCCTCACTAAAAGAAAGACCGTATACTCCTTGGAGATACCCCCAACATGGTGTTTTTTATCGAAACTACCAGTATTTTAGTATTTGTAGCACTAAATTTATAGTGCGCAGTGCTCATTTTAAAAATTTCTCTTGCTCGCTCTGCTCACGCTCTTTGAGCAATTCAATTTTTCGTGCTCGCTCTGCTCATGCTCTTTGAGTACCTAAAATTTACGCGCTCGCTCCGCTCGCGCTCGTGAGCTGAGCAGGAGCGAGCAGTGAGCAGGAGCAATTTGGTGAGCATCGAACAACTCTGATTTTTATATTTATGTCAAACGTGTTATTTTGGATCTAAAGGACAATTTTCGTGTTGAAAATGTTGAAAAAGTGATTGTAAAATAGTTTTTTTGTATCCGCGCGTTTTTGATAGTTTTCGCTTCAGGAGTTTTTTATCGTAAAATTTAATTTTTTTTTATCGTAATCGCAGTTTTTTGCAGTTTCTGATTTTAAAGCCATTTTTTGACTGTTTCAGAACGTTGTTTCGGATTCATCCGAGCAACCAGGCCGACCGCTTCCAACCTTCATCCTGTCTTTCTCCCTGAGAAAAATTCCAGTCAGTCAATCTGTCTTCCTCTTCAACTCATGGTCGACAGCAACCCTTCAACTCCTGACAAGAAGGATGATAATAGTTCACCCAAAACTACTCCCGTAATCGTAACACCTCCCCGAAAAGCCGTTCGCTTTGAAAATGATGACGTCATTGATTTTCAAAATCATCTCGAAACGATTTCTTCTTCTCGCGATGAATCGTATTGGATTCGTATTCATCAAACGTTGTGAGTTTTGTCTTGCCACGATTTTTGGTTATTGATGGTATTATTGTGTCTGGTTATAGCTGCCCGCAACCCGGTGAATATGACTGCGGTGCCGTCGATTCGAAATCCAACGAAGAGATCTTAGACGAGATTCTCGAACTTTGCTCGTGGTTTGACAGCACGGAAGACCCGGAATCCGATAATTCCGACGAGGAAGACGAGATCATCGCCCGTCTCTGCAGTCAGGCGACAGATGCGTCGCCCGCCGGTCCATCGCGCCGTGTCCCGCCACTCAAACGCGTCGAATCCGTCACTTCGGGACTCCATTTATCCGCCCTTCGTCTGGATTCGTGGTGTGGCAAGCGGAAATTTGACAATTCAGATGACAGTCATAATTCTGAGGGCGCAGCCAGCAATTGCTCGGCCACCCGTCGTCGAGTCAATTTTTCCATCGATGACGACGACGATGAATTTGACCTCGATGATGCCATTCAGAATGCCGGTGAACGACTCCACGCTGCCACGACTTCGACTGCTGCTGCCCGAATTGTCATTCAAGGAGGCGAGGAATCCAATTCCTCGTATTCTGCCTTCACCACCGATGACGACGCGACTAACGATGGATTTTCTGGGACTGGGACTAATTTTGAGTCCAAAAAAAGCGAATTTTGGAAAGACATGGATTCTGTCACTTTTTAGGCCATTTTTGACCTGAAATCCACATTTTGTCCATATTTTATCATGTTAGGCCCTAAGGGTTTTTTTTCTTTTCGTTTCTGGCATCTTTTTTTGCCCTAAAATCACACATTCCCTACCGTCCTCAGAGAGGTGATAAAAACACACGGATCAGTAACGTGTCCTTTTTCTTTGATTGTATTTTTTGTCGTTTATGTATTTATGGTTGAAAGAATGCAATAAACTTTAGTCATTGTAAACTTATAACTCACCGGCCGCAATTTTTTAAACTCGCGCGCTTTCGATGGATTTTTTCGCTTCGGGAGATTTTGATTGTAATTTTATTGTCCGCGGGAAAAAATATTGAATTTGAACATTTATGCTCTTTTATGTAACAATTTTGGCTCAGAAAACAAACAAATATTGATTTCGTGTCGGGACAACTGATCAAAGTTTTCTTGGAACGAAAATAGTGTACTGTTGCTTTTGTGAATACTTTTTCTCATTTTTTCTGTGAATTTTGTCAAAACTTTATTTTTCAAATCTTTCAACTTTCAAAAACAAAACAAAAACGTGCTAAAGATGTTGCAGGCATCATTGATGAGATTTGTAATAAAATATGGTAGTATTTACAAATTCATATGATTGAGCTATATTTTGTAATTTTGTAATTATATTTTGACCATTCTGTATAAATAATATTTTTTTCTTTGTTACGCTCAATATAAACCTGATTTGTGGAGGTTCGCCTGGATAATCATGGTAATAACGCTTTCGAGGATCATTTGAACTTGATTTGTATCGGTTGCACATGTTTGATGGACAAAAATTGTTTTTCGCGGATTCGCATTTAGGGCTTCGAATTTTACCTTTATGTAATCCATCGATTGATCGTATGTTTGTAGGCCTAAAATTTCTCTGTTAGTCGTTTTGTCTTTTTTTTGATGGCGCCTACCGTTGTATTCTGGAAATGCAACTTGTATACCTACAAATTGAATTTTTTCTGCAAAAAGATCCTTTTTGTTGAGGAAAAGTATGATTGAGGTATTGATAAACCATCGACTGTTGCAAATAGATTCAAATAGTCTCATGGATTCGACCATTCGATTCTGAAAATATTTTTTTTTACGTTTTCTTAGTATTATTTCCGTATAATCGTTCTCTGGAGCAGTGTAACAATTTTTGTGGGTCAGTCAATACATAAGAGGCTAAAGAATTATTTTGACACTAAAACTGTGGTAAAAGGGTGGAAAAAGTGTTCGAAAACATATTTTTTTGAATTCGCGGGTTTTTGTGCATTTTTTCGCTTCGGGACTTTTTGGTCGTATAATAATTGGATTGATTTATATTTTTTCTGTGATTTCAGTTTTTTTAAATTTATTTCCATGTTTCAAACGAGATGTTTTGGATCTAAAGAACAATTCTAATGCTGAAACTGGCCTATTTGAACAACGTAAACTGTTTTTTTTATTTGCGCGTTTTCGTTGCACTTTTTTCGCTTCAGGAGTTCGTGATCAAAATAACTGTTAGTTCTCTCATATTTGTATTTTTGGTGTTTTCAGTTTGCGAACATCAACCTACCGTTGTTTCGTCTTCGAATAACACTTCGTCGTATTCTGATGCCGCAGATACAAAAATAACCGCGTTGACATCCTAAATAAATTTTCTATAAATTTTTTTTATTTAGGATGTTTTTTTTCTCACCTCAAAACAATGAATCCATTTTTTTCGTTCACTTCTTTGACCTCCGACGTCGAAAACTCTAAAATCTGATTGTTGTTGACAAAAAATTGTTATTAATTTTTTTTACCTGAAATGCACGTTTTTGATCTCGAATGCGACTTCCACGATCCCGGTGGTTTTGATTCGGGTCAACAGAATATCCTGTTCAGTAGGTCGATAAGTCGGTAGCGAAATTCTCTCCAAACTATCGAGAAAGTGTTTTGCAGATTCGTGTAGGTGAAATTCAAGTCGATGACTGTAGAGCTTTTTTGAGAGTATTGAATCTGCCCAGAGATTTTTCATAGCCGTTGCGAGGGCCGGGGAAAAGGGCTCTGATATATCTCCGGTCTTGGCGGCATCCATGACCATCTGTGCGTCGGATAGTCGTTCTGAGGTTTTGAATGACAGCTTGTATCGTGGCATGTGTTTGATCATGTCGACGAGCGCACAGAGCGTGTTGTTGTACACCACGGCTCTCTGCTGCATGATTTCTTCTTCGGTGAAGCCGTTGTTGTGGAGGATCCTTAGAAAAGGGAAAATATGATATCCTATTGGATGTGACGTTTTAGGATTTTTTTGATATATTTTCGAGATTTTTTTTGTCCAAAATTTAAAAAAAAAATTTTATTAAAAAAAAATTTTCATTAAAAAAAGTTTTATGTAATTTTGGATTTTAATTTAAAAATTAAAAACAAAATTGACAAAATAAAAAAATTTTTTTGATTCTGGTATTGAAAATGCATATTTTGGAATGCATAATTTTAGGTTATTAGAATTCAATATGTTTCTAATTTTATTGTTTTTTTTACGTTTTTTTTTGATTTTTTATAGAGAAAAAAAAATTAAAAATCGATTTTTTTTCGATTTATTTAAAAAAAAAATTTTTTCGGTGTATTTTTTTCGATTATTTAGAAACCTTTTGGATATATTCTTTACAAAGATTTTAGGATTTTAAAATTTTTTTTCAATAGATTTTTTTAGTTTTTCCACGATTTTTTTTAAATACAAAAATTTTGTTTTCCAAACCAACCTCATCTGCTTGAGCAACGTAGATTTCCCAGATTCACCAGCACCGAGTAAAAGCAACTTGATAATCTTGTTTTCGTTGATTGCTTCCTCTTTCATTTGTTTGTCTATCATCCGACTTTTTCTTGCCATTTGCTTTTCTTCTTCGCTCTGACACAGACCCATAATGGTGAAGAGAGGTGTCTTGGTTAATCGTTCCAACTTTCTGAGTTCTAAGATGTCGTCAAGCTGACATCTACTGTACTTGTGTAAAAATAATTAATTTAATAATCGTAAAAATAAAATTTGAAAGATAAATTTAATTTTTTTTCCGTTTTTCTTTTTCCGGTTTTCGTTTTTCGTTTTCAAATGACGTTTTTGCGTTGTTCTTACGATATCTGGAATTTATTTGATTATTAGACAGGATTAGGTAAAAAGCGGGATTAAAAAAATCGTTAGCGCGATTAGGGAAAAAAGACAGGTAGAACAGGTAGATAGGTAAGTTGCTATCACGTGTATGACATGCACGCGCGTTCACGCTTTTATATCTAATAGTAATGCCATGAAAAATTGGACAGCATGCTGTTTAGGGATAATTACGTCTTACGTTCACCCCTGTCAAGAGAGGCTGGCACCACGTATGTATGTACACACGGGTACCTATTTTGAAGCGCGGCAGGTAAACGGCTGTTCGGTAGCGTTTTTTTTATTGCGTATACATATTACTTTGTCATTGATTGTGGTAATTGCCAATAAATTGCAGGCGCATACGGGGAAATATAAATAGATATAGAAGGCAATCGACTTGTAAAATCTACATGGAATTATTGAGCAGACCAAAAAAAAAATTCATCATCGCCAGTAGCATAAATTTTTATGTCGAATTCTTGGACAACGGTTTGGTTTTGGTTCAGCAATCAAATATGCCACATTTGGGATTAAGGAAGAGAGAATTGTAATGTTGCCGGCTGTGAACAACTTTTGGGTACCCAAACCAAAAATAAAAAACCATCAAAACCTGTTTGGATATCCGGTTGGGTCAAAAATAGGCTTTCGTTCGCGAACAAGGCTAAATTTTGGAAACAGATAAAACAACCAAATTTTTTTTTGTTAATTTATGAAAAGCGTGAAAAAAGAAAAAAATGTATTGTTTGTACGAAAACACGGACAAAAAAGTTTCTATTTTTTTCCATTGTTTTAACAAAATTTTCTAAATGTTCGTACTCGTTCGCGAACGACCCCAAAAATGTTCTAAATTTTGTTTTTTTACATGAACAAATGCGAACATTTTTGACTATGTTCGCGAACTGACATCAAACATTTTTTTCAAAGTATAAAATAATTTTTGAACACATTTCAAATGACAGCGATTTTTATTTATAAATTTTGTCCATTTTGGATTTTTTGTACGACGAACAAACTCGAAAACGATCATTATAAAAAAGTTTGTTCTCGAACGAATACGAACTTATCAATTGAGATACACGCCGACAACGTGACTATTAAAAATAACTAGCTCGTACACGATGTTCTCTTGTTTATCAAATTTTCATGAATAATAAAGCATTTTTTTTTGCAAAAATTAATTGCAAAAAAATTGAAAAAGCAGGTTGATTTTGTTGCAAGACACAAAAAAAGCGTGTTTACCCCCAGTCAAGTCAATTTACCACGTGAAAAGCGGCACCGAAGTTGGAGGATGATACGTATGACCGAGTCGTCATCAGTGAGTGAGAAAAAAGAAGATGTTTTATTTGCCAAAATACTTTATAGGGGCGCATTGGCCGGCTGGTTAGTTAGGTTAGCGTGTGTGTTTTCTAATGCCGTAGGCGATTTAAAAGAGAGTATAAAAGAAAGCAAATACATCCTGCAGAATAAATAAAAATAAAGTATTACGGACAATGGCTATATTTTTTTTGTTTCAATTTTTCATTCTTTGCTGGACGCTACAAAACACAGTGTGGTACGTAGCCGCGAGCAGCTTGCACGTGAAGTCTTTGGCACTTTATCCTGAATCTTGGCACAACAGTACGCGCCGACTAAGAATGGATGAATTATAGTTTGGACCAAATTCGTAACCCCAGAAAATGCACGTAAAACACATTTTTTTTGAATGCAAATTAGGGAACACGGAACTTTTTTTTTTGTTGCGCATATCCTATCATTATCCAGGGACGTATACCATATCATGCTTTGGATAATTGTTGTATGTTTCTGCAAAGATACAGCACATGTGATAAAAAAAATGTACATCTGGTTATCACAGGAATTGCGCGGCAAAAAAGGGCCGTGAACAAACGTGTATGTGTATTGTTTGTCAAAAAAATTAAAAGATAACAATTTTTTTGTGTCTCAAGGGTATCAAGCGTGACAAACCTAATGACCGAACTGTGGTTTTTAAAAAATTAATTTTGTATGCTAACGGTAATAAAAAAATAAATATAACACAAATTATGATGAACAACATGCCATAAAAATGAGAGGCGGGTGCATCAACAATAAATAATGGATTCGTCGAATAACGACTATGAAATTTCTAGGTTTTTGGATTGAGAAATTTTTTGTTTAGATATAATACTGACACCGAAATGATTTTTTTTACTGTTTTTAGACGACGAGGCACAAAAAACTTGAGTACCACCTTGATAAAAAAATTGTAAAAAAAACACTGTGTTAGGTACTTTAGAAAGCTTTTTTTCCTAATTTGACTGGAAAATCCAAAGATGGTCCTAAAAAATTTTTTCCATGGAATTTTTCAAAAAAACAAAATTTGAAGAACACAAGAAGCACAATAAATACAACTGACTAAGATCATGCCAACCAGAAATTGGCAAACGTTCGATTCGGTTCGTTTCAATACAAAAAAAAGCTTTTTGCCGGTAGCGTGTAGCAATTTCAAGACCCAACAGCATGGCAAGCAAGCATAAATATCTATTGACCATTCATTCCACTTCCCTCCTTACCCGCTCTTGGTTAGACAGGCACGCTTATTAAAAGGTGCCTATAAAAAAAGAAGGTTGTTATGACAAGTAAAAATTTGTCTCAAACATAAATTAAATATTTGTACGCACAGTCACGACCATGTACAACTACATATATCTACGAAGGCACAAAGCGCGCGTTTGATACAATCGACAAAAAAAAATTTTTTTTTGTGCTGAAACGGAGTAAACAAAAATGCCGGGAACGTAGTAAAGTGAATTTATTCCTGTCATTGGATGGCATTGTTAGGTTGCACCGCTCGCGGGCCTGCAGAAAAAGTACGAATGCGAATGTTGCTTTTCGGAGTAAAAATAGTAAAACACTTTTGCTATTGAACTAAACACCTGGTTACGCGGGAACTACTTACAAGTAATTGAAAGCGAAGAACGGGGTGTATCGAATTATAAACATATGTAAGTGGGAAAAAGAACAACATCTAAATCAGATAAAACAACGTGCAAAACACAAGCTAATCAGGGAGGGGCGCGTAATTGTTGTTTTTTTTTAAACGCATGTTTCGTTTGAGAATTCGAAAAGTTTTGATCGTTTTGAGAATTCATAGTTTGCAAACGAACACAAATAACAGCAAATATTTAATTTTAACTTTTTTTTTTTAAATTCTGTTAACATTTAAAAAAAAGGTCAAATCATCTTAACTTTATGTTTTTCAACATTTGTTCGCTTTATCCTGTTCGGAGAATTTAACTTTGTTTGCGAACACATTAAAATTAAAAAAAATTAATTTCAAACGAACACAAATCAAAAAATAATATCTGCGAACGGCGGCCGTTAAATTTTTTTATTTATTTTTTTACTTATTTTTCGTTACCTTTACTTGGGGTCGGATACCGATGAAATGGGCGTGTCAAAGTTGTTATTTATTAAATTAATATCAACGAATTTAATAATTTTTTCTCAAAAGGTCAAAAAATTTTTTTAACGATCAAAATTTATCGTATTTATTTACGAGATCGAAAACCAAAAAAACTATTTTTGTCTATTAAAAATTGTCCTAAACCTAATTTCCAAAAATTTCATTATAATTGCGCCTGCGCGCGCGCGTGCTTTTGTGCATTTTGCGTTATTTTTTACTTCAGCTGTCAGACAGGCGCCGTCCTCTGACGGTGCCGTTTAATTGGGGTAAAAAAGCACCTTTAATCGATGTATACTTTTTTACTTTTAGTAGGCCTAATCAATTTTTCTTCTGTCCTGACGGGAAAAACAATTTGTGGAAGATGTTTTTGTGTCTGACAACACTGATTATGTAGCGTCCTGAAGTTGCACTTTTTGAATGGTGTATAATTTTGGTTACAAAAAACATGCGTACGCCTTTTTGAATGCAAACCATTTTTTTTTATTCATAAAAAAATTTGGTATACAAATTACTTTACAAAGTGTAACGATTTGTTAAAAAAAATGTATCGCATTTGAAACACAAATTTTTTTAACAAAAAAACGATACAATTTTTTCAAACAAACGTTACATATTTTTTTAGGATGTGAAAAAATAACTAAATATCATGTAACAATTTTTGCTGTAAATTAAAATTGAAAAAGCATAAAAACACAATTTTTTTTGATTTTTATCTGGTAAAAGTTTTTTTCAAGAATGTTTTTTTAGAAGAACAGGAACGGGAACACAATTCTAAATTACAAAGAACGTTTATATTTACCGCGTACTTGTTATGTAGTAGGTAGACACAGAGAGATAAAGGATGAATAGGGAGGATGTGATTACCTCCCAGATTTCCTCCAAGTAATGTACAATTATGATTAAAAAAAATTGTCGTTGTTCGAATACAAAAAAATATTTATGAATGGGTAAAAAAAAGTCGTGACCAACTTCGGCTTTGTATGTATGTTGTTAAGATTGGAATTCTCGCAGCGGTACAAAAAAATAGTGTCAACAACAAAACTCGCGTAAAATGTGATTCCTGAACGATAAAACTTGAGGGGGAAGTTTTTGTTGCTGTTTCTCGAGACGACAATATTTTTTGTCGCTTTCGAGAACATGCGTTACACGCTCACTGACTCGCTTGTTGGCGCTCGTGCCAGGTAATGGAATACAAAAACTGACAACTAAATAGTTATTTACAACGAACGATAAAAGCGTAATGAGTAAAGAGTAAAAGTATTTAGATAGTGAAAAAAAATACAACGAGACGAAGTCTTACTCAACAGAAGACCATGAATGAATGAGAGTTTAATAAAGAGGGCGGTAATCTGGTAATTATCATTTTGGCACTAGTTACGAGAATTGTTTTTTTTTAATAGTAGCAATTTTTTTGGTTAGAGTTGGTCGCCTTGGAGGCAAGAGCATCGAAGGGTAAACGTTTGCGAACACAAATTTCCTAAATTTTTGCTCTTTTTTGTAAACAAAACCGAATTTTTGTTTGCAAAAAAACGAACAAATTTTTTTTAATTAGGGTAAGAGTTCAAAATTGATACTTTTGACAAAAAATTCGAATAACACACATTATTAGAATACTGCCAACTGTTCGTATTTGTTCGCGAACGAAAAAACGTTTGCGAACAAATAAGAAATCATAATAATTCAAAATTTTTTATCCGAATTTTTTTTTACAAAAACACTAAAAAAACTTTTCAATTTGTCAGGTGTGTTTGTTGTTTGTACCTTCCTTCACACCTGGTCCTAGGCTCAAGAAGTAAATTTCAAATGTCATAGTGTTCAAAGTTTCTAAAATAAAGGTGACACAGGTGAGGGGGGCTATCACAACCTAGATACAAGTCGGACAAAAAATTCAATACAAAACAAGCTGAATTGGGCGTGATCTAATTCATAAATTCAAAGCTAGGAATTATGACGTACATTTTTTGGCTGCTTTATAAAAGTGCTTATCCTACGTAAAGTACAATGACAGGCGTTGACGTAGATAAAAAATAGTAGCGTACTGTTAACCGCCCAGAAGGTAATGAAATAACAGTTCTAGTGCCAACCACTGGTCGGGGAAGGTCGTGATATTTTTTTCTGGGCTCTAATGTTTTTTACATTTTTTAAAACTATTATATTTATTTAATATTATATTAATTCAACTACTGAAAAACGTTTGATGTTTCGGTGAACGAACCCCCATGACAGAAAATAGGTGGGACCGTTCCGACTAAGAAGGGGGTAACAGTTGTTTTTTTTGATTGCAAAAAAAAGCGAACATTTCTATATAATTTTGTTCAAAATATTTAACGATAATTTTGAAGAAAAGTACATATTTTTATTATTATCGAAAAACGGGTATTAAAACGTAAATTTAGATAATTCGTTTTATGTATGTAGAGTAACAGTATTTCTGACACCATTACCGTAAATGTACCTCAATTTTGTTATATTTATCAGTTTGAATATTTTTGTTTAATTTGGGAGCGGCGAACGTAAACATTTTTTTAATTCGTTCATTTTTGGATCAATCCTAGTTTTTTTACCTTATTTATTTATTTATTCCACCATTACTCAGTGGTTAGTTATCATTAGACCAGATGTTACTCTATCTAGAAATCCGATCTACCCAAGTTTTATTCTGCAAGCCCTGAAACTTGTGATCTTTACCGGATTTTTGGTTTTGGTACTCAAATCACAAATACTTGATTTATTCAAATACCAGGTATTCAATCGACTACGATTTTTTTATTATTTGTGATAAGTATATTTTATCATCATCCTCATGATAAAATATATTTATCTTAGAAAAAACCATATTTTATCATAAAAAATGTTTTTATTTACCGAGACATTTTTAATTTAATTTTCGGGAAAATAAATTTTCAGCGGTAAATAAATTAAATGAAAATGAAATAAGTAAGTAGGAATAGGTAAGTACCAATCCTACTGTATTCAGGGGCGTTTCAATTTTCTTTAAACAAAAATACATTTTTTTCCGTACGTCAATGCGAACAAAATAATAGTAAAAAAATTGTCACGACATCGCATGATTGAATTTTTATTGTTCGGGGTCTACGCTTAGTTAATAAATAAATACAATTTTTTTTGCAAAACAATTTTAAATTTATGACGTTCTAAAAAAATCTATTTTTTTTTCTGAAAAAAAAAATTATTTTAAGTTCTGAAAAATTGCACAAATTAAAAATCTGAAGATTTGTTTTAAAGAACATTATCTATTGTAAGATTTGTTCAGGTAACTTTCTTAAGCCTGCTTTTACACTAAGATTTTATTTTTCAAAAACATAATTGGAAAATCAGATTGTATACCTGACAACAGACCGTTTTTTTTCATTCCGGTAAGAACAAACAGTTTGATAATTTTGTTCTTTTCATTCCGGTACGAACAAACATTTTGATAATTTTGTTCAAGAAATCGAAAAAAAATGCAAACATTTGACAATTTTTACGGCAGAACAGTAAACGTCATTTGTGCATAATTTTGCGCCCGCTCTATAAAAACGAACAAATTAGGGGTCAAAAAATTGTTCAAAATGACAAAACCGTTAGAACAAACGCGAAAACTTGATCCAAAATAAAATTCTGATTTCATTTATTGTTATTTTTTCTTAACAACAAAGTTTATTATTTAACTTATCTTCAAAAATAGTATCTTTTTATGTATACCGTATATTTTTTTTTGTTTTCAGCAAAAAAGCCATTCTTTAATTGAAACAAACAACCTTTAGCCTCTCTAGTCTATTTGAATTCTGCTCTGTACAAAAAATATCCAGAAATCCTGGAAAAAGCGTAGTCACGCAGAGTGTACGTTGAGATACAAAACAGATTTTTTCGTTACGTTGTATACTGGTATTTACAAATCTTTATTTATCATCATTTTTTAATGCCAATTAAAAAATAGTTGATTTTCAAATTACTGTAACTTGACAGATGGCAAAATGGAAAAATTGCTGATTAGAAAAGCGATGAATACTTGAGTACTTGACATACAGAAAAGATCAGGTACGACACTGCAGACAGTCATGACTGGTTTGGTATCAGGAACGTTCACCCTAAGTCGTTTCACCACAGGGCTTTTCACCATAGGAAAGTTCACCATCAGATAGTGCCGGCAAGTTGCGGCAACACGCGAAACTGATCAACTGACACAAGCCAAACCATTCTTCAGTTGGTCAGTCAATCAAAAAACGATGCACACCTTTCTTTTATTTTCGGGCAAAAAAACGGCAATTTAGTATAGGTGGTAGAATTAATTTGCCACTCGTGAAAAATCAACTGAACAGAACAATGGTTTTGGTGCGGCCAGTGTTGGCTGCCACGACGCACGAAAGAGAGACTTTTCGTCCGTCATGTTTTCGTGCGCGCTAAAGCTGACGTCATAGTCAGCTAACGAAAACCCGCAATCAGTAATATTTTTTAAAATTTACAAAATTATCAAGTGTTTGGTGAACGTTCCTATGGTGAAAAGCCCTATGGTGAAATGACTTATGGTAAACGTTCCTACAATCGACTGGTTCCTGGTCTGTGTACAAGTTATAAAATACAAAACAAAAAAATAAAGTAAAAATTGTTTTTTTAGAAGTCCATTTGAGTCAAATTTCTCAAAAACTTTAAAAATGAACAAATAAAAAATAAAAAATTTTTTGGATATAAATTATACGTTGACCGTTATATCCAAGTGCACGTAACTATTTTTTAGTGTTTGTTTACGAACACGGTCAAACGTATCGCATTCGTTCAAAAACTATTATTTATTAGAACAAATCATATTACGTTTAATAGTGGAAAAATTGTATTAGCAAAGATAAAAAATAGTTCACGAATGTTGGACATACGAACACCTGTCTTCTGTGATGAGTGCTAATTTATAAACATGAAAAGGTGTTTTTTCGTTTCTGATGTTGGGATTGCCAAGAATCATTCGATGTTGGGTGGTTGTAAAGAAATACTTTTTTTCTGAATTCAAATCAGTGTTTATTTTTTTTATTTTAAAAATTTAAAAACATTAATGTCGGGGTATTCATCGTTGGCATACCTTTTATTTTCATGCACATTGTTTTTCACTACTTGTCGTCTTAACGTCACTGGAGCCGAGCCACTCGCTCTAATAAATACTGGACTCAAAAAATGCGAGCCGAACCGAGCGAGCGGCTCGAAAGGTCGGCTCGGCAACTTTGTCTCGGTTGAAAAAACGTTTGCATTTGTTCGAAGACTGGTAAAGTAAGAAAAATCTAAATATTATAAATATTAGCAAATAGTAATTGATATAAAAAATATATTATGGTTTACGAAACTTTGACACAAGAACACCTGTTTTCTGTGAAAGGTGCTAATTTGGGAACACAAAACGTGCACCATGTTTCTTGCATTGAGGGCACAATTTCCATTTTTTGAGGTATGATATCAGAACAAATTATCCGTTATTGCAAAAATTGTTGCTGACTGTCCTGTCATTGATATTACCTGTATGATAACCTTTGGTCGTACAAAAGAGTTTTTTTAATCTTTTTTTAAAAATAAATAGTACATCTGCAATATGTAATAATTTTTTTAACGTGTTAGTTGATATTTATTTACGTTTTTTTACTTCCTTTTCCTACTGGGCATTACCACACAATAATTTTTTTTTGCGCAGCACAATTTTTTTGTATGCAAGTGTGACACATTTTTATTCGCAGAAAAAAAAACAGAAACATATGTATGTATAATTGAGTAGCTTCCAGAACAGTTTGGCGACTTGACAATTTTAATCCACAACTTATCGATCCCGGAATATTTTCCGATCAAAACAAACCAATTTGATTCAAAATTGAAGAAATATTTTTTTTTTGTAATTTCAATAAATTTTTTTTAAAATGTACTTTCACGCAGTAATCGTCGAGGTTGCGTTGTTTGACATCGTTTAGCCTCCTGAGGAAGAAAAAACTAAAGAAACA
This sequence comes from Turbatrix aceti, assembly GCA_963969345.1. Classification (NCBI taxonomy): domain Eukaryota; kingdom Metazoa; phylum Nematoda; class Chromadorea; order Rhabditida; family Panagrolaimidae; genus Turbatrix; species Turbatrix aceti. The sequence goes on along the minus strand of OZ017767.1, from coordinate 9,435,195 downwards.
GAAGTGTCAAGCTAACATAAATGGGCAGATGATTTTCCCGCCAATTTCCTAAGATTCAAATGTCTTCGTTCGGCGTTCAACAGGTCCTACGTAGTTGTCAGTTTTTTGGCCAAAAACTGTTACTAAGGCATGTTTTATTCCAGTAAAACAATTCATGTCATCTTTCATTTTTTAGCACAATCCGAGTAAAATACATAAACATGAGATAAGAAAGAATAATAATAACAAAAAAATATAATAATCAAATCAAAGGGCAATAATCGTAATAATAATATTATTAATGGTTTGTCAAAAAAATAATTGTATTTATACTGAAGATACACCGGTGTATAAATGAGATTTGAGAATGTAGTCGTCAGACAAGGAAAACAGAATAAAAACAATTCTAAATCTACAAATTGTCAGTTATTGAAATTTGACCAGAACATAATTATTGCCTCTGCGTGTGTGTTTTGTTGTTTAAAAAACTTACATTAAGCAAGAACAAAAACACAGAGCAATGGAAAAGTTTTTGGATTTTAACATAAATACCGTAGCCATTTTGAGAAAAAAAATTGTGGCGGAAAAGGGAATGAAGGCTTCAGATCAACCAACTTTTATTTATTTTAGTATTTCGTGTCAAAAAATTTTCTAATAATTTTTGGATTTTTTTCAAGGAGTTTTGAAAAAATTCTTCGGTTTTTGAAAATAAATAAATACTTCATTTCTAAAAAAACTCTGAAAAAAAGTTCTGGCCAAGATGGTTAGAGTCTAATTGTTAGACATTCGTCTGAAAAAAAAATTGTCACGGTTGAGTGGTCACGGGACAGGATAGAAGCACAGTATGTACACTAATTTATTTTTTTATGGTCTGAAATTTTTCTTCGCTTAAAATAGCGCATTTTTTTGGTTCCTAATAATATTTTCTGGGCCGTCAGGAAAAAAAGCAAATCGATTAAAAAAAAAGAAGGTTGGTGTCTGGATAAAACCGTTTTGTAAAAAAGTGGTTACCCGCATTTTGAGGGGTTTGTAAACAAAAATAAAGAAACAACTTCTAGTAATCCAAAAAAAAATTTAAAAAATTCGGTAAAGGTGAACAAAAGTCAATCAAAGATAGGGATCGTAATCATTTGACACCGAGAGTTGACGGAAATTGTTATTTCGACGTTGTTTCTGTGATGAAAATCTGGATGCCCGCTTGGATGACACAGGTGCACGCGGGGTCGTGGCTTCTTCCCTCTCCCATTCAGTTATCATGTCGTCGAGAGCGTCAATTTCGGTTTTTTTGAATGAATTGTCCGTGTTTTTGGCTTTCTTTTGGCATGATGAGTATTCCTTGTAGATTTCCTGTAAAAAAATAAACGTTGAGAAAACACATTTTACACAGTCTACGACCAAAAACAATAAATACTCAGAAACGAATAATTATCTTCCTTTTTTCGAATTTTACCTCCCACAGAGTAGTTTTTTTTCGAATATGTGTTCTTGAGCGTTTTTTGTTCGTTCAAAAATGTTGACAACATGTTTTAACTTTAAAAAAGACCCCTATAGCGCGGAAAACAATAAATACTTGGAATTTTAATCCTTGACTTTTGAGACAAAGACAAAAAACAGTTTTAAAAGTTTAAAAAGGTACGAAATGCGCACGTAACTGGTTTTCAATGGAAGATTTTGCGCGCACGTGATCGTTCTTACCACGAAAACTAAAATATGCTTTCAGAGCGCATACATGATTTTTTTAGGCATATTTTGCATAAAGGGAGCAAAAAAGAACGTTTACTGATTGTCTATCTATTACAAAAAAATATACAGTAATCAAAAGACAAGAAAGGTCAAGGATCCGTTGGTCATGAATTTTTTATTAAAATAAAATGTCAACGACCATTTTGTCACGTTCTGTAGTTTTTTTATGTGACATGCACGCTGTTACCTATGAATTTGGATTGGATGTTGTTAGTCATCATGAAAAAATATGAGAGGGTTGTAATGGGGGTCATTACACTTTTGATGCGCCCCCATAATACAGACAAAAAACACACTTACAGCCATGAGAGAATGAAGTTTGCCAAGCGAGCTTATGTAACTCGCGGTACATCCGTACATTCCGCGAGACATGTATTCTTCGAAAAGGTTAACGTTGGGGGTCTCGTCGAATGCTGCCTGCATGCGACCCTTGATTGAGGATTCCATGTCAACAGGTGAACCGGGACCGGTTGTTGTGGGAAGATCAAAGTCTTCGACCACACGCGGTGGTGATGAATAGGATGATGCGGGGGCCGACGAAGATGCACTACGACCACCCTCAGCGACTACGGATGCCGTTGTTCGAGCGTTCGAACTGCGAACACCATCTGTAGGATCCATGAGTTCACGTTCCGAGCGATGCAATAAATATGACCCAACGCTGGTATTGATGAGACAGACGACAAATAGCGTAATCATAAACGTACCACACGTCAGCGCTATTGCTCTGGGCATTGTGAAAAATTTAGATGATTTACGAAGAAATGAACCAATTTTGGTCAACGTCGTCGGGTTACTGTCAGGCGACGTGCAGAGTTGAGCGGTTGATGAAGCCGACGACAGAGGGGCTGGATGAAGGAGCGAGTGCTGTAAAAAAATAAAAATTGGTGTGTGTGTAAAAGTGTTTAAACATCTAAAAAAATTACAAAAGGCGGGGACCGTGAAAATCGCGTAGAAGAAACTATAGTCATAAAAACAATGAAACAAGCGGCACCTGCAGAGTTAAGACGTCGTTTGCCCACGTTTTTTGTCAGGAAACAAAAAAGGGGGTAAAAAATAGTAAATTTCGTCTCGTTGAGACATTTTTTGAGAAAAATGTGTTTTACGTCAAACATGATTTTTTTGTGGTATGGCACGTTTCAACCTGTTAGAATAGAAATTATTGAATGTTGGCTAGACTAGGTAGGGGGGATACGTCATATACGACGATACCGTGGTGGTACTAAGACGATAATAAGTTCACAAAAAAATAACTTAACATGTAAAAGTTTTACGATAACAACCTACGTAATTGGTATCATTATACTTTGTGGCTTGTGATTGTAAGAAGGAGCCAGATTATGTATTTAGGTTTAGCCTGGGTACATGTTGGATGTTCTATGACAGATAAAAAAATTTATTCACGTGAACGCTACTTTTGTTTGTCAGTAGAGTATACTAGATAGAATTCAACAAAATTGATACCAGAAAGTTGCCCGCAACATGCGAACATTTTTGATATAAGAATTCGACAAAATTGATACCAGAAAGTTGCGCGCAACATGCGAACACTTTTCGTTATTTTTACAGTTAGTTAAAAGTACCGTACACTTTTAAAACAAATTGAACAACAAATTAGTCAATCCTAAATTTTTTTTGATCACAGGAAAAATTTTTTTTATCACAGATGACCTGACCTCTTAAACGCACCGGTGTTCCACCAAACGCGTTTATATCAACAGTGCCAAATGTAAATAAACAAATATACACATATGTACATACATACATGGTTTCACTGACCTTTTGAAAAACCATTGATGAAAAAGAAGGATAAAAATGTAACGTAAGTTTTCTTCTTTACGTACATTTTTTAATCCTTGTCATTTATTTTACGCATACACAAAAAAAGTGACATCACAAAAATGCTGCACTCAAGGCTGGCTGCAAGGAAGGATCCACAAAATGTAATCAACCGTATACGGGATCCAGACTTGGTGCACCGATGATTAAATTAGACTCTGTCCAACTTTTTTTTTGCACATAAAAGGTCCACTAACAAAAAAGTATTTTCTCATAACTTTTTTTTTATTTTGCAGGGAAAAAATTGGTTGTTTCAATTGTGTGCGAGGGTGGGGGACAGTGTGAGAAAAAAATGATGGCATAATTAATGTGGTCCTTTTTTGTACGTACTTTTGAAAGTCAGAATAAAAAGTCAGAAAAAAAATTGTACGCAACTATTCACACCAGACTTATGTACCACCTACAGTACATACTAAACATCTATGAAAGTAATTCTCTCATTAAATATAATATGTACACAATTTTTTTTTCATAAAGCGGATTACTTTTTGTATCTGACTGAGAAAAAAAAAGGCGTCTTGACCGCGCAATGTTATTAGGCGGATCTTTGATCGATCATTAAAAATGATATTTTCGCTAAAAGGGGTGATTTGGTTTAGCCTCGCCTTGCAATTAACTTTTTTTATACGAAACTGTATACAATATTTATAAATATTATGGTTTTTGAACAATTTTGTCTAAAATAAAAATGATGATAAACATCTTAGACATTGAGTAACACAGGATAAGGACAGCGGATGAAGAGGGTTATCTTTTAATTCGTCTATTTGGTTTGACAATCTTGAGCAAAAATTTATATTTATTATACGTTGAAATAAATGCGTTAAACTTGTTCATACGGTAAAGCTAAAATATTTTTTTGATCCGCAATTATTTATGTAAGAAATTTTTACCGTAATGTTTTATAAAAAGTTTTTTGAAGCTATAAAAATCAAATTTGGTTTTTTTTTTGTAAATTTTTTGTTGGATTTAATTTCATTTTTTTTTAAATTTCAGAAACTATCAAAAAAAAACAAAAAAAATTATTTACAGTTTTTACTTTGTTTTTCGCCCATTCTGAAAAATTTTCAATTTTTTTTAATAATTTTACTCAATTTCGAAAAATATGGTCTCAACCACCATTGATGTAATTTATTTACGGCATCATTTGAGTTACCACCATTAAGAATGATGTTTGAAATATCTGACGCAAGGTCGAATAGATTAGAACGGCACGAATTAAAAATAAGGTATCTCAAAGCAGAAGATAATCAGAAATCTCAAACGAAGAAAAACAAGTTTTGTTGAGGGTGAAATAAGTAACAAATGAATAAGTAGCTCGGATATTCAAGACAGAGTAGGGTGGTGGTGTGAGATAATCCTTTCTCGCTCCTTTGATATACATACGTCATTTATATTTTGTCCTTGATACATACATTCGAACAACAGGAAACGTCATTTTTTTTAACGATGAATAATTGAAACGCATGCATGCATACATAGGGTATATAATCCTGAATCTCTGCCTTGTATATAAATACATACATCAACTCAGGGTTAAAATTAAGGATAAAAAAAACCAAGTCGGTCAAGCAGTTCAATTTTTTTTAATAATACAAAATAAAAAAAAAGTCAGGAATCACGCATTCGTCTGCGTCTGTTACGTCTTTTCATCCGGATATTACGATTTTTTTATTTAATTCATGTTGTTATTTCTTCCCCCTTTTTACCCCAACTTCCTGGAATGCCGGATGTTTTTTTTTCTATTTGATCATTTATAAAAAAACCGGTTGTAGTGAAGATTTTCATTTTACTTTTTCGTGTTTTTCCGGATAAGTGGGGGGAGGAGGAGGGCATTATAGATATTTTTTCATACGCATTAGGCATTAGATATGTATTTTTTTTCCAAAAAAATCCTCCATTTAAAAAATGAAAAAATACCCAAAAAATTTTTCGTAATGTTAGGAATTTTAGAACAAAAATAGAAAAATCTATTTTTTTAAGAAATTTTTTTTAGGAGGACTTTTTTAAATACCGAACAAACTACAAGACGTCAATCATGACGACGCGGTTAAAAAAAGAATGGTATATACGGAAAAGATAAAGGACAAAAGCCTTACAACAAAAGTACACCGCAATTAAAATCAACATTTAACCTAATCTACACCCTGAGCTTTGGTATACTGTACTAAGGTTTCTAGTAGACCTCAAATATCTACCCCCGCCCAGAAAAAATAAGTATGAACTGACATCAAGCTCATGGGAATTCTCAGTCGAGTCATCAAACGTGCTTTGACGGGTTTCTGGATTATCCAGAGGTTATAACATAATCCCGAGTGCGTGTCAAGTACTATATGTACGTGGGTTGATGAAACAGGAAGACAAAGCATGGGATAAGAGGGTTTATGGCCTGGCCGTCCGTGTTCACGCGTTCCGGGTCATCATTGGACTCAGCGACTCATTTCGCTTTTTCATGCATGCATTTTTTTGTTATGGGAAAAAAACGAGTGATACAATTTTGAATTTAAAAAACTTCGGTCCCACGCATCAAAAACGAAAAAGAAAGTAAAACGTGATACTACATTATTAAAAAATTATTCAAGGAACAGTAAAAAATATGATGTTATTCAAAAACGCGCGCGTATATCATTTTTGGGGTTCTCAAACGGAATTTATTATAAATATAAAAAATTTCGTTGTGGGAAACTTCAAATTATTCAAAACCGCTGACCAATAAATAACGTTTACGCAAACCATGCGAGTATATAAATCCATGAAGGCCACGTGAATGACAGAAACTCCTTGCCGGAGAAAAAAAAACAACAATTTAACATTTTGTACGTCACACTGTGGCATTACCTTTCCTCACCTTGCCTTTCTTTCCTTTCCTTTCAATGGCTTCTTTGTTCATACAAAACAAAGAGATTAAAATTGTTTGGTCCAAAAAAAAAATACGTGACACAAACGCCCGGTGTTATTTCAACTTGTAAGGTCATGAAGGGATTTTGTAAGGTGAAATTAACGTAGATGTACATATTAAAAAATTGGACGCAATGAAAATAAAGAAAAGCAAAGGGGAACTGGAAAGTCGAGTATGAAGCCTTTGAATTGGCTTGAAACTGTCTGGCACTATCTATCGTATGCCGTCCACAGTCAGCACGAAAAAAATGTATGTAAATACATATAATACTTTTCAAATGTCCGGTTTAAAAATGTCAAACTAAAAAAATAGTACATTGTGGACTCCATGTTCACTGTAAATTAAAATTTGTTTTCAATCCACATGGACAAGATCGGAGTCAAAAATCCACCCTCTAATCTGAAAAAAAAGTACAGGAAAAAAAATTTTTTTTTGTTTGTATGTACTAAAAAGCGCACAAGAGACTGATAAAAAGTTGCGCCGTGGGTGGTCTTATTTTTTTGCGGTCCGCAAATAAAATCAATAAAATAAAAAACTTAAAATTGTGATATTTTTATAGAATTAACTACCGTACTTCTTGTTTTGTTTTTTTTAAATGTAGCAAAATTATTTGAAATTTACTATTATAAAATTTAGTCAAATCGATTATTAGAAAAATAATGGAACTTTCCGTTATCATCATGATTCGGTGTGGTGTCACCAATCAATCATATTAAAGGGGGAGCCCCTATTTGCACTCCCAGCCCTCCCCCTGCACTTTTATAGCCTAAACAGAAATGATCGACTGTCGGTCATGAACCCTAAACTACATTCTACGATTATTCATATAAATATTTGCATACAACAGCAACCACAACACTGACCAAAAAGATAAGAACAAACTAACATTCAACCCTTCCGCGTTCTAATATCACATTTTGACCACAGCAGACCGGAGCGTGTGAATCTATGGTACATTTTTTTACAATTTTGCATTCATCACTCGCACGTAGTAAGTACGGTTTCCAGCGTGTTATACAACCACTGCAATCATTCCAACCTCTACGACTCACCCCCAAATAAATGTCTCGTTCAGCTAAAAAGCCACGAAGTTTGCCGTCGACAACAAGGACAAAGTCCACGGCTTCGAAGATTACTAGTACGTCCACTGGTTCTTCGGCATTATCGCAATTGAGAAAGAATTTAAAGTGAGTTTTTGAAAATAAAAAAATTTTAATAAGAAAAAAAAATGTTAATTCACCACATATTTTTATTTTCCTTTTTTTTAAATTTTTTTGTACTGTAGAATATACTGTAGAAAAAAAACAAATAAACAAAAACTAAAATTTGGACTTTCTGACGACAGCTGTGTCGTGATATCCAAAAACAAAGGTGAATATACAATTCGTGTTTATCAGAAAACAATAAAAGCTTTCCTAGAATAAATAAAGCACCAAAAGCAAACTACAAAGACGGGATACGATTTTTTCAAAGTGCCTTGGGTCATAAAACAAATAGCTTTTTTCAACCAACCTCAGCTGTGATGTCAATTTTTGTATCAGCTACGTAGTCGTTACGTAATAGGTTAGAATTTATAACTGCCTTGTTGTTACAAAACATCCTTTTGGGAAGCAAAATTTTTTTTGTTGGTAACAAGCAACGTTTACGGCACACACGTTTATGTAAAAAAAACAACGGGACAAGAATGTGTATTTATATAGGGGACCCAAGCCAAGCCCCGAGAAGACCATGTTCGCGTTTGGCTTGGCTTCTTTCTGTAGGGAAGGAATGTTGTCTCCGCCTTCCAATTCCGTCGGCCAAAAAAGACAGGAAGGAACAGAAAACACGGATAAATGATGGCTGAGTTCAGGCAGACAAAAATAGGCAGACGACAGATATCGGTAGTCTTTTACGTAATTTAATGTTTGCCGTGTTTTCTTGAAGATCGTCAGTAAAGAAGTTGAGATTCTTTTTTTATTCTTTATGGTTTCAATTTCGACGCATGTACAGGAAGCAAAAGAAAAAAAAGAAGAAGCACGCAGTTTGGAATTGTGTACTGTAGAAGAAAAAAAGTTCAAAAAGCCAGTGAACAATTACATACAATATTTTTTTGTTAATAATAATAATTTTTAAATAAAAAATCAAAATTAAAATTTTTTTAATTTAAAAATTTTTTAATAATTTTTTTTTAAAGGTGCTAAAATCTGATTTCCGATTTTTTTCGATGAACGAACGCAAACATTTTTGATCGCGTTCGCGAATGACCAATAAACAGGTAAAATCTAATTTGTTTCCCTCGAACAAGAACGTATGCGCACATTTACCGATCACTGATAGCAAACCTATTTTATATGTAGTGTTATATAACACGTTAATATTGTTGATGCTCTATGTAGGCTCAAAAAAGAAATAATGACCCAAGCACGCAAACATCAAGAACATGCTTTTCGTAGACACAAATCACACAGGATACGATACGAACGGGGAGGCAATAAACGTCACAATTACCGGCATTTGAAATATTTAGTAATGATACATAATTACACTTATGTATTTAGAATCCTATTTTTATTACGTGATGATAACGTTAAACATTATACATATACATACAATGTCATAATAGAGAAGTAGTGGGCAAAAAAAACATAGGAGGGGGGGGGTGTATAGTCAAATTTTATACAATTGTTTATAATACATACTATTAGATAATTAGGTATTTGTAAATGAGTGTCATCACGGATGTATACTTCCGGGAGGGGGCAAAATTAAACTTTGGTTTGGGATAATCTTACGATATACATAACCTTTACTAGTCGACTACCGAGGTGTTACTTCGACTATGATTACTATAAATATTCTAGTTACGCGCGATGGAAAAATCGTATTGCAAAAAAAATTAAATTAAAATCTTATAGTTTTTTTTACAATTGTGGTTCTTGCAAAGCTGATTAATGCAATAAAAAAAACGTTTTTCGCAGGTAGATAATTTAATTTTAAATGACGCTTACACCACAAAAAATTATTTAAAGCATTTATGTGAAACGTAATTTTTCGACAAAGTGCCCCCGCACTGTTTTTTTTAGAAAAGTCTTCATTTAAACATGTATGTACAACTTCTAAACAAAATTCTGTAATTAACTTATAAATCAAACAGAGGGCCCACATTTTTTTGATCACACCAGTGTTTGTCACCCGTCATAAAAAATATGACATAATTTTTGAACCTCCTGTTGATGTTCGGTTTCCCTAGTACCTTTAGATTATCAGGATTAGTGGGTATTTAATTTAATAAATAATCCACAGTAAGGATACATACATTTTTTTTATTTTTTTTTGTTTACGATATGAAACAAATTAAAAATGCCTATTTTTGGGGATCCATCAAAAACACTCGCTGAAAAGATTTTTTGAGCCGCAAAGAGAGGGTGAACGAGCTTTATGACCAAAAATTGGTCCGGCCGATTAGAATGAAGAAGGGAACAGTATTTTATTTGTGAACGGGCACGAGCAGTTTTTTTATCGAACGAACACGAACATTTTGAACCGCGTTCTCCAAAGAACACAAACGAACGCGAACATTTGCTCTTTCCAGAAGCCAAAAATTATAAAATTTAGTTACAAAAAATCAAAAAAAAAATCGAAAATGGACCCATGGGTCCTAGATCGGGGCACTTGTAAATTACCGTTCTAAAAATAATACCTTGCGCCCCTTTACTAGGTATTTCCTTCTTCCCCGTCACACGTCATATCCCCCCACAATCTCAGGAATGTCTTGTAATCCTGCACGTAAATATCTAGAACACTCTAAACCGTCTGTTCTTATTTAGGGCTTCTGTCAGGAAAACAATTTATTGTGCCCAAAAAAAGTACAGAAGAAATGTATTTAGTTTTGAGGCGTTCATAAAACTATAGTCCAAAAATGTATCCGTTGAAGCTTTTATAGACAACACTCGCATTGTTTTCCAGCAACAGCACGTTTTTTTGACATGTCTTGGTGCACTAAATTACAAACAAAAGCATCTAGAATGAAATTCGTCATTTTTTTGTTTCACAAATTTTTTTTGGGTGAATGAATTTTTTTTTGTAGAACAAATTCCATGATGCGTCTGAGGATGAAGTCTTCCCAAAAGTCAATGATGATTTCAAAAAATCAGTCGATGACCAAAGTGAGGCGTCTCGAATCACGAAAATTGGAGGACCGTGTTTCGTCGGATGACCGGTCACCCCCACTAAAAGAAGCCCCACCCAAGAAGCCTGCTACAAACTTAAGTGTACGTCTGCATTTTTATGTTTTCCAAAAAAGAACTAAAAAAATTTTAGCGTACGCGCCAATCTCGAACGGGACGATCAACTGGCAAGGGAGAAGACTTGAATCCTCCTCCGAACCACAAGATACGGTAATTTTAAATTTTTTTGTTTTTATATAAATATTAACAAATGAAAAAAAATAGATCGGGGTTTGTCACGTGTTTTTAGATAGTTAACAAATGTCATCGCAACGGGCTAATTAGTATACCATTGAAAAATATTTCATAGCTACGATACAAACGAAGAAAAAAAATTTTCCAGAAGGGTTTTTTTGTGTAATTAGATCATGATTCTTTTACTACGCCTTTTTAGAAGGAAAAAAGGTGATAATAATAATAATAATAATACGTTTATGGTTAATGATTGACTTTATGCCGTGAAAGGTGAAAAACCCAGTTCCGGGATTACGAAGTCGGAACTACGTCACCAGTACAAAACAGAAAAATGGTATTTTGTGGTATGAGTTTTTGGATTTTACAATTATATGGCTTTTTCTTATGTTAAGGGAACATATTTTGATAGCGCAACTAAATGGAAATTAAATTTTTAAAAAACGTAATAAACGCGCGCGCATTCCTCTTTTTTTCTCTTTTTTGGGGTTCTCAAACGGAAATTTTACTTTCTGTTTGAGAACCAATTTTGTGCGCACGAATTTCGCATGAAAACCAAACACGTGCTTTTGACAACAGTAATAATTTCTGTATTTATCAGCTTTTGAAATTTAAAACTCTGGTTAAACCCAATGATCTTGTTTATGTATCATAAACCAGTTCTTACACTAATGAGGCTTAACATAAATGAGGCGGAATTATTCACATAAGTGGGTGGTGATTATCAGTTAGGGAAGATAAAACACGTGAATTACAAATGCAAACCCTAAATCAAAGTGCATTAATCAAAGTGCGCACGCATTTAAGGTTTTCGTTGTAAGAACCGTTGTTTTCTCAGAAACGTCAAGTTGTATAGCTAATACACTCTTATTACTGACCAGTGCACCAAATAATACTTTACTAACTATTATTCGGTGCAGCAACTCTTGACTCACTGTCTATAAGGTATAAAACCAAGTTTGTTATCGTATTAATTCAACAATACATTGTAGCCTCCCGCACGCGCACTTAGTTAGCTCTTGTAAGATTTCCAGAAAAGGGCAATGTGACGTGACTCCATGTGTTTTCAAAAAACATCATCCAACTAAATATTGGCAATAATAATAAATATTATCATAAGTCAAAAATCTGTTTTTAGGAAAAAGCCAACAAAGACAGCAACATCAAACTGGTCATTTTCACGTGATCCTTTAGAAGGAACAAGCGCGTTGACCAACGGCATTAATCAGAAAAAAGCTTCAAAAAAAGAAGACAAGAAAAAGACTCCCCCCGCCAAAGATGGAAGCTCCTGCAGCAGTTCCCATACCGCATCAAGTGATTCGGGTTTGAACGAAATCCTAATGAGAAAACAAAAGAAAAAAAATGCCAAGAAACAGTCTCCTGTCGTTGCCAAGATCAAGAAACCCCATGAAGATAAAACACTCGGGTCGCAGAAGGCGATTCGTTTTGCCCCTCATTCGGCGATTTGATCACCCGATTGATTATGTTTGGACGATATTTTGTAGGAAAAGGTTAATAAATGACAGAGAGTGAAATAATTGTTCATCGTAAAAAAATGTTTATAGAATAATTTTTTTATTACCTGAATTTTAGATTTCGTGTCAAAAATATTGCCACTGAAATTTGGCAATTTGAAATATGTAAATATGTACATTTTTAATTTCAAAAAAAAATCGTATCAGTTTATTTACTAACAAAAAAAAATCGGACCCAAAAAAGTACAAATATAGTGCATTGTTTTTTTTGCTCAAAAGCTGAAATTAAAGCTACAATGGCTAGGATTACATTTTTGATACTGTATTGAGTATTGTTTTTTTTTCTACCGTATTTTTGCTAAAACAAATTTTATAATACAAAAAAATTTTAAATTTTTATTAGAAATTAAAAAAAAATATACATCGCATTTATAATTTTTTTATTTATGTACATAGTTTACAAAATTACATAAAGTTAGTTCAAAAAAATAAACGGCAAAAAATAGTTTTCAATCCTTTTTTATCCTTTTTTAAACAAAAACACCAACCTACGTGAAACTCCGGAAAAAACATTTTACTACGAGTTCCGAAACAAGACGGAACAATCACCAATTATCCTTAAAAAAACAGTTAACCCCCTCCTTTGTTTAAAATCCTTTTCGCCAATAATCCTTTTTTTTGGAATAACGCGCGTAAAAAAACCTAATTCGGTTTATCTCCACGCACACCGAGATAAGGAAATACCCCAACATGTGCGCAATTAGGCACAAAGTCCATCTCGGACTCGTCCAGCCTTTGCCCTGATTGAAAGATGTAGTTTACGTCACTGTGGAGTCTTCGTCGCCTCTTTTTACCTCACTTGCGCGCCACGCGTGCGCACGCACGCATGGCATGCATGCTGGTAGCGTGTTTCAATCCTTTGTTTCCTCTTTGCTGTTGCCTCTGACCAAGTTCATAACATCGAAAGGAAACGGAAAGGAAAAACGAAAGCAAGACGTCATCAATCTTTTTAGTTAGGTTCGGGAACGTCATTATTAATTGACACTCACCGGAATCACAAATAATTGTTTTTGTTTTATAATTTCATGGACATTGATGTGAGCTGAACTTTTCTATTCAGAGTTCAGAAGGATGAGAGCAAAACAAATGTGTGTGAAAAGTTATCGCGATTTTTTGGATTCAAAATTATGAAACAGTAGACGTGTGAAAAGTGCACAAAAAATTGTTTTTGATTTATTTTTATCCTGTAGAGTGTACTGTAGTTTTGAGTTTATATAAAAGTTTATTCTTTAATTATTCATTCCGTTTTTTGTTATGAAACCCAAAATTTCAGTTTCTGAAAAAATATATAATAAAATCGCTTCATAAATGTTTTTACGTTTTCAAAAAAAACAACATTTTTTTGAAAAGCATTTTTTGAACAAAAAAATTGGTTTCAAATAATTTTACAATTCAGCCTTGGATCAAGTTTTTATTTTGGATGCTTGATACAAAGACAATCACAATATGAACATGTGAATGAGAGTCATGTGAATGATTGAGACGCGATACCGTATTATGCTTTGGTATAATGCCGATATCCGCCGAGTAATAATATTTATTTGTCGAACATCGAACGATCAAAAGAGAACGAGAACGAAAACGATCAAACGGTGCCGCTGACGAGGCGACGATCCATGAATGCACTTTATTGTCGGAAATATTTAGTACATGTGAGGTGTCAGGTGTTGAACGATGTCGGAAACCATAAAAACTTGAATGAGTGAGGTCATTTGCAATTTTCAAAATTCTCAAAGCATTCTAAAATCATGTTTTTTTTTCAAAACTTTATCTTCAATCCTTCGGTCCAATTGTCGGTATAAAAAATGTTTGTCTCAAAAACAAGACGTCACATCTGTCTGGTTTCAAGTTCAGATCTTACTTTGACGCCTGCCCTGTCTCTGGATGGGTTACGAAGTCGAGTCGAGTCAAGTCCACTCGACAAACAAAAATGGTGTCCCCGTGACGTAACCAACCTCCGACGAACACAATGCCGCTGCCCTGGGCCATAGGCCATGGGAAAAAAAAGGCAACCCAGGGTCAGGTTGATTTGTTACGCGCCTTTTTTCTCTCTGCTTTTAGGGAGCTATAAATAGTCGAGGTGTCATATTCAAGGCTTGTGCTCTTGTCGTCTCTTGATACCCTGTGACGCAGATTTTGCCTTTTTTCTATAATACATATAATATATTTTGGCCTATGAAACAAAAAAAAACGAAAAATTGTCAGGGGCCGACAACGTAGTTGGTTGGTGTCCTTTACTTACGAACACAATAACAAATGACAGGGAAAATAAAATGTCAGGGACAGAAAAAAAATTTTATTGATAGAAAAAAAAATTTATAGACCCCCAGAAACTTGCCAAAGTCGTCCTCGTGTCGGCATTTGTCTCTTTTTTCTCCACAAAACAATTAGTATTTATGTATGAACATCCACGCGCACCTTTGCTTTTCTTTTTTTGCTCGCGCATGGATGCCATCATGAAAGAACCGAGCCGACAGCCGACAAGTGCACGGATGCTTTTTTGCGGCATCCTCATGCGCGCGACGCGACGGGCGTGAGCAGTCAAGGTGTCAGATACTCAGGCTCAGGTAGTATGTACATACATGGCTGTGTCGGACTCGGACTCGGACGATGGATGTTTAAAGTGGCGGAACTTGTGTCAATTGCATTGGTCGATGATGATGATGATGATTGGTAGCAAGACAAAGGTCAGGTCAATTCGTCACCGCCACTCATCACGACTAACGATCAACTTGTTTGCTTTTTACCGATGATGCTACTTGAACAAACAATGCGGTGCAATGCACCTTTTACTTGACTTGGATGGAGGTTGTTTGTGATATCGGAAGTGCTTTAATTGTTTCGAATTGGTCGGTTTTAAAAAAAAACTATGTTTTGTTTGAGCTCAATAAACTAATATTTTTTTAAATTACGAAGAACACAAAAAAATGAATACAACCAAAATTCTATTAAATAAACTTTGGCTTTTTTTGTTTCGAAAACTTTTCAAATGTAATAAATATAATGTGTTTTTTTCCTTTTTTTAGTTTTTTTTTCATGCTTTAGATTTAAAACTTTTTTGATTTACTGATTTTTTTAAATTATTTAAATCAAAACTTTGCATAAAAAATTTGGAATTTGTAAAAAATATTCAGATATATTGTTTACCCGCAAAATTTTTGTTTCATTGTTTTCATTAATTTTTTTATTAAAATTTTTTTTCAGTTTTATGATCTGAAAAACGATCCTTTATATCGACTTTGTTTTTGATAAAAAAAATATTTTCAATCTTGAAAAAAAAACCATTTTTTCATATTTCTCTTTTTTTTCAAATTATTTGTGTTTGTTCCCTTCTTTGCCACAATTCTTAGGTTAGATTGCATTTTTTAAGATGGAATCCTTTTAAAAATTTTGACTAAAGTTTTTAGAGCTACATATTTATACGAAATAGAGTTGTTATACTGTTACTCCTCCGATTATCATTAGCATATAAATCTGGGTAAACGGACGCTTCTTCGGCTTGATGTAGCGAGAAATCAGTAGGTTCTGCTTCCAAGTGTCTTCTTCGCCTTTATCCGGTCACACAAGTTATGTAAATAGCCTGCCTAGCTGACATGAGTGGCAGACAGGCATCTCGCACTTTACACTTTATCCTCCGTCAATTCATAGGTTTAGGAGACGGCCAGGGGTCTTTTTATCCATAATCTAATATCCTACGGCAAGAAAAAGGAATGAAATCGCTGGGAGACGACTCAAGTAAGAGTTGGAGTCTTTTACAGTATGCCACGGGTGACGTTGGTTATACATAAAATTTATATGGTTGAGAATGTGCTTCAAAATTTTTATTTTGGCAATTTAATTTTATTTTCATAAAAAACATTTTTTTTATTAAATTCGTAAATTTAAAAAAAAAATTAACCAAAGCTTTTTTCTGTTAAAAGAATTAGAATTTCAAATTTTGACGTTGAAACAAAAAAATATTTTTTGTTCACTTCTACCAAAATTTTCATTTTTTTCAAAAAAACATTCTACAATTTTTTTTCAAAAACACTTTTTGTATTTTTTTTGCAAAAAAAACAACTTTAAAATTTTGACTTTAAAAAAATTAGCGTTTATATTTTACGTCACGTTTTTTAAAATTCCAATTTTTTTCTAAAAAAATTTTTATAATTTTTTTTATTTTTACGTCCCTTTTTTTGTTCTTCAACTTTCAATTACAAATTACAAGGCTACGGTAAAACTGCATTTAAAAGACACTCTGTGAGCCGATTTAGGACCAAGGGGGGATCGACGACCCCGTGTTTTTACAACCCCCAAATATTTTGTGCCAAAGTTACAAGTGGCAGGGGGGGAGGAACAGAAATAAATATAAAAAAAATTCCAGAAGCCGGATTCTGGAGTTACGGCTTCTGGAAGTTTTTGATGTCAAATTTTCAACTTGCTTCAAAAAATCTGATTTTTGGCATACAGGGGTATCTTGGCACGCGAAATCGACTGGTGTACTCAGATTTTTTTTTGAACTTCTGATTTTTTCGGAATTATTGTATTCTGCAATATTTCGACATTTTGCCTTACATTTTTGGCTACAGCATTTGCATTTCTTCTGGGGGAGCAGTGAGGTTCAGATATTCTTGTAGAGCATGTTTTTCTGAGTCTGGGATAAAAAACACAAAAAAAAGTGGTAACACTTTTGTGACCATCCTCGGGCATTTATCGCGCGCACTCGACAAAAAAAGAGTGTAAACAGCATATTTTTTGACTTAACTGACAAAAAAAGGCGTGCGCGCGCGTAAAAGGAGTCATGTTTAAAAAAATGCCCTAAAGCCAATTTTTGTTTTTTATGCTAGCGGTTACCTGAATAGGTTTCATCATGTCCTGAAGATTGTAACAAGTCACTTGCGCGTTTAATCCGACAATTTTGCGCATTGCTACAGGCATTTGAAAAAACTGAAAAGTTGGAATGCTGTAACTCGTAGCAAAATAATACGATAAAAAACACAAGTAACTTAAAGCAATGTTTGGGACATGCCCAAGCCTACCCAGGTGACCGCTAGCATAAAAAACAAAAATTGGCTTTAGGGCATTTTTTTAAACATGACTCCTTTTACGCGCGCGCACGCCTTTTTTTGTCAGTTGAGGCAAAAAAGATGCTGTTTACACTCTTTTTTTGTCGAGTGCGCGCGATAAATGCCCGAGGATGGTCACAAAAGTGTTACCACTTTTTTTTGTGTTTTTTATCCCAGACTCAGAAAAACATGCTCTACAAGAATATCTGAACCTCACTGCTCCCCCAGAAGAAATGCAAATGCTGTAGCCAAAAATGTAAGGCAAAATGTCGAAAAATTGCAGAAATCAATAATTCCGAAAAAATCAGAAGTTCAAAAAAAAATCTGAGTACACCAGTCGATTTCGCGTGCCAAGATACCCCTGTATGCCAAAAATCAGATTTTTTGAAGCAAGTTGAAAATTTGACGTCAAAAACTTCCAGAAGCCGTAACTCCAGAATCCGGCTTCTGGAATTTTTTTTATATTTATTTCTGTTCCTCCCCCCCTGCCACCTGCAACTTTGGCACAAAATATTTGGGGGTTGTAAAAACACGGGGTCGTCGATACTAAATCGGCTCACAGAGTGTCTTTTAACCCCACAATAGAACACCCCACGCTTCACCACAGGAAGCCTTGATTCTCTCATTTTCTCACCTTGCAAGACCCAATTGAATTGAGTCGTCATTGAGACACCATACTCATGTCAGACGACATCATTAGATACAAATCGCTTCCTTCTCATTTTCCTTAGTTTTGTCCTGCTTGACCGATTTGCGCCGAGGATGACCTCCCACGGTGGTCGGTGGTTGTCGGGCACTTGATCGAGCAGCTTCAACTGCGTCGAGTCAATTGAGACAAGTGGTGTGGTTGTTGTCTGTGCGATTAATAAGTGGAGGTGAATCCAATCAAGATGGCGTTAGAGATGCACTTCCTCACCTGTGCAGGAGAGGGCAATAGTATTGTTGCTATGCATTACTAATTGGTCGACAGACGGTGGATCAGTGGTCCGCGATCCATCACTTCACCCAACGCTTACGGATGACTGATTTTACTATGTCAGAATAATTGCTCTTGATTTTGATCCAGATTATTGTTATAATACAATAAACAGCCCCGGTGAAAATATAGGTATTACGGTAGAAAAAAGTTTATAATTTTTTTGTATTTATTAAACACAAAAATTGTTATTTTGTTAAAATTGAGGTAAAAAGGCAAAAAAAAATTGTTTCAATTCAAAAAAGCTTATTTATAAAATTTTGCGGATGATAAAATTTTTACGATACATTTTGAAATATTTTTCTAATTTTCATTTTGAACCATGATTTTTATTTTCCCGATTTTTTTATTTAGTTGATGTAAAAAATACGAAAAATTAATTTTTTTTTAAATCGCAGTCTAAATTTTTTTTTCAACATGTTTATTTCTATTCTAATAATTTTTTTCTTGCTAAAATGTGGTTTTATTTGTATTAAATTTATCATGCGCGCAATATGTTTCCAACTGTTCATGTAACAAATTTCAGTTAATTTCGTATAACACAAATTTAACCATCTAAAGTATCGCAAATTTACAGCGTCAATTATAAAATCCATTTTACTTGTGCTAAAAACCCCGATTAATCCTACTTAGGTGATTCCGATGAGATGATGTTGAAATTGACTGCGATTCGATAGATGTATTTGGTTGAGTGGTTTACTTTGCTTTTTTTCTTGTTTATCTACGTTTAACGTGCAACTGTTTATTTAAGGATAAGAATAAATGTGTAGATGAGACAGATACATAAATGCTACCAAGGAGCACTCTCAAACAGTATTTTTAAGGCTAAAAATATTTACAAAATTATGAAGTGGTCTCGACACGAAATTTTTTTTTGTAAAAACCTAATTTAAAATTTAAAAATAAATAAAATCAAGATGAAAATTGAAAACGGCTTTCCTGTCGAGACCACAACCATCTGTTTTTCCTGGTCCCTAGAACATTCAAACAAACGAACATCGAAGAATCACAAAAAAACAAGATCTTTGATTCATTTAGCATCTTTCGCAAAAAAACCGTTATTGACTACCATAAAAGTAACTGTTTGAAAAAAAACGAAGAAAAAAAAACGTGTTAATGAATTTAGTAATCGCAGTCAAGGTATTCAGATAGCACTGCAATCGCTGCCACGGTTAATGTTTCGATGATGTTAACGTGAAATTGCAGCCAATTCGATTTTAACCACCTAACAAACATATTCCAAAATGTATGTAGATGGCTGGCGGTTACTTGAGTGGTTTCTTTCTGATTTTATTTTTTTTGTTTGGGGGCAAGGGTGAAGTTTCTGTCGATTTTTTGTAGTCCAAGGCTACAGAGTTTATTTTGGAATTGATTTTTGAAAGTTTAAGTGAAAGGTGAAAATTTGTAGCAAGATGGATGAAAAAACTTACAAAAATTATTTTTTAAGTTAATTAAAAAAAATTACAACGATTTAAAAAAATCAAAAAAATGACATAAATCAAAATATGAAATTTCCCCTTGAGAAAAATTCCCTGGTCTTATGTGGAAAATATGAAAAAAAAATTCTCGCTTTTTTATCTTGATTTAGAAATTTCGATTCATTTTTTTTTGAATTTTGTAAGCCAATGAGTGCATATTTTGTATTTACATACAATATTCTTTCCCCCGGTTTCCTGACATCGTTTATTTAGCCGCTCGTTGAATGATTTCCTCTCCAACCACACCTTTTGCCCCCCCCCTCGGCTCGACTCATGTCGGATGGATATTAGAGGATACAGGATAGGAGATATGGTATGCAACAGACAACAAAAAGGCGTAAACGAGTAGTAGCGGGAGCAATTTGTACGCGCATGGATAAATAAACATATACATGTGCTCTGCGACACCGCTTTACACCTGTCGTGATGATGAGGATGAAAAGACAACAGGTAGTGGTGGTGCTGCGTGATGGTGGTAATAGCCACTCCATTATGGCTCATCACAAAAAAATATGTATATATTAAACACAATTTTTTTGTTCACTGGCGACAAAAGAGCAGAAACCAGGCATATCCATGGACTCGATAGGAATGAGAGATGAGTGACTGGTAAATGGCTGCTGCCCGAAAAAAAGTGTAGGCAATCCGGAAAATTGGTATGGATATACAATTCATGTTTGATAGGTCAGAAGCAAGGCATTACGATAATGGACGAATTTAACGCATATGGATTCTAATCAGTGATTTCTGACTTATAATCCGCCAGAAAAAAAATTGAACGATAAACCCAAGATTTCGATTTTTCGCTTCAAAACCAGTCATTTTTTATCTTTTGATTTCCAATTAGGACCTAACACGAAAATATTTATTTTGCACAACGACATCAAAGCTGCACGCAACATGCAAGGTTTTTCGTTTTTGTATTCCGTGTAAGTTGCACGTTGCATGCAACTTTCCGACCTTTAACTGACCTCCAATACTTTTTGAGATCCTCATATACCGTATTCCCCACAGGTGTCGCCACAGATCTCCCCACTTAGGTAGTCCCGGTATACATGTATTTATTTCCCTCGCCTATTATTCTCTCGCTCCCTCATACCGGACAAATAGCCGTTTAGCGAGTGTCCGAGTAGCCCTAGACCCGGTAGTGAGTGACTGAGCGCCGCGCGGCTTTTGACACCACCATTTGAGCCGTTCCGGGCGTGCAAGCGCATGACAGGAGGTTAATAGCAGCTGTTTAACCTAAGCATGTGTTCTTTTGTGTTAGTTATGCTTGTAATAACACGGCACAAAAACAATGAAGAGAGAGGAAGAGAGGTGGATCGCGTCGATTATGCTAATATGTGTCATTAACAGTTTACTGTGGTGTCCTGATTTTTTGAGAGAGTAGACGGAAATGGTTAAAAGATCATCCGATAGATATAATAATACATTGCATCACGTAAAATGACTCTTATGTGGATCTGAGATTGGTTTGTGCAAAAATTTTATTCACCTGAACTCTGTCAACAACAGGTGCGAGGACACTGCATTATGTTTCTGCGTATAAAAGTTAGACAATCTGTGCCAAAAAAAATCGATATCGTAATCGCACATGAGATTACTGTAGGTGATTTAAGAAAAATTGTGCTTAATTTTTTATCATGAAAAATTTTTTTTGGTGTTGTTCCCTCAAAAAAAGTCGTCCGAGAAAGACATGTCCCATTAAATAGAGCCTGAGGTCTCAATTGAAACGTGTACAAGCACACAACAGGTTACACGACTATTTGCCTATTTGCACGGCAGGAGGGGGGTTAGGGTCGGCATTTGTGCTCAATTTGCGCTTCATTGTATTTGTGCGAGACGTGTATAAAGCCTGTCGTCTGTTATGTGTGCCTTCCGGTCTCGCTTTTCATCGTGACTTTGGTAACGGTAGAATGATGGCGTATGGGACATGGTAGTTATCGTCATTACCACCTGGGCTCTGGCGAGGCAAAGTAGATAATCGGAGAAAAAGAGAGCAACAAGCCGCCTGTCGTAGCCTTTTCGTCATTGGACTCGCTTCCGGCATTCATCCAATTCAAATGCAGTCAAATATGAACAAATAGCTGCCTCTCCTTTCTTCTCAAGGCACATACATGCACAAACACACGACACACGACGACTATTTAGAAGGCAGGAGACAGAAATTGTATACGACCCTATTGACAGGTTAAACATCAGAGCAGACATCCGCCAAAGAAGGATACGGTACCTTATTACGGCATCGTAAGGGGATACATACTCTTCTTGGTTGACTGAACAAAATAAATACAAAAAAAATTTAAATTTGTTTAAAAAAATTTTACATTTTTTGTTTAGAATTTTTAGAATACCGAAAATATCGGAAATTATTTACAATTTACACACCAAGTTGAAAATAATGAAAAAAAGATCGCAATTTGTTTCTAACCGAAATCATGGTTCCCGTAACGAAAAGTCTTCGATTTTCCTTTCAAGAACAACTAAAATAAAAAATTTATGCACAAGTGTGCGCATTGTTGCACATTTTTCTTTTGTTTTCATCCAAATTTCAATTTTTTTTCTGAATTTCTAAAAACGACCCCCAAAATCACAGTAAACCACTTTTTGGTAACCCATCCCCCCTCCTGTCTCCGATATGCCTGCTCACTTTTTTCTCCCGTCGATACATAGCTAACAAGTGTCAATTTTTTTTGTAACAATAAAAAACAGAATTCAATTTACACTGCATCTATCGTGTCTGTGTTCAATTTGTGAACACAAAGAATATGTAACGGCTCTTCTTCTTCTTCTCTTTCTTTTTTTTTCTTCTCCACTTTGTTGTTGAAAACGAAGAAGAAGATGAAGAAACAGAGAGAAGCAAAGAGAAGGTATCACTGACACAGCCAACCGACGAAGAGGAGAGGAGATGCTAACATCAAATTCACTCATTGCATTGTGCAGGAGTATTACTGTATCGTATGTATGTATGTATGAGATTGAATATACTCTGTGTTGATGTGAAAAGAAGTCGAAGAGAGAAGAAATTGAGTCAATCTATTACGCGCTTTGATTTCTTTCTTTCTTCGTGAGACACAGAAGGGATAATGGGTTGACAATTGAAACCAGATGCATGCATGCAGTCGTCGATGGCAAATTGGATTAATATTGTGAGAGATCACGATGCTTTTATCTGTCTCTTTCTTCTTCTTCGTTTACTTCGTCAGCATCAAAATCATCCATTATGAGATTACCGATCATCATCGCCTTTTTTTTCGCCTGTCTGCTCTGTTTTCACAAAATCCCCCTGCTCGGTTTATTCCGGTTTCTTTTCCCTGCTTTTTTTTTCACACCAATGGATTAGGATTTGAATGGATGTACCAGGAGGGCCCAAGGATGGATGGGAAAGAGTCAGTCAATCTAGGCTCGTTTATACAAATCAGCATCGACACACACGGCTGGGGGCACAGGAAATGGTATGTAACTTTGATGTGATAATGTCTCTGCTGCATAAACATGCGCCCCTCCTGTGCCTGTGGTAGCCGGCAATTTGTGGCATTTGGCCCTATCCCGTCAGACGTAGTATGTACGACACAACACATCCTAGCAGCCACCACCAGAGCTACCACTACTTATGCAAAAGAGAGTAATCTCTACGAGAGATTGGAGATTTGAGTGGTTAGAGTTCTCAATTAACGGCTAAATGGCCCGAAGACAGATTTTAGCAGGCATCCTTTGTCCGGTTGACTACTGACAGCCATGTTGTACATATGTATGTGCCATTCACTTATTTGGTTAGGACAATTAATCAGTCTTGCTTGCTCGCTCACTTCGTTGTGCGCGCGCGCGCTGCTAAATAGTAGCAAACTTAAAAAGACATGCTGCGTTGGCTGTTGTGCGTCAATTGAGATTCAAAAATTTTTATTGAATGGACTATTTATTCGTTTAGGAAGAGGGTAGGAGGAATGCTAATACTTTTTTTGGGAGGGCATAACATGGCGTCTTACAGTAATACTATGCCATGGCGGGTCATTGGTAGAAAGAGAGAGCAAGGCTGGTTGGCTGTCTCCGATAAATAGTATGCTGTAATGGATACACTCCACCCTTCTCTCTTTCACCAATCGCTCCACCCCTTTGTCCACTTATACCGACCCTGGGGCGCACCCAGATAAACACATACAAAGATCAATAGCCAGGTAGACTGTAATTGAGCTGGCTTGTGATACTGTACTTATGTACGATAGATCCCAAATCTTACTTAATGCAAAACGTTCTATATGTATTCATAAAAAAATAGGATCCCGCTGTGATGAGAACATAGAGTGCAATGACATGAGAGTTGTAATGTCTGATTGAGTGTGAACATCCATGTAGTATATGTACAACAGGGAATAGAGAACAATGCATGCATGCGCGAGCGCATGCAGTGCCTGCTTGAAAAATCGAATAACGAATAACGAAAAACAACACAAATTGGCGCGCGCGATAATAGTATTCATATTATTTGCCGTGCTACCATTTATTTACTATTTGAAAGAGTAAAGGATTATCGTTTTGTAGTCCATTAACGGAGCAAGGAAGCCGATCTGCGTAGGAGAGATAGAAGAAGAAGGAGTCGTGACCGAGCGTGTGCATGTCACTGAATCGGCGAAATCCCAATCCACCGGCATACGCTCGTCATCTGGCAAAGGAGAACGAAAGGAAGAAAGGATCAGGGATGAGTAGTCGGCATTCATACCCTGTTATTACTCTCTTTCTTTTTTTTTTCTTGACTGAGTGCAAACAAGCTTGACTTGATGGGATTAGTCTGACTCTAAAAATCATATCTCATCTTTTGCTGGAAAAAGTGTATCGTATCTGATACACTTTTTTCTGTATCAAAAACATAATACGATACATGTTTTTTGTACCGTAACAAACATATACCCTGACAATGTTCGGTTAACTTTGCTTTCGTCATTCTTTTTCGATTTCGTCTTCTTCTTTTGTTTTAAGTCGGATAGTTAGCTCCTCATCACAGTCCTTTCCCCTCTTCCTCCGAATGAACGAACGAATGAATGTAAGCAAACGATTGACTGCATCATCATCCTCCTCATCACCTCATCAGCATCAGCTCATGTTGTTGACAAGTTAAGAAGATGAAGTCGAGAAAAACTCAACATTTATCGTTTTCGTTTTCGTCTTCGTTTTCGTTTTCTGTGTGCGCAGTGTTGTTGGTAGCTCGTTGTTAAAGTGAGCGAATGAGCTACCAGCAGTAGGCGCAGTTTACAACTAAATACTCTCTCCCCCTCCCTTTTTCTCTCCTCTCCGATAGATACCATTTCTACCAGTCAGTCAGTATGTAAGTCAGCTCCCTCTTTGTTTGCGTTGAGGACTTCTCCATTTTCTAAATATCTACTTTTTGTTGTTAACGGCTAATGAAACAGAACATTTAGTCAGGAGAGACTGTGTTCAATGCAACAGGCTTGACAAAATTGAATGAATCTAAATATGTAGGTCTAGGACAGACGCGGTGTTACCTTGAATGACCCTCCTCGTCAGGTTTTGTCGAGGTTTCGGGGTTTTTTATCCTCAAGTGGAAATCAGACCGTATACTCAGGGCAGGTTAGGACACATCAGGTCGATGGGTAATGCAACAATCGCTTTTTTAAAAGAAATTTTTATAATAATTTTCACTAAAATCACGAACAAGTTTTTTTTCGTGTCAAGACCAACTTACATTAGAACTATTTTTTCGCTTTGAGACAACCCCTGACTGAGTGTATGTATCGTAATCGGCAAAGTTTGTTAGGACGTCAAAAACCTTTCAGTAAAAGTCAGAGTCATTACCCTACCTGTGTTCAAGGTAACGGATGACGTCTCAGGAATTCACATTTTCTAGACAATCGCCATTCATCCATCTCCTACGCCCAAGATGCACCACCGCTAATAGCAGTTAATCAAATTGCCGTCTCTTTTCCCCGTTTAGCAGCCTTAATAATCATCTTCTTTTTTCTTGTAAATATCCAGATGACAGACAGTGTGTTTAATTGTCGTATGTACATATACCGTATCTTACGGTTGTTCTGGATACGTTCTCATGCTGTGATTAATACAAAAGTTAAACATTTGTATGAAACAAGAAACGAGACTTAATAGTACCGAAACCTCTTAAACGTGAGCGTCAAGTTTAGGCAAGTTGTAATAAGAAAAGAACAAGTTGTATACTACCATCATAAATATGTTTGTATGTATGTATGTATAAATGGAATGAATCAATCCCCCTCTCCTTCTTCCTTTCATTTCTTCTTTTCTCGATTGCGCATACCCCGCACGCGTTTGCGCGCGCATCTTTTTGGCGCCTACCGACAAAATCATCTTCAGTAGTGATGATGATGTGCAAGGTTGAGTGGTTGGTTGAAAGTGCCTTCCGCGGCCTAAGTAGGAACAAATCGACCAAGTGACACAGGTGTATGTATGTTGTACATACGCGTCGAAATCAACCACTATCTAAATGACATTAAAAACCCTCTCTCCATCATCATCTTATGGTAGAACGCGATGATGATCATCATCATCATTTAAAATTCAAAGTCAGAGTCAAACCTGTTTAACAGGCGTGTAAAAGACGTAATACGTACAAGAAGTGGTGAACATGCGAGCGAGCAACGAAAGGAAGCGGTAAATGACGATTAACAAAAACTGAGACGACGCCACCGACGAAATAGTGTTTGTATGTGTATTTTTAAGACCATCTTCAAATAATTTTTTTTTCGCTTTTGATTCACTTTTTTTGTCTTCAACTGTTGATAACTCGTCATTCGCGTAACAACGTACATATGTAAGACTAATGTATTTAAGTTGTAATGCAATTGGTGTATACAAAACATATTAAAACCCCTCCAACCTTCGTTTAGAGTTGCTAAAAGGTTTGTTTCTATCATACTTTCATTCACCCCACCCCCAACCCATCCAGATCATTTACAGTATACCAAAGGTATAATTCTAATTATTTTTTATTACAACGGTATTCATAATTCATCAACATGTCTTTGGATTGTTGTCTGTTTGAGGAGCAAAAAAAAGTAACATGTAAATACAAATTCAAAAACACAATGAAAAGAAATTTATTACAACACAAAACTTGACTAAAAAAAAGCAAAAGGAAGAAACATTTTTATCACGCGAACATAAAAATGAAATAGACAAATATCTGACAAAAAACAGACCAAATAGAGTAAAATTGAGACACTATCAATTTTTAATTTGAGCATGAAACAAAATAGACAAGCTTGTGTGCAGCAACGGAACGTTTTTGTTTTTGAAACGGTAAAAATTTTGAAAAGGTAAAAGCTGAATTGAAATGAGCACGTTCACTCACGTCAGTAGTGCCCCTGAAATCACGAAAACTTCCCTTAATACGGTAAGAGATGGCTGGTGAGAGATTAAATATATCCTAGAGGTCAGAGAAGAATCATTTTTTGTTGTTGGATTTTTGGAAAAAAATCAAAATCAATTAGACGACGACGTCGACGTGTTGCTTGGCTCAACGGAGCTTGTGTCACCTCGTTCGTCGGTTGACGAAGAATGGCATCCATCCTTGGCTGGGACATCTGAATCCGTTTCTTCGACTTTCACAGGTGATGACGTTGTTTTCATGTTGAGAATATCGTCAATCGAGATCTTGGTTTTCTTTCGCTCTGGGACAACGACAGATGGGGTTTCTACCTTTACGGTCGTTGTTGGAGGACTCGAAGAAGCCGAGCCCTCAGGTGAACCCACACCTGCACCCATCAGACCCGCCGCCGGACCAACACCACCACCGTTGAAGAGGCCCTGTTGCTGGGCGAGAATTTGACGCTGCATCTGCTGCATGAACATCTGCATAGCATCCGCATTTGGCATGTTGGGGAAGAGTGGCATCATCGGATTTGCCATGAAGAAGCCCGGCATGAAGGGCATCGCTGCCGTAAAAGGCGACATGCCAGGCTGGGCTCCCAGGTGGTGGGGGAGAGCGGGCGAGGATTTTGGATTGCTTGTCGAAGCCTGGGAGAAATCCTTTGGCCCGTCTTCGAGGTCACTGGATGGCGAAGCGACCGCGCTGTGGCGATCAAAGTCATCGGATGCCGAGTCGTCGTCCATGTCGACGTTGCTCTGACGACTTGGCGTGTCCAGGGATGCTCCATTTTGTCTAAAAAATCCAAAAAAATAAAATTTGAAAAACAAAAAATTTCAAATCTCACCTGTTTTTCGCCGCAGCAGCCCGATCTCTTTGCCGACGATTCTTGAACCAATTTCCCACCTGCATGGCAGTCAGTCCAGTCTGCGAAGCGAGTTCCTTCTTCTTGTTGGGATTGGGATACGGATCTTTGAGGTAGTGTTCCCTCAGCGTCGTCCTGGTCCTCTCCTTGAAGCAGTGCGTCTTCTGCTCGCCATCCCAGATAGTCCGGGGAAGGGGATACTTCTTGCGGACACGGTACTTGTCCACCGGTCCGAGGGGACGTCCTCTCGTCTTGGCAGCTTCTTCGTACCTCGCTTCATGCCACATCGTCTGGAGTTTTGAATGATTTCCGCTAAAGTGATGGGATTCCAGGATCTGATACATCTGCGCAAAATCCTTGTTGTAGTAGCACAGGAGAGCCTGGGCCCGGAGGACGGGTTCCTGGCGGGAGACTTCGAGTGGCCAGGGTCGTGGAATCGAGCAGAAGAAAGCGCGAAGACCCTCGACGTCGTTGTTAGTTTCGAGTTTTTCACACTTTTTTATGATTTGCATCATCTGAAATCATAAACAAATGTTAAAAAAATATTTTTTTGTAAAAACGTAAATTGTAACAGAGCCGAAGTGTAAATTGTATTTAAAAAGAATCAGTTTTCAGCTTTTCCCTGGTAAACAGGCTCGCTACGGCATCCTATGTCGGATGGATATGATGAGAGGCTTCATAACAAGTTAACTAGCCTAATTGATAGCTATCCAAGAGTCAAGAGAGCCAAGAGCGTGTACTAATATGCGGAGGACAGATATAGTTGTGACAGGTCATTAACGAGGCCGCCGCAGCAGCTATGGATGCGCGCAGGGATTTATTGGTCGCTATCAAATTGCCCTAACCTAACCTAGCCTAACGTCTTACTTTCTTAACGCCAGCAAAAATGCGCATAGCAAGATCTTTGACTCGTCAACCAACAAGTGCAAAAAATTGAGGAAGTATCATGTCACAACCTTCCCTGCCTTGGTCGAAAATTATCGGATGACGACAGGTAATTTGGGGTCCTCAGGAGGGTGTAATGCGCACCTAACATAGTATTCAGCCCCATAACATGAGCCACATAACATAATTGTTTTTATGCAAGACCAAAGGCTAGGGTGACGCATGAACACTGAACGTAATAATACTAAATAAATCGCAAATTCGCAGATGTCAACTCTTACAAAAAAACTATTTTAAAAATTAAGTCACTGACATTACATAAGTGGATTTGATTTGTCAGCTTGACAATGAAGATCCTTTTTATATTTCCTTTATCCTCGAAATTGAGATGATTCTGATGCGAGTCTTCAGGAAATTTAGTTAGGGTCAAAAAAGCACAAAAAAAGAAAGAGAGAGGTAACTGCGCTTCCGTCGGAATGGGATTATCTATCCTATCTCTCCGGCAGATTTTTAGCGCCAAAAAATTTTTGAACCATACAATGGGGAAAAAAGGAAAGGAACAGTTGATACTATGGGATTATGTATTATACAAAACTTCCTGCAGCGTAATAATGTTTTTTTTACATTAACCCCGGAGCACTCCCTTAAGCGATCGTAATCCTAGGCTCGCTTAAGTGAGCGCATCCATGTGCCAAGTGCCAATATCCTCCTTCTTGCCGCCGTACGTATTGTTAGTAGTTGTTGTCCATATTTCTCTGTGTTGTCTATCACAAAGGAAACCACTAACAATACTTTACAGGGAGGATAAGTATTAGTAATTCCCTTGTGCTTACAGCCCCACAAACCAAAAGTGAGGAGCGCGCGTTTAATGAAGCTCTCAAGTACTCGCGCTCATAGCCTCTGCCATAGCCTGGCACGCATGCCAATCAGACACGCCAACCAACGAACCATCCAAAAACTTAAGGACTCAAGCTATTGTTCCAAGACTCACCTCTTGAGGACTCATGCCATGGGCATTGAAACCGGCTCCTGGAAGTCCGGGAAACAGTGGATTCGGCATGAAGCCTCCGAGTCCGGCTGGAGCACCGCCGGGAGCGGCTCCGCGATTCATCATCATCTGCCAGAGTTGAGAAAGTTGTTCAAATCCGGGTGGAGCGGTGAGCAGACCAGGTGGGGGTCCACCGGGGGCGGTTGTTGCTCCGGGGCCTGTGGATGGGGGTCGACTTGTTGACTTGGAAACTGTGCCATCGACGGGGGTCGGAGACGGCGTCGAGGAAACTGATCCGACATTAGAGCTGGGACCATTGTCGGGTGAGCCACCGATGATCTTGATGGGAGGCGAACCGGCTGGCTGGGTGGCATTGGCAGCAAGGGCTGCCAAAAATGGATTTTCTGGAACACCGTTGCCACTACCGGGATTTCCGCCAGCCGCTGCAGCCGACATCATCTGACCCCAGATTCGGGCTGCTTGCTCTGGATTCATCATTTTGAATCCCTGGAAAATTAAAAAAAAATATTAAATCTAGACAAAAGTTATCTAAAGTTTAAAAAATCACGGATAACAATCACGGAGTAGAATACACATCAAAAAAAAATATTACGTATCATCAATTCACACTCTTTACCACTTCTAATGCAACCGACAACCCCGCAACCAAGACGAGTCTACCAACCAAACAAACGACCGTATCACAACAAAACGCACGCCGCCAACAACGACAAGTCATCCCCCCTCATCCACACACACACACACATGTTGGTACACACATGGGGACCGACTGACTGACTGACTGAATGGGTGGTTCCCAAGGAACAGAGTAAAGGACCGCCCCAAAAACAAACCACAACCACCACCGATACGCTGGTTGGTGTTTCGGGGTTGTGAGCACGATGAATGAATGGATAGTTGATGGAACATAAGAGAATCAACATGGCCAGAAGCAAAATGGGTAAATCTTGGCATAAAACTGATAAAAACACGGGAAAAAAGTAAAAAAATAAATTTACATGTCAGAACCCCAAAAAAAGGAGACAAGACTATTTTCTATTTACAAGGTCCCAGAATGTTTGCACGGAGAAATAAAAAACGTGTAAATGCCATCTACAACAATTTAGTCCCAGACAGACATGGGAATGAAATGGAATGGAATAGGATAGGCGGGCAGGGCATGTTCAAATGAAGGCAGAAGAAGAGTCAAGTCGGAAGGTACAAGTAGGCGGAGCCAATTTTCATGGAACTGTGAGCATCATCACCGAGTGAGTCTCTTCGCGTGTATGTATGTATGTGCCCTTCAATAAACGGGTTATGAACGCTAATGGGAAGGAATGAAGATTACCGTGAAATGAGAACAGATGCAAATACATGAACAACTCACTTCTTCATGAATCTGATTGAATCATGATTTCTATCGGATTACGATTGAAACTTGACTCTATCCTTTTTTTGCAAAAAAAACATGGAGGAGTTAACTTAGCAGAACAGAAAAAAAAATCTAAGCAGCATTGGATAAAGTTCCTCAGCTCACCTGACCTGGTCTCACCTGAGCCGGAAGCGCTTACTATTATGCCAGCCGTGTCACCGATCCAATAGACCAACAAATAGTCAGATTGTCATTGAGATTGATTGTTTGATACATCTTATGTACATTGTTTGCGGAAGCTCACTCCATTGACTTGGATGTGTTTCAAAAAGCAAGCAAGCGAGAACAAGAAGAAGAGATATACATACTCTCGGCAAAAATATTATAATCCATCCATCCGACGGACGTTGATACTACCTACATATATATTTACGTCGTCTGCAGCGTGTCTATTGTACACGAAGAAGAAAAAGACGAATAGAAAAGAGAAGCTTAAGCTATCGGTGGTGCTGTTGATTTACTTGATGTGATGTTCTACCTATCGAAAAGCACTCGACGCAATTTTGTCTTCTTCTACTGCTATCTTCTCGCCTGTCAGCAGCAATGTACTACAAACGCGTGTCAGGGGCAGCGCCCCTGTCAATAACCCTACTTTTATACCGTTTTTCCCCTCGTTCATTTGAGAGCGATCGGTTTGATGCTTACCCAAGTGATTGGCTCACCCGACGCAGGTAAGTAAAACAGAGGGTAATTTGACAGTCGACCCGGGAGTTGCATACATACATATGTCGGAGCGGGTCTTAAAACTTTTTTTTTTCAACAAAGTAGACAGCGAACAATTTGCTAACAATTGGGGAGGGGGGAAAGGAGTGAAACGATGCACTGTAAGTAGTACGACAAAGTGAGGATAGGATCGTAAGCACAAGTAATGACAATAATCTGTGAGTGGACGGTTAACTAAATTTCACTAATTTTACCTGTGCTACCTGGGGTTCAGAGTTATCCCAGATAACGATCACAACAATATTTACCACATTACGCCACACACCCCAGAAAAAAAAAGATATGCAACTTATCTAACTCTCGATGATTTGCAGGGGTTCGGTCAGGTGTAGTGGTAAATATTCGCCTAATTAATTACCAGGTAGGTAGTATGTACGCTTAAGCGTGAACAAGACAACCTGATTGGATTTAGTCTACTTTCCATCCATTCCATGGCCTTGAGTTGAGTTGGTATGGCCGTAGAATGGGAAGAGAAGCGTGAATGAACAAGGGTTAAAAATTATGAGAAAGTGAGATGGTGACAGATCACTCGGGAAAGATAACCAAGTAAGGGTTGGTTGTGGTTAGAAAAATGGCACCTCGGAGATGAGATGCAATATTGTCACGGTTACGGGATCCCACGGAAATTAGGCAGTGTACCGTAATTTTCCTGGTTATTAATTAATTAAGGGAATTGATACGGTATTTAAAAAAAAAATGTATCGTATCAAAAAAAAAACACGTTTTGATCAAAATTGTAGTCCAAAAACGATTAAAAATTGTTAGTTCTCTTTTTTAAACAAAATCAGAGGCAATAAGCAACCGGTCATTTTGGTTATCGTAAAATATTGCAAACAAGTATACAATGATGATCCAG
The DNA here is from genome assembly GCA_963969345.1 of Turbatrix aceti. NCBI lineage: Eukaryota > Metazoa > Nematoda > Chromadorea > Rhabditida > Panagrolaimidae > Turbatrix > Turbatrix aceti. The sequence goes on along the minus strand of OZ017767.1, from coordinate 9,402,201 downwards.
ACGACATCGATGATTAGCGAAGTACACAGACCTGTACCTTACTCATCCTACAGTTAGTTGGTTAGTTAGCAGCTCACCACCACTTTCTCCTCGGTTACCAATTGAGTATGAGATCTGGAAACAAGTATAGCTACTACGACTTTGTTTCGGAGGTGGACCCAAATGAATGAATGAATGAATGACACAACGATTGTCGTTAACTCAAAAAATTAAAAAAATTGTAAGACACCTCCTCCTGGGAACGATCGAACAAACGAAAGCAACTGGTAACAGAACAATTCCACCGATAATAGTAAATTTTGCATGCTACAAACAAGGCCACAGATTTGAAGTAAGCAAATTTAAAAAAGTCCATGTGCTGACAGAACAGACGCGATGGCACCTGCAGAGGCGCGGTATCGAGTGGCTTCGGCAATTAGCCATCACCCATCATCCTTGGAGGTGTCCATCATCGACGAACCCCCACGAATGGGAGCGGAGAAATGTGTGAAAGCGTGGCTCCCTCCCCTCCTTCCTTTCTTTGTTGTCTTTGGTATTCAAAAAAAATGAGCAAAGGTGTCAAGCCTACGCTTGTCTTTTCCAGTAGCGCGCCTGGGATAAGTGAGATCCAGTCTACCCGGCAGGATAATAGACGGTAATAGTTGGTGTGTCACAGCTGGGTGAGATATGGATGCCGCTCGTTCGCTTGTCCATTCATTCTATCGAGTGAGTAAAGTGTTTGTTTGAACAGTTTTTGAACAACAACCATGACAAATTGCCGCTTTCGACAAATCTCCCGCTTACGTAATGAGTCAATCGCCGATGACCCCGGTAACGATTGACTTCACTTGGACGGGAAGAGAGTCGGTTTCGGTAGGGGTTTCGGATGGGATGGATGTGCAGGGGGGGGGGGCAACTTCAGATGGTAAGCGAGTGCGTAAGTGAGTGCATTAGCTACCGAAAAAAAACCGAAGCTAACTAAATAACTGGCTAATGACTGCGAATCAAGGAGACAAAAAATGGCTAATTGACTCTTGATGTCAATTTTGGTAGGGGATTTAATGGGGAAGTAAAAAAAAAGGGTTACGTCAGAGGGTTGATTCGACGTAAAACATCCTGACATTGAAAAAAAAAGTTGCCCATAAAAATAAATTTGAAAGAAAAATTAACAGACAGTCTGTGAGCCGATTTGAATTCGACGACACAGCAATTTTTACACTTTCAAATGTTTTGAGCCAAAATTGTAGAGGACCCTAAGGGCAGTCTAAAACCGCAATATTAGATTTTTTTAAAATCAGATTCTGGAGATTTGGGTTCAGATGTGTTTTCAAAAAATAGGATGTCACGTGTTTCGTTTGCGGGGAAAGAATCTGAAAATTTGTTTAGAGGGGTTTCAAAAAACGGGGCACACGATAGCATACTCAGATTTTTTAAAAAACTACTGCAAATATTTTTTATTGAATTTCGCCTTCACAAAATCGTCTTTACCGTTCCTTAAAAAAAATAATCGGGCTATACCACCTATCCTATCTGAAAGAGCGATTTTTTTGACACATAACGTAGTGTTCTTTGAAAAAACGTAGAGTGCCTTCCGCCTTCTGGGTCCCGATTTGTGGTAAAAACTACATAAAAACCCCCTTTTTTGTGCTCGCGCGCGCGTGCGCATGCGCGTGCGCACTTCCCGCCATGTTTTTTGAAGGGGTTTTTGGTCGTTTTTACTACAAATCGAGACCCAGAAGGCGGAAAGCACTCTACGTTTTTTCAAAGAACACTACGCTATATGCCAAAAAAATCGCTCTTTCAGATAGGATAAGTGGTATAGTCCGATTATTTTTTTTAAGGAACGGTAAAGCCGATTTTGTGAAGGCGAAATTCAATAAAAAATATTTGCAGTTGTTTTTTGAAAAATTTGAGTAAGCCATCGTATTCCCCGTGCTCTGAAACCCCCGTAAGCAAATTTTCAGATTATTTCCCCACAAACGAAACACGTGACATCCTATTTTTTGAAAACACATCTGAACCCAAATCTCCAGAATCTGATTTTTTAAAAATCTAATATTGCGGTTTTAGACTGCCCTTAGGGTCCTCTACAATTTTGGCACAAAACATTTGAAAGTGTAAAAATTGCTGTGTCGGCCCTCTCCCCTTGTTTGTAAATCGGCTCGCAGACTGTCTGTTAAAAGAAAACGAAAGTGATAAAAAAATCAACTTTTTAAAATTTGTGCGCTTGCAACATCAAAAAAGGTGGAAAAAAGTTGTCCATAAACAAATTTGAAAGAAAATCATCCAAGATTCCGAAAATTCCCGAAACTGAATTTCAAAAATTTATGCGTAAGTATTATAAAAATAGAAAAAATCAAATGCGATAAAAAATTTGATGTTTTTTAAAACAAAATGCAAAACGAAAATTAAAAAAAAAACAAACAACGGATATTTTTAAACTCACCGTAACCCGCTAAAAATTTCAATGCACACCTTTTTACCATATTTTTTTTATTTTTCAAATTTACGATCTACCAGATTTTCGATATTTATTCCTTCAAGGCCAAAAAAAATAACATAAATATCTCTCTTCTTTGTTTGACGAAGAATCACAACTTTTTTGTCACCTCGCCAGTCACCTGATCCGCGCACATTCAACATTCAAACAATATTTCCCCGGATGTCATCAAATCTTCAAACCCCAAAAATCTCGGATCCCATCTCGGATCCCATCTCACCTTTCCAGTAAATCATACCCTCATCGCATTCCATCGTTTTTTGTGTTTTATAAATATAATATCTCCACTACGCGTCAATAGGTCTCGACGCGAAAATTTTTTGAGTTTTTATAAAGTGTTGTGTATTCGTCGGCATTTTTCACATGTTCATGCATTCTCATTCGTTTTGGCACTTTTCAATGTTATTAGGCTAAGACTGAGCTAACTAACCGTCCCTGGGCTGAGTTGATAAGTTATCGGAGAAATATGCTAGAAGGCGCTAAAGTTGCCTATTTTGAAAACGCATTTCAGGTTTTTTCTCCATACCTGTAGTGTACAGATGAATTCTGGGGCTGATACCGAGTTGCCCATACCTATAGCTCGGAGGCCCACCCAACTTTACCCCAGTCGGCGATTATTAGTTTTCGAGTTATTCACGATTTTATATTCAGTGCTTTCAGATGCTCCCTTCGGTTTGGTCGAGGGAAGTCCAATATGCACGATTTCACTTTTCTGAGGTATATCGACCCCAAGGATGTCAAAAAACAAAAAATAAAACGGCTATCGTAACGCAGAAGCTCAATACAGGCTGTGATACGGTCCTTCAAAACTAGCTGAAAACAAGGAGAGGACGGGGAACATTAGTGCGCGCGTAGTGTTCCCCTCTCTTCGAGAGGTGCAAACCGCGTATATTTTGGTGATTTTTTATTGAGCTTCTGCGTTACGATAGCCGTTTTATTTTTTGTTTTTTGACATCCTTGGGGTCGATATACCTCAGAAAAGTGAAATCGTGCATATTGGACTTCCCTCGACCAAACCGAAGGGAGCATCTGAAAGCACTGAATATAAAATCGTGAATAACTCGAAAACTAATAGTCGCCGACCTAGGTAAAGTTGGGTGGGTCTCCAAGCTATAGGTATGGGCAACTCGGTATCAGCCCCAGAATTCATCTGTACACAACAGGTATGGAGAAAAAACCTGAAATGCGTTTTCAAAATAGGCAACTTTAGCGCCTTCTAGCATATTTCTCCGATAACTTATCAACTCAGCCCAGGGACGGTTAGTTAGCTCAGTCTTAGCCTAATAACATTGAAAAGTGCCAAAACGAATGAGAATGCATGAACATGTGAAAAATGCCGACGAATACACAACACTTTATAAAAACTCAAAAAATTTTCGCGTCGAGACCTATTGACGCGTAGTGTATCTCCGGCCACTTTTTTGCAAGTATGCAAACAAAAAATATGCAAAAGACACATTACAAGACTTGAGAAGTTATGTACAACTTTCATGAAACTTACATTAGGATATCGTTTTCACGCGAAAGCAAATTGAGTAGATAAATATTTATATTTGTTTGCATTTTTGGGGGGTACTGTAACTTTTTTGTTGTCGTAAGGATTTTTTTTAAACAATTTTTTTAAATTAAAAAAAAAATTGTCGTAAAAACACATTTTTGCAACGTTTTGTAAAAAAACATGAAAATTGACCCCAGAAACGGAAACCAGAAGCCAATCACCTGCTCTTGTTGCCATCGGCTAATCTCCCAAAATTCTTCGTTTATCCGATCATCCATCTATCTCCCCCCTTCCCGCGCCCGATTTGTCGCGCAATAACGTTTTTTTTTGCTACATAAGTAAATCCAGTTCGGCAATGTTTACCCCGATCGCCCCGATCGCGTCGAGGACGAGAGTGGTAAGTGATGTGTTGACACGATGTCGCGTGTGTACGCGAGCCTTGTACACCTAATATTAGCAAAAGCAAGCTTGTGTCTCGTCTCGTTTGTCCTCATCGGATGTCAAGAATCACAACTGCGGACACTTGTGATAATTGCCATGTTTGGGTATGTAAGAGAGGATACGGGACAGAAGAGAGATGTTTCAAGATGATGAGAAAGTTGAGAAGCTGCTGGACGCAATACGATACACGGCTTAGATTACACATCTAAGCCATCATCAGTCTCGATTCCCTCCGATCTATTTTGTGCATCGAGAATAAACGGTGGGGTGACGGGTTTTCTATGTAGTACAACGGGGCTTTTGAAAAACAATAAAAAACAATGTAACAGAATTTTAAACATGATTCATCGTCTGATCGTAAAAAAATGAAAAGTGCACGTGCAAGGTGTTAGGTTCCCCTCCCGCCCACGCTTGCTCAAAAATTGAAACAAAAAAGACAAAAAAAATATTATATTCCGGTCAGGATTCGAATCTACAGTATCGTAAAAACGTCGGTTTTTATGCAAACGTTATAATTTTTTTAATTTTTAAAACAGAAAAAAACGATCCCCAAAAAAATTCGTTATTTATAAATGCGTTATAAAAGAATTCAAACAATGCAAACTTGTCAAATACACGCAAAATTAATCAAACTTGACAACATAAATACAAGAACGAACAAACTAGAAAGCAAAGAACAAATCCCATGCCTTACCTGATGCGAAACAAAGAATTGGAGAGAATAAAATTTAGTAAATAAATTATTTGGCATTAACTTTGATGCCGGAGCACAAAAAAATATCTGGGTATACCTGGGGAAAATTTTTGATACATTATCCCAGAAAATTTTTTTTTGAAGAAATTCGTCGTTCATGAGTTCAAAAAAATAAAAAAAATAAAAAACTTGGTTTTCGTTCACCAAAAAACATGCAATTGGCAGAAAAAATTGCCCGCAAAAGCGTCGAAATCATCTGAATACATCCAAAATCGTTTTCATCACAAAAAAATCGGTATAAAAAACTAAAATTGAGTCAAACAAATATGTACAAACAAATACACAGGCAAGAAGAAAACGACAAGTTCTACCCTAGGTAGGAAAAGTTCTACATAGGTAGGAAAAGTTCGGGGACTTAGAAGAAATTTTGCTGCAAAAAAAGCGTTTTTTCCGTCGCGACGGAAAAACTACCGAGGTACGAAAAGTTTTACCTCGGTAGTCCATGTTTTCGAGTTTTTACGGTCGCTTGGATGAATCTCAAAGCGAAAAAAGCGATCTGTTCGCTGAAAACTTGGCCGACGTTGCTTTTTTGTCTATGTTATTTTTTTGTCGTGTTTTATTTTTGTTTTTTGGCTGTTTTTTTCCGCGTTACTTCTCATTTATTAGTTTCAGGATCGGGCTCCTTTCTCGGGCGACATTCCTAAAACTCGATCGAAGTGCTGCCGACATGGGTATGTTTTTACGATTTATGAGTTATCAAAATCACTACTTTTTGGAAACCAACCAAATTTCAATGGTTTTTTACCTTTTTGTGCGATTGTGCTTTGATGAGTTTCTGCGAATTGTTAGGTAGGATTGCGATGGTGATAGATGGGGTGCACATTCGCAAAAAAAGGTAAAAAATCGGTTGAAGGGCAGTTGGTATTAAATTTTGAGGGGAAATATTATTTTTTGGGCCTCATTTTGTGATCAGTACTGCCTCACATCTTTCAGACGGCTTCCAGTGGACGGGACTCCAGTTTGAAAGAAACTTGGTAAGTTTTTAAGAAAAACTCGAAAAATGTGCTAACTTATGAATTTGCAGGCATCGGCGGCGCCGTGAAGACGATGTCATCATCATCAACATGAGGAGAAACGGCAAAAAAACGACCTCGGCTCGACGACCAAGATCTACGGTGCTCGGATGCTGCTTCCATCAAGACGAAACCATATAAAACCACAAAAACATCGACATATAATCGAGGACAGCCATCAGAAGAAATGAAAACGCGCAACACATCGCCAACAACTCACTTGACTGTTTTTTGTAATTGTATTTTGTGTAAATTGTATTTTTTTGTGAAAAAAACGAATAAACAGGCAAAAAAAGAACAAAACTTGGACTACCTAGGTAGAAAACGGGCCAGCGAGCACGCATTCAAAACTACCGCGGTAGTCGAAGATCTACCCCCGGTTTACCACGGTTGACCTAGGTAGAACTTTTCCTACCTCGGTAAAAACTTGTCGTTTTCTTCTTGCCTGTGTATTTAGGTACAACTTTTTTTACGTGCACGAGCGATCATTTACTGAAAAAAATACAGAAAAAAGGAGAGATGAACGCGCATCATGTCTGGCTGGCCTTTACGATCAGACAGACCCATATCAAATGCGAGAAAAAAACAAAAAAAAAGCGAGTTAGTTACTCTGCAACAGAAGAAGAAGAAAACGAAGAAATGAAAACGATATTACATTAGACGTATCGTCTCATTTTGCAACAACTCCTCTCCAAGTTGGCCAGAGAGGGCATGCAGAGAGGCGATCTCTCTCACCCCTCATTTCTCTCATTCACTCTCCCCTCTTTTTTTCCTTTTTTGTCTGATTCTTCTCGAAGACGACCGGGCCATTGTGGGAACAATTGACCTCTCTCTCTCTTTTTTTGGCGGCATCGGTAACCGTCGTTGTCAGTTGATCAACAAGTTTACTTGCCTCGCTCCACTTTTTTTTTGACGATGAGGTGCAGAGGGCAAAAAAAAAACATGCGCATGTATACATACAAGAGGAAAAGCGTGTTTTTAATGAAATAAAAAGTTAGGACCGCGTGTTGTGAATAAATAAAGCAGGCATCCTGCTTATTTTTTTTCGGATCAACTATCTTGTAGTGCATTCAGCTTGATAATAAAAAAAATTAGGTTTCATTGAATTGATACACGCGCCGGAAGTTGAGGAATTTTTTTGTGAATGAAAAACAGTCAAATGCAAACAGTAGTAAACGTACAAAAACGACAGTGTAAAAATAACAGATTTTTTTTCGGCATTCGAGGAAACAAGAGATCAGCGAACGTTTGCATTTGTTCAAAAAAATGCACAATGCTAAATTTTCCGAATTGATAAAACGAACAAATGCCGAAGTAAATTTCTATTTATTATTTAACGGTATCAAATGAGATTCTAAATATTTTACAAAAACTGGCAAACACCAATCTACAATTTTCTACCCAATGAAAATTTTTTGTCCAAATGATCTAAAAATAATTCATTCGATCTTTTTTTTTATTTTCGTTCGCGAACAGTCAAAAATATACCCTTATTCAAATTTTTTATTTGCCTTCAGAAGTAGCATTTTTTATGCTTGGAACAGCCTTTTATAAGAATTTCTAAAAAATAAATATGACAACTCCGGTCTTCTTCCTTTTTTTGATCGACCAAAAAATCGCTCAAAAAAATATTTGTTTCTGCGCAGCATCAAAATCTATGTATAACGCGATCAACTTTCAAGAGCTCACTTTTACAGAGTCAGTTGACACCGTACGAATTTGTATTTATTCCCCCGGATCCGTTTTGCATTACGGAAAAAAGTGTGTACGAAATCATTGTTGTGTCGAAAAATTATTCGGATATCGTATTGCATTACATTTTTTTGTTCTCCACTGTTTTCTATTTTTCTGTCTTCTGTTTTTTCATCGGTTGACTTTGTATTTCAATGAAAGGGTTGAATTAAAAAAGAATCAAGGATGAATGTCAGGTAAACTCATCCTGGATCTTTTTGCTCGATGTAGGGAAGAGGAGGAGGGTGACTATAAGGTTATGTATGCATAAGCACTTGCTTCACCTTTACACGCGTCCAGGAACAATGGAAAGTGAGCCTAGTGTAGCGGGGGCAGGGTGCAATTTGTCAAGTTTTTAGCAGCGCTAGAAAAGTTTGTTTTACAAAAAATTAGTTTTTACAAAAAATTTTCTAAAATGTTCGGAAATACCATAATTTTAGGATTCCAATTTTTTTCGAAGATCAAATGCAAAATTTTTTGCTTAAATTTCGGAAACGATGTCAAAAAAATAAACAGAAGAACAAAAAGTCAAGAAGGCGTGGGAAGGTATCGAATAGATCGGATGGATGTACTCTAAGAGATGTCAGCTCTAATCAAAAAGCTGAACAATTGAAATTATCGCAGACATGAGTTCGCCCGTCGGATGTTGGATATCGAAGTTACAGCTACGTAAAAAAATTGCAGACAAAAGATTCGTTTATTGTAAGGAGAGTCATATAAAATACATAAGACGGTATCCGACCCCATCTGATGAAATTAATACATCCAGTACCTGGCTTGATGTTGCTTTTTTGCACGGCGACAGTGTAAAAAAAGGATTAACAAAAGGTAGGGAAAGGTTAGATGACTGACATCAACGGGGTCGTCGCTTGATCCATGCTTTTTTTTAGTATGTAGCCAAAAAAAGTTAGTGATATTAATGTATGAAAATAAAGTTGGCATGTCCCAAATATTTATTACATTAAGCTACTATTCGTTCCTTTTTATGAATAAATTTGCACTAATGTTTTAATACATATTTATCTTTCCAAAAGATCAACGTTGACGCATGCATACATGTACATACAAAAATTATGTAGTATACCGATATAAACAACAGGTGAAAACATACATTAATCTGTGTAAAAAATGTAGAACAGTTAGTGACTTTTCATGTACATAAATGCCATCGAGGGCGTTAACATTACTACTAAAATTATTAGTACACTATAGTGATATATCAACTTAATAAACAAATCCGTTAGCACCTTAGCTTGCGGTATATCTATTTTTTAAATATATATATGTCAATGTTTTTGTCAAAAAACTTGTTATTAATGTTAGTTTCCCAATTTTTTATTCTCCATGGAAAAGTTCCCATTCCACACCGACCAAAGCCGTATACCGATGTTAATTGTCCTGACGATGATTGGGAATGGGAAGTCGACATTGGATATGATGTTTACAAGTGCTACACCCTTTATCGTCCAGAAAACTTATCTCGCTGTGAAATTCCGAATTGGTGCAAGCCGATTCACGAATCGTCGCTTCCTGTTTCTATCTTGTCAATTAGGGAACAAGAAGTTCTTGGTCAGCAATTTTAACGCAAAAACAATTTAAAATATAAATATTTTCATATTATAGACGATCTTTTTGATATTTATGCAACGGGAATGCACGTTCCGTGCATGAACGATAGCCTAAAAAAATCCAACGGAAAGTATAAGTTTATAAATGCAAACGGATCTCCCGTCGTCGTACCGTATACCAGTCTAAACAAAGAATACATTTACTATGACATTGATTACAACGATAATGGCAACCTGAAAGAAGACATTTTAGTGGTATATCAAGACCAACTTCATGATCTTAGTGTAAATTTAATTGGCGACGTTGTTTGTGAAATAGTACTTCCAGAAGTACCAGTAAACAATAGCTGTGACTGTAAGCGAAACAAATAATATACATAAATATTTAAGAGCGATACACCGATTTAAAAAAATTTGATTCTGTAAATTTTGCTCCTGGATGGGTTTTGATAAAAATTGATGCCACCCGCTTTGTCCTAGTAAATTTTCTGGTAAACCACATCTTTAAAAGATAAATAACGTTATTCTAACATTTTTGTTATCAATTTTAGTATGTTTTTAATTTTTAATATCTTTGTATCAAACTGTTTTACATAGATTCCATTATTCCAAGATCAGATAAAAATCATTAGTATACATGTTTTAGATTTCGGTGCGAATTATCATATGGCCACCATTGACAACAAAACGTTGTGCTTTCATCGCTCGGTTTATTTGCCGCCGGGAGAGGTTGATGACAACTATTCAGATTACAACACGAATTCATTGTACAGCCGATACGACAAATACCAGAGTGATAGGTATTTTCAATACGCCGTCATGTACAGTGTTAAGGCAGTTTTTAATGCTATGACAGGAAGTATTGCTTTGGTAATTGATTTGCCCATACTATGGTTTTTGTGCTGGGTATGTTAAAAATAAAAAAAAAAACGACAAAAAATTTTACCGGATAGCAAAGCCTTGTTCCGAAATCGACTCTGAATCTAACTCCGGAGTAAAAAATTTTAACATGCGTTACAATGATGAAATGTTTCAGAATCGAGACAAATATTCTTGCAAGCAGAATTACTATTGGATTTTGCTAAACATAGTCTTGTTGAACATCTGCCTAATGACAGTATATTTCATAAAATCAGTTATAATTTTCTTTGGAATGTACGCAAATCTCGAAGTCGACATAGGAAAGATAAATATCGGTTTATATCAACGAACATTTTTTCCATTGTACTATAATTCCATATCCCTTTTATTGCAAATATTGAATGTAAATCAGTTTTTAATATTCTTCTCTCCGCGATGGCATGAACGACTATTTGAAGGACATTTGTTTTATCTGTCGTCTATTTTAATATGGGTTTTTATAGACTTCACATTTGTACTTCAAATGATAGTCGAGACAAAGTATGCCAGAATTCTGATGACAAGATCTGCCATTAGCTGGTTCCGATGGAATATTTACAATAAAATAAGGCTGTTAAATGTACGTTAATATATTTGTGTTTGTTGACAAAAAAAAAGTTTTATTTTTTGAGCTTTTTGCAGGCAGATATACGCAACGCTTTTGAATACAGATACATTGTTTTTGTACCATTGGACATTTTTATTATGCTTGAAATTTGTTTTAATATTAAGTATCGAATTAAAAGTGGTCGACAGTTTTTTACGATTGCACCATGGACATCTGGTTCACGGTATACCGGAAGTGTAATACGAATTGTAATTTTGGCGGTCGCAAATATTATTACGAGTTTTGAAAATCAAATTCATGCTGTATTGTTGCAATTCATGGACTTCTTAATTCCTAGTTATTCATATTACCGTCGTTTTTCTTGGTATGATGTACGATATTATGTGGTATTTCAATTGGTTTACAATCTCAAGTTGCTGCTACCTACATTGTCACTTGCGTTTTTCGACAAAGATATTCGAAAATTCCTGAAGATTGTGTGCAAAGGAAGATCGAACAAAGTTCACGTTGTTTAAAGCAACAAATAAATAAATATTATTTATAATTTATAAATGTTATACAATGTGTGAAAAAATTGATTACCGGGTTCCTAATTTCCACCCCATATTTTGATAGTTTTTCAGTCTGTGCGGAAAATTTGGTTTTGTTTCCTGAAAAGTACAAACAAATAAATTTTATTCCCCCTTGATAATCATAAATGATTTTTTTATTCAACTCAAGCATACGTCAACAAAGAAAGCACAAAAAGTGCAATGGAAAGTTCAGATTGGAATGCAGCAACACTGCACCTTCCTTCAATATTATTCCCTGTCTCCGTACTTAGCCTGTCGCCGTAGGTTACGAGGAGGTCAAGAATGACGCCATTTGTCCATCCAAAGCCGAGTTGCACGTTGTACTCTCCTCCCGAGCCAGGAGCTGGGATTGTGCCGACAACGTCGTACTAAAAAAAAAGGTTTATGTAAATTTTTTTTTAAAGTTTAGTGTAAAATTTTTACTTACCTTTTCCCACATGTGTCCGTTGGTAGCGTTGAAGACGTGGAAGTTGCCAAGAACCCATTTTGACGCAATTTGATAAGCAAAATCCTGGGCCGCGGGAGATGGTGCTTTGCGGAAGCCTTCGATGGCCATGTGATTTAGATTAGCCCAGCCGTTCGGAAAGTCCCATTGTTGACTGGAAGTGATAAGGGACACTGGAATACCGTTTGAATAATTGAAGGCACCTGACTTCTAAAAAAATTAAATTCGAGTGACAATACTGTAAAAAAAATCAATTTTTGTTAAGAAACTAAATTTTTGTTTATTTATAAAAAAATCAATTTTATTAAACAAAAACTGAACTTTTACGTATAAAAAAATCATTTTTGAAAAAAAAAACTAAATTTAAAAAAATTGTAAAAAAACATCTGTAATTTTTTTTTCTTATTTTAAATTTTTGTTTTGTTTTTGTTTTTAATTTGCGGTTGTAAAAAAAACCCACGTTGAAAAACTCAAAAACGCCAATAGCCTTAGATTCGTCGAGTATGTTGTAGCAGTTTGTAAATAGCGGAATTGCATTATTAATGTAAAAAGTAGGATTTTGTTGTTCGAGCTTTAAATTATAGTCAAACCACGAATTTAACGTTTCATTAAAGAAAATTTTCTGAACAAGCGCCCTTTGTTTGATGTACTCAGTTCTGTATGCCGCCGATTGGTCGGGATCTGGAATCACTTCTTCGAAAAAATACGACAGAATATCCAGGTTCCAGCAGATAATTGAATTTAGATCCACAGGAACCACATTTGTCGTTTCAATGCTTGTCAGATGAGTGTCTTTGGGGACAAACCACCTGGTCGAAAAATCCATTCCTGATTCAGCAGCTGTTGCCAAATTTCTCCAAAGTGCTGAATTATTTTTATTGCAAGTAGCATTTGCTGTTGCAATGTCTTCTTTGTAAGACTCGGGTCTGGGAGTGTTGCTACCTGCGTAGTACCTGTAGGGCGACAACGGGGTCCCGTTTATTACAACATTCACTCGATGATTTTTGTTCCACCATTCGAGTTCAGTTTTCATGGTATCAATATGGTCGGCAACGATGCTGGTATTCTTCGTCGCCTGGTAGAGCTCGTAGACCATGGGAGTGTAAAGGGGTGGCTGAGATCGTTGAAGGTAGTACACGCGACCGCCGTTCGGGATGAATCCGTAGGTTTTGACGTAATCCCGGTAGTTGAGCAGCATCTGGGCTGCTGCTTCGTACATTTCGGATGCTATGAGACCCTTGACAATCCAGTAAGCGTCCCAGTAGTAACTTTCACGGAAGCGACCGCCTGGGGCGATGAATTTGTTCGCGACGGGCAAGAGAGAGTATTGGGAAGGGTTTTTGGCGACCGCGGGGTCCATCTGAAAGTTTTTCTATGGTTTACATTTTTTCATAAGCATAATCAAAATTTTATAAAAAAAAAGTTGAAAATGGTTATAAAGATAAAAAAAATTAATTTTTGAAAATATTTATCAATTTAAAATAAAAATAATTTTTTTTGTCAAAAAAAGCATTTTTGAAGCTTACAAAAGTAAAATTAGTATTTTTTTTGTTATGTGAATTAATTTTTTAAATTTTAAGTTAAAAAAGTTTCCTTAAATTTTTTTTTTAGTTTCATCAAAAAAAAATTATGCAAAAAATCACCTGTTTGCACAACTGTTTCCAAATCGCATTCAACTGAAAAGCCCATTTCCGTAACTTAGGATCAACAATTTTGTTCAGCTTTTCAGGAGTTTCAGTCCATCCATCAGGTACACAATTCTGCAATTCAAGACCTGCTTTCGAAAAATGATTTTGTACAAAAAAGTCCAGTTTTTCACGATTCATGTCTTCGACGGTTTGACTGCCAAAAATTCGGGTAAAATTTTCAATAACTTGATCTAAAAAAATTTTTTGTATTTATGATCAAATGGATGAATTGATTTCTGAAAAAAGTTACCGGGCGTGAATTTGATTGGCATGTCGACAAACTCTTTGGAATCGTTGAAAAGAGCATGGTAGTTGACGGCTTCTAGGATCCGACCGCGGCAGTAGATTTGGCTTAAAAAAACTTTTTTGCAAAAACAAAAAACAAATCTTTAAAAAAGTTTTTTTATGATAAAAAATCTTTTAAAAAAAATTTTTTACGTGCAAAAAATTTTATTTAAAACTAAAATTTTTGAGTATAAGAATTTTTTTTGTAGCACAAAATTACTGTAGTCTTATTTTAAAACTCACGAATTCTCGCAGTTTGAAGGATCACACATGTAAACAGGTTTCTCATCCCCTTGATGAAAAGCCAATGTGCAAACCACAAAGCAGCAGGAAATCCAAAAGACGCTTTTCCACCCCATCGTCTCTGAAAAAAATTGTAAAAAATGAAAAACGTGCGTAAATGATCATTTTCCGACAAATTCGACCATTTTTAGGCATCAAGGGTTAAAAAATTGTTATCAGCCCGTGGTTGTGATGGTTGCCTGGCTAGCCACCACGAGCAAATGTCATCCCAACATTTTGGGGGTTGAAGCATTTTTCTGACTACACGCTTTGTTGTTTGACCGACCGACAAAAAATCAAATTGTTTTGTTTCAAAGGAAAAAAATTTGAGACTGACAGCGTGACTGATAACGGAAAAAGGTTGCTGATCTATGGTTCGAAAAAATATAACATTTACATTTTTATTTGTTTTTGTAGTAGATTTTTTGAATGCAACGTTGCATATTTTATATAGTACATATAATATTTTGTACAATCCGTTTGGCAAACTGAATTCCCAGCTGATCGTGAGAAAGAAAAGATAAACATGCATCCGTTTGATAAAAATTTTTAGATACATTGGACGTTGTTTTTTGATAAAAAAAAAGGTGTTTACTGAAAAAAAGGGGGAGGAAAAGTGTGACAGGATTGGATGGTGGTTAGTACGTTTTGATGAGTTTTAAAAGTCATGTACCAAAAGTAACAGAATGTGGCTAAAAAACGTTTAGTAAAGTTAAAAAACTTTTTTCATTCAGAGTGATCCGATTTTTGTGTATTTATAACAAAATTTTCAATCGTAAAAAGTACGGAACAACGGATAACAAAAAACGTCATTTTTAAAATTTTTTAGCTATTGTTATAAATTTTTTTTATGTAACGCAATTTTCCCGTTGTTTTTCACGTCGTTTTCAACAAAAAAATGAGTGTAATTTTTACGTGACAAACCATTGTTTCACGTTTAAAAATAAATTTGAGGACGACAAAAAATAATAAACGCCACCTGATCGAGACAACTCCAAATATGTAACTAATGAAAATTAGGATAAATATCGAAAACAACGTGCTCGCCAAATCGACAATTTTGGTCACCAAAAATTAACTATATACAAATATTTAATTCACTTCGTCTGATCCAACCTCGTCTTTGATCCTTGTACTGATCTGTTTACGTTGAAATTGCAAGTCTGTTTGCACAGACAATTTTGTAAAAAAAAATGAAAACAACTTCCGACAAAAAATCTTGTTGAATTGTAAAAAAAACAGATTTTGTGCATTTGAACGGTAATTTTTATAAAAATCACGTAAAAAATGTTTCTACATTTAAAAAAAATTGTAGCAAAAGGTAAAATCAGAGTTCAGGGCGAGGTAAGGAATTTGACATAAGCCGATCAAGTCCGCAGTCGTGCAACGTGCTAAATACCCTTTATCGGGACTTTGGAATTTTTTTTTTTTGGAGGGAGGAGGGGGTTAGTTTACGGATCTGAGACCCCGTATCTTAGGCCTCTTACATAAAATATGCTAATGAGGGCGTTGCTTGATCCGGGTATCGTCGCAGAGAGAAGGGCAAGGAAGGACAATGTGTTGACCGCGTCCGCGTCCGCGGGCGCAAGTCGTTTGTTTTACGACTTGCGGACTCGCAGAGCTGGCCCCTCGCGCCAAAGGTTGGAGCGAGGGTTCACACACCTCATTGTCTTTCCTTTTTGCCTTATGCCGCGGATACAACAATATCATATTATACGTATCTGTTTAACTTTGATCACGTTTACGGATGCATTTTTATAAATACAAAAAATTCTGAATTACTGGAAAAAATTTAGTTTGATAAAATAAATAAAATTATCAGCTCATGATCAACATGTTACAAAGTTTGCATAAATGATACCGAAAACATCCATTTATAAACCGTGAATCAGACAGATCACGGAGCAAAGATACTAAAAATCGAGATCAAATGACTGGCACAGAATGTGCACAGAATAACAAAATCATGCGGACGCACAGCTGAAGCTGACATGACTTTGAACCAGTATTGTTTGTTCGTTATCTTCTGCCCCCAATTGTTTATACAATTTCTGGACAATCCAATTTTCGTAGCATGCGAATGAAGTGGACGGATAAAAAATACAGAGATCACGATCAGGGTTCTCAACGGGCCTGTTTTTTTCGGCCCGGGCCGGGCCGGGCTTGCAAAATTGAGGCCCGGGCCAGCCCGGGCCGGCCCGCCTTAATAGTACCTAGTTTTGTAAATAAATTTTATCGTCTAAAAACCGTTAAAAAACAACAACAAACCCGAAGGAGGCAGAGACACTTCCACATCGTTGCACAGATTCATTTTCCGCTCAATTACTAGTGCTCTTATGAACTGACGACAAAATTACGGCGCCCGCGATTTACCTTTTGCTTCCAGATTAGCCCAAAAGAGCGGTGCCAGGTCAGCATTCTGCGTGCATTTCTTTGCATTTTTCGCGGTTTTTACTTTTTCATAAAATTTTTCATAAATTTTGCGTAAAATATGCATTTTTTAAATTATTTTCCGGCCCGTTTTGGCCCGGGCCGGCCAACAAAACCAATCGGCCCGGCCCGGCCTGTTGAGAACCCTGATCACGATGTTGCATTTTTCACAGAGAATGAAAATAAATAAAATCAGTGCAAATTTCAATAAAAAAATAATTGAATGAGCAAAGTTCAAATAATTTGCATTTATCCACATCTAATATCTTGTCAAACTTTTGATTTTTATTCTAACGTTTACGTTTCTTGCCTTGGAGTTGTTCGTACTTTGCTTGCTGACGCTCGAATCTGTGCAACATTGGTGACGAGAGCGGACTTCGACGTAAAAGGATTTTGATTTTTGATGAAGGTAAAGATTGAAAGCTGTCAGCTGTACTGATATGAAAATTAATGAATTACAATTTCAGAATAAATGTGTCAGTCCTCTCTGCCTTTGACTACAACAGCGACCATCGACTCCTGCGGTGCAGGTTTCGCTTCAAAGGGGTCCCCAGAAAAGTGAAACCCTAGCGCGGGACGCCGGTAGTCAGCAGACATCTTCTCCCGGCTGCGCAGTTCCTGAGCTTCTATCCTTCAGGAGTTCAGGATCCACTACAGAAGACTACGAGAGGATCACGACCATCATCAACCGAGCCACGGAAGCAGCGACCACCTACGACCAACTCCCTCCTCGTGGTTGTCCCGTTTTGCAATTTTTCATCGTGATTGTATTGTCAATACTTGAATAAACTAATTTCACAAAACGACTGTTTGACACTCTTAAAGCAGCGTGATGCGCTATGAGAACACAATCTTGCTTCGGTGTAGGGATTCTATCCCCACGTCCTCGGGAAATTTCCCTGGGAGAACTCCCAGGGTTGCAACCCCCGTCTCTGACAGATCTTGTCTCAGACGAGAAAAAAAACTCTCCGTCTTCGACAGATTTTAACAAAATTTTCACCAGAAATAAGATTCCAAAAAATTAACGTAAATTGGGAATAAAACAACGCAAAATACAAAAAAATCCTTCACTATTTATTTTTTGTTTTTGTACAAATTGGCAGCCTTTTTTATAGATCTCATGTGTCTGTGTCTAGCGCAGCGTTGTCGACCGAGCAAAATTGACAAACCAAGCATTCGAGCGGCTCCGAGCCGATCACTCAATATGTTTACTTTTCCCAACCGTAAAAAATGTAACAGACACAACAAACATGTTAGAACCAATAAAAGTTTTATATCTTGACAGTTTTTGATGATGTAAAAGCAAATCGCATTTTTTTGAGTATTTAATATTGTAAAAATTTGTTTTCAAAGAACTCTCTTTTTTTTAAATGCAGGTATTTTTTGATTCTATAGAACCAAAAAATACCAAAAATTAGAACCAAAAATTAGGTTCACATAATTCATACATAAAATACAAGTCGAAAGTCATGTTTACACGCGACCCCGTTTTCCAAAATTTATATATTGCACTTTTTTAGCAGGTATTTTTTTGATTTGCACAATTATTTGTACCGTTCAAATTGGATCGCAAACTCTCAATGTCCGATCGAGAAATCGACAGGCAACAAAAAACATTTCTCTACTTTTCAAAAGCATTTCTCACCTGTCAACTACAAAAAGACGTGAGGTTTTCAATTTTGAGAAAAAACATTTGTGTGTAGAATTTAAAAAAAAATTGAAGAACTGTCATTTACACCCTCTGTCTCTTCCGTATGTCCCTTGTATGTACCACTCATTATTTTTTGGTCAAGCCATGTCCATGTTTGGTGAAAATTTGATAAAGCTGTTATCACCGTGTTTAGCGTCAGAAATTCTTCTGTCTTCTATTGCTGCAATCTTAAAATCAGAAACAGTCATTGTACGATGTATAAAATATTCCTTCAGGATTACAATGCATTGTATTTTTGCTATTGTTTTATTTTTTTTCCAATTGAAAAAGGTGTGAATATGTTTTTCTTTTTCTTTACCCAATTTTTTATTCAACTTAGTTTTCAAAAAAATCTTGATTCAAAAAAATTCTGGGTGTAAAAAGTAGCAAACAATTGTTAATTTTTGTAACCAAAATTTTTTTTATTATTATTGAAGGTAACATTTTTTGCCACCTCCAATAATGCAGCATTTGATGAAAAAATTGTTACCGTCGAAAATCCGACGATGAAAAATAACAAATAACGTTTACGTTTTTGTGAACGTTATTTGTCCAATAATATCCAATTTCTCTCATTTCTGATGTATACTTTTTGTAATCATTTTTGTACAAAACAACTTCCCAGTTTTTTACGTTCATTATTTTTTTGTGGTCAAATTTAGCTAGATGATAACGATTATTTTTCTTGTTATCATTAAAGCGCTCCAAAGATGCACGAAAAACTACGTAAAAATTGTGTTGTGCACAAAAATTTTACAACACATACTAAAAAAATGACGACATAAATGAAAAATTACATTTATGTTTTTTGTCATCAGTATTTCGATACTTCTTACGTTTGAAAAAATGTTACGCCCAAAAATCTGACAATTTCGAATTGCATTACGGGAGTATAAAAACGGTACTTGCGCAGTTACGATAAATCAGTTGGGTTTTGTAATTTCTGGTCGTCAGATTTTTGTGCATAACATTTTTTTTTGGACTTTTTTGTTACGTTTTGTTTTGTTGAATAACATTTTTTGGAGGATTTTGTTACTTTTGAGTCGAGCAACAAAAAAATGTTTACTATCGTATTTTGACCCATGTCACGTAATCCTTCGCCTCCTCCAAAAAAACCGACACATTTCCTGTTTTCTGGAGTCCATGATGTCATCGTTATTCGCCAACGACGACGGCAGACGGCGAATGTGCGTAAAAGCAAGCGACGCGAGTATCAACAAGAAAAGAAAAATTATTCGTGTTGCGTCAACAACAACGCCCTCTTTTTCCTTGGCATTGCGTTCCAAAGAGCGTCATTTGCAAGATTTTTCAGTTCCAAATGTTGTTTTATATACAACTTTGCGCTTCGTGCTCCTTTCCTCTCCCGTTGAAAGATTTCTCTAAGGCCAGAGCTTGATGTGTATCCCCCGAAGATGTAGGACTCCTCCGGGCAGCATCAGCAGTTCTCTGATGAGTTCTCCTCCCAGTGTGTAAGTTTGTAGCTGCCCAGGGTCACGTAAAACCAGTTTTTGTGAATACAACGCGTCTAAAACTTGACTCACCTTGGCCTAGCGTCTGGCTTCTTCTTGCTTTTCCTGTTTTTCGACGTTTTATGCGTTCTTCAGCAAAAATGTGAAATGTGTGGTCGGTCGCGCTTTCACTTTTCACAGATCCTGTATTTATTTTTTTTGTTTTACGTGCAAAAATATTCGATAAAAATTTTTTTCACAATTTTTGCCTTCAAAAATCCTAAATTTTAGGATGATGTCTCCCGTAGCATCGTCATCGCCTCGGCTAAAGCGTGCCATCGTGTCAATCGAAGGCATGACGTGTCAGTCGTGCGTCAAGAGCATTGAAGCCAACTTGGGATCCAAAAATGGCGTTTTGGCTGCTAGTGTTTCGCTTGCGGACAAAAAAGGTGAGTAACGATATTTTTTGAATCGATAACATATTTGTTCGTTCGAAAATCGAATCTTGAAAAGTTACAGCAAAAAAACGGTAAAATTTGGACTTGATGGGTAACATTTTTTTTGTTACTTCAAATTTGTCAGATTTTGCTGAATAACATTTTTTACGGTTTTTTGTTACTTTTTTACGTTCTGTTTAGATTTTTGTTTGTATTACATTTTTTTTGTTTATTCACCGGTTTTGATGTTTTTTAGGCACATTTGACTTCGATCCATTGATTTTGTCAGGAAAAGATGTCGCCGAAACAGTCGATGATATGGGTTTTGAAGCTGCGCTCATTTCTGAAGAAGGTAACGTTCACAACCATTTTTTTTCTGATGAACATTTTTTTTCGTTTCAAGACTAATAAAATTTCGTGTCAGGACCACAGAAAATCTTTTTTTTCGTTTTGAGACCTCGGAAAATCATTTTTTCGTTTCTAGATCTCAAAAATTTTATATTTTCGTTGCAAGACCTCACAAATCATATTTCTCGTTTCAAGACCTAAAAAATAGCTTTTTGGACTGTTTTTACCCCGAATTTCTTTTTTTCGTGTTTTTACCAAATTTTTGGATTTCAGATGTCCTGGAAGACATCCAACTTCCCTCCTCGTCAGCCAAAACGGATGCAGTCAGTCTGCTGATTCCCGAGGACGACGAGCCCTCACCTTCTGACCTCAAAAAGTGTTCGCTCACCGTCGAAGGCATGACCTGCGCCTCCTGCGTTGCCTTCATCGAAAAGCAGGTCTCCAAGCACGACGGCGTGAATTCTGTCGTCGTGTCACTCATGTTTCTCAAGGCTGATGTCGTCTACGATTCCCGGAAGACGAATGCTGCCGATATCAGTTCTTACATTTCGGATCTGGGATATCCATCCCACGTCTTGGACGACGGTGGAGGACACCACGGAACGGTTTTGAACCTGACAATTGGCGGTCTCGGTGGAGAGAGTTGTGGCAAGAGAATTGAATCCCATGTCATGTCCCAGAAGGGAGTGGACAATTGTACGGTTTCTGTGGCTACGAATTCAGCGGTGGTGGAATTTACGCCGGGATCCATTGGCCCGAGGGATATTATTGGAATTATCCAGGGCCTAGGATATACGGCCGAACTTGCTTCGCACGAAGATCGATTGATGGGTCTGTCGCATAAGAGTGACATAAACAAGTGGAGAACATCTTTTCTCATATCACTGATCTTTGGCGTTCCGGCGATGGCTGTGATGGTCTACTTTCACTGGTACCTCCACGCTCCGATGAACCCCTCCAGGCAGTCCCCCGTTTTCGTTCCTGCCATTTCTCTCGACAATCTCGCACTTTTTCTTCTCGCGACCCCGGTTCAATTTTTTGGGGGACGTCATTTTTATGCCCTTGGCTGGAAGGCAGTCAAACACGGCACCGCGAATATGGACGTGTTGGTCGTCCTATCAACGACCATCGCCTACGCGTACTCGGTCGGCATTCTCCTACTCGCGGTGGTCTTTTCATGGCCGTCTAGCCCAATGACCTTCTTCGACGTCCCACCAATGCTCCTGGTTTTTATATCCCTCGGAAGGTGGCTCGAGTACAAGGCGAAGGGCAAGACCAGCGAGGCTCTGAGCAAGCTCATGTCCATGCAGGCCAAGGAAGCTCTCCTCGTGACGAGGGACGCCAGCGGGACGATCGTCAGCGAACAGGGTGTGGCCATTGAATTGGTCCAGAAGGGAGACCTCATCAAGGTGCTCCCTGGTGAGAAAATTGCGGTCGATGGAACGGTCGTTGAGGGAAAGTCTGCGGCTGATGAGTCGTTTATTACCGGTGAGTTGGAGTTTTTGGTGAAAAAAAAATTTTTTTAATACAAATTTTTTTTTAAATTGGCCGAATTTTTTTCAAACTAATTTTATGTCATAAGAATAATTTTTTGAAAAAAAATATACCATATTTTTTTTGAAAACAAATTTTTTGAAAACAATTTTGATAAAAATAATTTTTGAAAAAAAAAATTTACGAAAAAAAATTTCCCATATTTTTTTTGAAAACGAATTTTTTGAAAACAATTTTAATGAAAATAATTTTTGAAAAAAAATTTACGAAAAAAATTTTCTATGCGACTATTTGTTTTTGTTCATTTTGACAAACGTGAAAAATTTCGACAAAAAATTCCAAATTACACAAGAAAAATCACTTTTCTGATACAAAAAAATATGTAACGTTACTTTTCAAAAAAATCATTTTTTTGCACACAAAAAATTTTTTGACCCAAAAGTAACAAAATCCACCCAAAAAATGTTATTCAATAAAAACTGAAAACGAAAAGTAACAAAAAATCGATCAGAAATTTGTTTTGTCATAACAAAAAAGTTAACAATGTTTGTTACTTTTCATGGTCGGAAAAAAATATTTTTGTCGTAATATTTTTTTCCAAATATTACTTTTTTTACGATCAAAAATTTTTTACGATAAATTTGCGAAAGTCAAAATCACCGTTCTTACATTTTTTAGGTGAATCCTTCCCAGTGGTCAAAAAACCCGGTTCCCCGGTCACGGGTGGTTCGATCAACCAATCCGGCATGCTGATCGTCGAGGCCACCCACGTCGGTGCCGATTCCACCCTTGCCCAGATCGTACGACTCGTCGAAGAAGCCCAGACGTCCAAAGCTGCGATTCAGCAGTACGCCGACAAGTTGGCCGGATATTTTGTTCCTGTCGTCGTTACCGTATCCCTGGTTACGTTTATCGTCTGGATGCTCATCGGCGTCCGGCAGGATCCACAGTCTATGCATCATCCGGATCCTCAGGCCGGTGGTCACTGGGAAATGACGCTTCGAACAGCTTTTGAGTACGCTATTACGGTATTGGCGATCGCGTGTCCCTGTGCTTTGGGTCTCGCAACGCCAACTGCCATCATGGTGGGCACAGGGGTCGGTGCGAGAAATGGTATCCTAATCAAGGGCGGTGAACCCCTGGAATTGACACAAAAAGTTCGAACAATTGTTTTTGACAAGACAGGAACGATCACGGAAGGCAAACCCCGGGTGGTCAAAATTTTTTCGACCCTTCCGGGCAACGTGCTGTCTATCAAGACAACTCTCATGCTGGCTGCGTCGATTGAAACCAACTCGGAGCATCCCATTGCCGGGGCCGTCGTCGCGTGTGCTGCGGATCTCCTCGAGACAAGCCAATGGGTGTCAGTGACGAAATTTGTCGTCTCAGCTGGATCCGGTGTTTCCGGGGTTGTCAGTGGCTTCCGGGCTGCTCTGTCGACTACGGTGCAGAACAATGCGTTGAACAGACAACTTCTCAATGATCAGTCAAGGACGACCGGGAACTTTATTATCGGCGATCACGTTATTGAGTATTCCAACGTTTTTGATGGTGGGTTTTTTACAAAAATTATTATTTGAATGGCAAAAAAAATATAATTCTTTACGAAAATAGTGAAAAATTACGTTTTTTGAAATGCGATACCAAAAAAAACATGAAAAATGTCAAAAAAGAAAAAATTTTTGTAAAATTTGTGTCTCGAAGCGAAAATTTTTTCAAATGCACAAAAAGTAACAAAAACTGGTTACTTTTGTTAAAAAAGTATTACTTTTATTAAAAAAATATTACTTTCATTAAAAAGATATTACTGCAAAATTACGTTTTTTTGAAATGCGATACGAAAAAAGCAGGAAAAACGTCAAAAAGAAAAAAAATCATAGTCAAATTTGTGTCTCGAAGCGAAAATTTTATCAAATACGTAAAAAGTAACAAATGTGTCAAAAAATGTTATTCACAAAAATCTGAAAATCAGAAGTAACATTTTTGCTTTTGATTTTGTTACTTTTGATTTTTTGGGATTTCGAACGCCAAAAATTGAACCATATTTTTTTTTAATTTTTTTGAAAAAAAAAATATTTTTTTCTAGACTATACCAAGAATCTCACCGAAAACTGGAACGACGCGAACGAAGCGACGGTGACAATCGGTACCGAAACATTCCTCGGCAAGAACCACATCATTGTCTCTGCGGCGGTCAAGCAGGTTCTTGCTGCCGAACAACTTGCAGGCAACATTTCAATTCTCATCGCAGTCAACAACCGTGTGGCTTCGATTATTTCTATCACCGATCAGGTCAAGCCGGAGGCGGCTCTCGCGGTCCATACCCTCAACAGGATGGGCATGCGGGTTGTCCTGCTGACAGGTGACAATGCCCGGACTGCGGAGGCTACTGCGAGGAAGGTCGGCATCACGGAGGTCTACGCCGAGGTTCTTCCGAACCAGAAGAAGGATAAGATTGTTCAGCTTCAGGTGAGCGAATTTTTAGTTTCAAATTCATAAAGTTAAGAAATACATAATTTTTTTTATGAAAAATTAAATTTGTTTGAACGATAAAAAAAAATTAGTTTTCATTTTTTTATGTAAAAAATGTTTTTTTAAGAAAAGGTTTTTTTTTTTAAATGTAACTTTTTTTGTCAGCAAATTCAAATTCACAATTTTTTGTGCAAATTTTTTTATAGAAAAAAATATGCAAAAATGTTTGTTGCTTTCATGAAATTTTTTTTATAAAAAAACATTATAATTTTTATACAAAAAAAAAATTAAATTTTTATTATAAAAAAAATTTTTCATTTTTTTCTCAAAAACGTGCGAAATTTTTTGGAGAACAGTATTTTTTAAATAAAAAACTATTTATGCAAAAAATTTAGTGCATTTTTTTACAATTTTTTTTATTTCAAAAAAAATTCAAACTTTTATAGAAAAAATTTCTAATTTTTCTAAAAAAAAATTATAATTTTTATTAAAAAAATTCTAATTTTTATAAAAAAAAATTTCTAATTTTTATAAAAAAAATTCTAATTTTGATAAAAAAAATTTCAGTCTTACGGCCGAAAAGTCGCGATGGTGGGCGACGGCGTGAACGACTCCCCCGCACTCGCACAGGCCGATGTCGGCATTGCCATCGCGAAGGGCAGCGACGTGGCCATCGAATCAGCGGGCATCGTGCTCGTCAAAAACAACCTCCTCGACGTCGTCTCCGCGATTCTGCTCTCCCGAAAGACAGTCTTCCGCATCCGACTGAATCTCTTCTTCGCGTTCATCTACAACCTCGTCGGCATCCCGATCGCTGCCGGCGTCTTTCAATCATTTGGACTCTCGCTTCAGCCCTGGATGGCCGCAGCAGCGATGGCCATGTCATCAGTGTCGGTCGTGACGTCATCTCTCTTTCTACGATACTTCAAAAAACCGAGTCCAGAATCGCTCAAGGCAGATGGGTTCCGGCAGGCGAGAAAGAAGAGTTCTGACCTCGAAGTTCATGTTTACAAGGGTCTCGAAGCGGCAGACGAACCACCGAACCTCACGCCAGGAGGTGTGAGGATTCTGAAATCTGGAGCCAAGTATACGGCTTCTCGCAGGAGTCCAAAGATTTTTGCGAGAACGGATGACGAAGAACGTGAAAGCATTCTCAGTGACGTCGTCTGAAGAGAAGATGGACGGACGACCTCCCTCGGCTGGTGTACATTTTTTGAAGGGTTTTTTTCCAATTTGAATTTCGCTTGCTCCTTTTTTTTCTTCACACTTTCATGGCCATTTTGTTGTTGACAGCTTGTATTACACCTACTTACTATTATATCTTTGTATTCATCCGGGAAGTCACGTGTGGTTTGCCAAAATACCGAAAATGTTTAAAAAAAGATTTTAATAAATTGAATTTTTTTGTTGACAAAAAAATGGTGCGATAAAAATTTTTTTAAATAGTAGATACGGTATCATAGAAATTTTAGAAATTAAAAAAAAATTTAGTTTTGTTAGAAATTTTTTTTATAAAAATTAAAAATGTTATATTTATATTAAAAAAAATCGAAATGGTAAAAATTTTTTTTCAATTTTAAAAATTGTTTTATATTTTTTTTTGGATTCTGGGGTGAATTATTTGAAATTGGCGAAAAATTAAAACACAAAATTTTATAAAACTGTCATAGCTTTGAAAAAAAATTAAATGACCAAAATTGAAAGACATTTATTTTCAGAAAAACTGCACTGGCAAAAAACACAAGCATTTATAAATGCTTAAACACAAGCATTTTATATTTTTTTATATTTTTTATATTTTTTATGTTATAAATAACAAAAAAATATAAATATAAAATTTTTTAAAGAAAAATTATTTCAAAAAAAATTAAGCAAACGCAAAAAAATTACGGTACATCAAGAAAAGAGCACTTCAATCGATATCAGTGCGGAAGAGGAGAACGGCAACGCTGTTGGCGTAAAAGTAGACAAATTCGTGTGGAAAGTGGCTGACGTAGCATCCAAACTGTCGTCCGACGACGCAGTGCCACTGTCCGCCGTAGCGGCTGTCAAAGTCGTCCTTGATGATGCGGGCGGCTTCTTTTTCGATGTTGGTCTGCTGGAGGGCGCGAACGCCGACGGCAACAGCCTCCATCTCCATGTCACGTGGCATCAGGGATTTTTTGATGGTCGTGACCACGCGACGGGGATTGTGGTGGTAGGTGGCGGTTGTGGCGGCAGCCATAGTGGTTTTTGGGTTTTTGGGGGTTCTGGAATTTTTTTGGCGTGAGAAATAAGGAAAAATAATTTTTTTCAAAGCGACACCTGTACAGGTGAGCGGGAAAAAAAGAAAGATCCGAGTGAAATGAGAACAGGTGAGGTTGTACCATCGATGACAAACATGTCATCCCTCTTTCGGCTACAATCACCTTTTTTACACCTATCACACCTGGGCAACCTGAGCGCGCTCAAAAAGGCTTGGCGTGTGTGTGCACACAAAATCTTGAATTGTACAAATTTACGATTGATTTACGATTATTATCTGTCGGGTTTTTATTTGGTAAGTGTATCGTAAAAATTTTTGTTACGATACATTTTTTTTCTTGTTGACTCGTTCGTTTCCCAATGCATGATCGTCACGTCCCCCAAAATGCATGTAAATTTGTTCATGTTGTACACGCTGAAACATGCCACACCCCATCCACGCGGTACAACTCTCGTCGTTACAAGCAAAATTTTTCATCGACGAAATGGACGCGAAGACAATGGCAAAGACTAACGCGAGGGGACCGAAGTCACAATCAACAAAAACAGCAAAGCCTATCGTCGTCGTGCCTGCTATCAAATCGAGCCCTGCTAGCAGTAACACAATTATGGAAGACGAAATGAAAAGTGCTACGGATCAGGTAAACAGAAATTGTATTTAGAAAATAAAAAAAAACTCATGACAAAAGGTGACAAAAAATGGGCAATAGCATGGTTTCGCAACGAAAACTACCGTGAAAGTAACAAAATCGTTTCAAGAAATGGAAAAAAATTATGTGCAGATATCTGACAAAATGAAATGAATTTTTTATGAATAACATTTTTTGTACAGATTTTGTTACTTTTTGTCGATTTGTAAAAATTTTCGCTTCAAGACACTAATTGGCAGTAACAAAAATCCAGCATTCATGAAAAAAATTCTTTTTTTTCGCCAGTTTTCACCCAAAAATTCATAAAAACACCATTCTTCAGTTGTGCGACGAAGAGCCGCCTCAACGACTACCTAAAAAGTACAGAAAAAAGCAGAAGCGACCACTACCACCGACAGCATCCATATCCCTATCTCAGCAAACACTCGAAACTGACAAAACTATCTCCGGATTTCAAAGCCTATTTCTGGTGTCGACAAGTGTCTACGTCGTCGGATGCGTTATTATCGTCGTCGTAACTGTAATGCTCTCGGAGGAACGTTGATCGATGAAAAAAACGAAAAAAACTTGATTCAATTTTTTGGTTCTTGGCACGATTTTTTTTGTGACGTTTTTTGTCTGCCTTTTTTTTGATTATCCGCGTTCGTTCGATCGTTCGTTGCTGGTTTGTCATCATTTTTTTGTGCATAAATTTTTCCAACAAAATTGTTGTTCGTTGTAACATGGATCCTGCTACACCTGCCAATCCGATTGAGGAAGCTTCTGGATCCCAGTCACCTGATTTCTTCAATTCCGCCGAATCTGATCTCCTCGATGGCGTCTGTTTCGATCAGGAACGGGAACGCAGCGATTCCATCAAACTCGACTCGATGCCATCCGAAGTGCTGGTCGCGATTCTGCGGAATTTGCCACCGAAGCAGGTCGCAGCAGTCGGGACTGTCTGCCGGAGACTGCGACGGGTCGTTCTCCGTCATCGGCAGTGCCTTTCACGCGTGCACGCAACGACCTGCGAGATTACGGCTGTTCCGCATTCCGATAACAAAATGCAGAAATTTGTGGCTACGGTTACCGGCTTGAGAGGAAATGATACTGTTTGTAAGTTACGGAGCAATTTTTTTCGTTTTGAGAGTAAAATTGAGAATATTACTTTTTACTGTAGTTTCTGTCGGATTTTGTTACTTTTGACGGGTTTTTTTGTTGCATTCAAAAATCGGATATCGTTTTCGTGGTGAGACTTATTTTTCGTTTTTTTCAATTTTTTTCAAAATCCACCAAAAACTGTCATTTCCTAACTTTTTTTTTCCCAAATTTTAGCCTGAGTTTTGAAATCGCACTGAATAGGCAAAGTTTTTCGTGTTGAGACAAAAAATTGAAAATTTTACCTTCTTACTGTAGCTTTTGTCAGTTTTTGTCACGCTCAAAATTTGATTGTTTTAATCGTGCTGAGATTTTCGTAATCACTTTTTTTTTTCAAAAATCTACCAAGAACCATCATTTTCCAACTTTTCCCCTAATTTCAGGCCGAGTTCTAAAATCGCAACAATTGATCAGTCGATCGCTTTCGGACGCTCCTCTCCGGTACATCTCCAACGTCTTCGGCCTGTGTTGCAACGGCTCGGTTCATATCACCGGTGTTACATTCACCAAACGATGCCTCGTGGAAGTATCAAATTACATAGTTGATTCCGTGAATCAGTATTCTCCGTCCGGGCGTATAACCCATTCATTCAGCCTCCACCTCAATGGTTGCATGTTTACGAACGTTAGTACATCGGATATTACACGATTTGTCAACTGCATAATCAAGGCACAGTGCTACTGTCTGGCTATCAATGATGTGCACTACAGCGACTTTATCAAGCTTTGCAAGGCACTTTCCAAGTCCAATATTCAACTTTTGTCGACTTTTAGGTTGGTTTTACGGTTTTTACTGCAGAAAACGAAAAAATCAACTGTTTTTACGACATAACCAAAAGTAACGAATTCGGCACAAAAAATGTTACTCGCAGTAACAAAAAATCAAAAAATGAAGTAACAAAAATACGATATATTTTTTTGTTTTGCAGTAATATTTTTTTTAGAAAAAAAATGTTACTTCTGAATTTCAGATTTTTGTGAATAACATTTTTTGTGTTGTTTTTATTACTTTTGTGGTTTTTGTAAAATTTTCGCTTCGGGACACGATTTTTCTTTTTTTGTTATTTTTCATGCTTTTTTGACGCTTTTTTTTTCATTTTTCATCCTTTTTCGACCTTTTTTTTAAATTTTTTTTCCAGATTCCACTCCCGAGACATCGCATCCCACCACACAGACCCCCTCAAAGCTGTTCTCCTGCCTTTCCTTCGAAACAACAGAAAAACCCGTCGTCTCGTCCTGGATGGCTTCTGTTTCCCGCTGAAATTCAACGAATGGGTCATGATCAACTTCTGCTGCACGGAGTACTTTCACATCCTGCCCCCCAAGCTGCGGATCATTCTGAGCATCGACAGCGCCCACACCCGTGAAGAACTCGTCGGCATGCTCGGCGTCGTGAGACAGTGCGTCAACGATAACCGCAACGGTCTGAGGAGCGAGCACCGCTTCAACCAGGTGTACCTCGAGCTCGGCGTCTACGAGAGCGAAATTACGATCACCGGTCTTCAGCATTGCATTGTCGATGTTGACGTCACTAAATCTAGGAATCCACGGAAGCCGAAGGCGGAAAAGTAACGTAACCTGCTTTTTTTACCTATACACAGATATTATACGATCGATTATTTTACGTACATATTTATCTTGCAACTTGTTATTACCGCAATTGAAAGTTACCTTGTTGTTTTTAGGATCATTTCTGTTTTTTTTTCGTTGTTTTTTTGTTGACAATGTGTTATAACTGAACACTGAAATTTCCTCTAGGACTGTTACACACCTATATTCGTTAAAGGTATTTTGTCTGTACGTTGCATAAATTTCTGTTCGTTTGTCAAAGGTTGGTAAAACATATTACAGTTGGCCGATAAATGGTCAGATTTTTAAAAATAACAAATCCACAGAAAAATTGTTACGTATCGAGTGGTAAAAAATGTCGCAAAGTTTGTTTTTTTATAAAATGCGTTAAAAAATTTCTTGTCATGCTTATTTTTCCCTTTTTTTTAAATAAAAAATGTTTTATAATTTTATAATGTTTTATAAAATAAAAATGTTTTATAATATCGTATTTTTTTATCCACTTTATGCAAAACATCATTTGTGCTTACGTTTAAATAAAACTTATTTTAGTTTTTCGTGCATCAACAATTTTTTTTCAATAAATTTTCACCTTTTCTGTATTCAACCGAACGTGATACACCAGTGATAGCCGAAATCTCGACAAGCGACGTAATGCGCATTTGTTATGAGCTAACGTTATCCAAAGTTTCTAGGTATATGTTTTGGTAGAACACCTGGTACCAAGCCGGGCGCTTAGCTTATTATGATATTATTTTGTATTATGTAAGTAGGTGAACAAATTTTGGTCGCTCATTTTTGTTTTTACAGGAGCTCTTTAAACAATACTTAAAATTATAAAAATCATATTTTGACATTTTTGTGAAAACATAATTTGTCCAATATTTAGTACGATCAACATAAAACGACTGCGAAAATCAATAACATGTTTGAAGTGTTATTGAATTTTTTGAACGTTATTCTCGCATAAATTACATATGAATTATGCTTTCTAATCGGTCATACAAAAATACTGTTCAGAACTTCATTTCCATTGTACATCTATATTATGACGTCATTACAATATTTACTACTACATTTTTTGTATTTTCTATAATTTGTATCTTCAAAAAACCTTTGGCGATAAACAGGTTCAAATGGTCAATGCTGAACCAAACTTTTTGGTGTTATGCTGTACATCTGGTTTTTTGGTATTTCAAGCCAATATTACTAAGTCCGGGATTTGTCGTCATTGTTACGGGATTCAATGCTAAAAATTCGGATAGCCGAATGACTGTATTATTTTTGGACTTGTACGTGTTCACATTGAGTTATTCGTTGACGTCTCTTTTTGGAAATTTTTATTATCGTTATGCCATTGTATGTTTTGAATTTTATTTCAAAGTTTATAAAAATTACATAATATTTTAGACATGTTTCGGAAAACGAAAAAAAATTGCCGAATCCGATTTTTTTGTCGTTGGCCAAATTCTATTAGCATCTGTTATGTCAATATTTTGTATTATCGTAGTATCGTTACAACCGACCGATCCATTGATTCTTCAAGGCATTGCTGATCAGGAGCAATCCTATTATCGGGAACTATACAACTATCCAACATTTTTCATTGCTGCAAGAAGCAGTATGCTATTGGCCGCTATTGTTCCCTATACTGCACTTGTAATCTGTATTATTCTTACTACAATTATTTGTATTGCATGTGCGCAGCGTGTTTCTGAAATCAATATTACAAAATATTCTACGGCGACAGCCAGGTACTACAAAATGCTTCTGTGGTACAACATTTTTCAAACAATTATTTTTACAGTATGCCTTTTGTCACCGGTTTCGATATACTTTACGGTTATAATTTTAAACATTCCAGATACATTTTATGTTTCTAATTTTGCATTTTTTGCATTTATGTTAAATTGTCTGATACAGTTGTTGTTGTCAATGTACATTATCAGGCCGTACAGAAGATATGTGTCTACTGTTATATTTTGTTCCAAAAGACATAAAGTGTCGCCGGTGTCTCCGACGACATTTGTTAGGCCTTTTGTGTTGCCTTTAACTCACAATTGATTTTTTATGCGAATCAAATAAAAAATAAGTTGTTTTTAATTTTTTCACTTATAAAAAATTTTTTGTAAAGTAAAAATTTATTTAAGCCAATAAGAACCAGTTTTAGACAAAAAATATGAGATCAATATGATTTTTTTTGCATTATGTGTTTTCCGCCGTTTAAAATGACAACCTCGAAATGAGAGGTCTTATATGTCTGCGAGCATCTTCACCGCTCCTGGAACCACTTGAAGACTTTTCCGGTGCAATCACAATGCTATCGTCACCGCCAAATCTCATGCCCTTGAGGCAGGGCTCCATCTGCTGGCTGGAAGACGTTCGGCTGCTCTGTGGGTGGTCTTTTGTCTTTTTCGACGATAACTTTGCAACTTTTCCTGATTTTTGGGAAATTATTGATGGCATTGGAGAGTGCTTCGCGGGTCGACAGAGCCGGCGATTTCGATGGGATGAAGAGAGAGTGGAAGATGTGGGTGTGCCGGTTTCGGGGATACCACTGCACCAGGTAGCCAGACGACAGGTTACTCGGCTGTGGTAGGCTGCGATGAGAGGTTTATAGCAGCATAGACACGGAAAGATGAAGGAAAGCATCGCGAAGATCGCTTTTCGACGAAGCGATTTTGGTTGGGGAGTCTGAAATTTTTTTTAAATAAAAAATTTTGAAAAATACGAAACATAATTTTTTGAACTTCGGCATTAAATTTTGTATTTTTTATTTAACAAAAAACATGTTTTGAGCTAATTTGAAATGATAATTTGTCGGTGGTAGCAAAAAAAATTGGTCCTGGTGGTAACAAAAAAATTAAAAAAAGTGTTATGTATCTAAAAAAATACAAATAAATGTTATAGTATATTAAAAAATGAATCCCTTATCATTAATGAAAACAAAAAAAACTCGATTTCAAAAAATCTGAAAAACTGGTTCAGGTGGTATCAAAAAAATAGTTTTTGGTAAAAATAAAAACCGCAAAAATTCCTATTTTGTAAAACAAATATTTTTTAACTAATAAAAATACCTGAAAGCAAGAAGAATCGCACGGAGACGAGCAATACGAATCCCCCGGCGTCCTTGGGCGTTCCACAATTTTTGACGCCAGATTGAAACAAGTTAGCCGCTTGATCCACTTTTCAACGGCATCCGGCGCTTCCAGACAAGCTCCTCGCCGGTTTTCTTTCACGTTGTACCACTGACTGCAGTGAATGCATCTTTCACGCTGGACCAGTTCAAAAGAAGCGTGTCTCAGACTGTAGGACGCTTCCTTGGCTGCTCGCAGGTGAGTATCCAACATGGATTTGGATTTTGACATTTCAGATGAATCACGGGATATCTTATAAGTCATTCTGGCAACTTGCATGATAGATCCCGGGTTTGAAGATGAGCGTATGGATCGCATTTTTTCGAATCGTCCCCTGGATGAATCGTAATCCGGGGCGGCTCCGGATGATGACGATTGAACGAGTCGGGGCTTGTACCTGGTGTCCTTTTCACATGGTGACACTTTTACTTCTCCGATTGACCCCGCCGAAGACGCGCTCTCGACCGGTGAAGGCTGTTGGTCGTAGGGCGACGTCAGGGATGACAAAAACGCCGGTGATCCGTAGCACTTGTGGCAATTAACGCACGGACTCACAGTCGCCAGACTCAGGTGAGGTCGGGCGCTTTCCGGGTCCATGGGCGGCTTGTCATCGACGTGAAGCGACCACGAGAGCAGAGGCGGCACGAATCCGTCTTCCTCCTCCTCGTCATTGTTTTCCGGAGTCGGGGGTCGAGGTGGGGTGATCGCGGGGCAGAGAGGAAGCATTTCTTTAGGAATTCCAGTTCTCCGGGGCCATCCAAGGGGGGTTTCGGAGCTGTCGGTGGCGACAAAAACGTCGTCGTCGAGGTCGTCGGTTGCGTCGAGGTTGGATTCGCCGCTACCGGCGATTGCTAAAATCCACAAAAAAATAAAAAAATAAAAAAAAAATAAAAAATGTGGGTAAAAAAGGATGAAAAAAAAATTTCGTATCGTAAAAAAATTTTTTTCCTTACACAAATTGTGTTTCGTTTCAAAAAAACTCACTTGATTTGCTCTGACGACTGAGATGACTAAGAGCCTTCTGAAGCCGATTATGAAATTTTGAAGCCGAGTAATCTGAAGCGAAGGAAAGAGCGTATCTTCGGTCACCGATTCGCCAGTGATGAAAAGTTGGGAGAGCACAGATGTACGTCATGTGAGGGACCAGGATGCATTCTACTATTGTCTAGAATTTTTTTGTGGTGAACAAAAATTTTTTTGTTCAAAAAAATTTTAAAACAGAATTTTTTCAATAATACATTTTTTTGGCATTTTTAAAAGATTACCTTTGTGTCAAACTTTCTCTGGCACTGTATCGTATATTCCCAAACGGGAGTAACTTTTGCAACGTTTGGAGCAGCAAGTGTGTTTTTCATCTGAAAGCACAAAATTTATCTGATACAATTTTTTAGATAACTTACAGCTGCAGCGGCACCGATAACATCGGTTGAAGAACTCCACGAATTTCTGATAGCAGGCTGTACAAGAGTGGGTGAAAGCGTGTGTTGGCACGTGATTTGTTGAAGTAGATTTACCGTACACAGTGATGGTCCGTATGGTAGGAAGCCGGATAGAGCGTCGTCCCACGCAAAAAGTTGCGCAGGCACGGAGACGAGGCATTCGATTGTTAGGTGATTTGTTGGGCGACTTTTGTTTAGAATTCCGTAGCTGGAAAAATTATTGAATAACAAATAAAATTCATTTTTTTAAATTGGTCCAGGTGGTAGCACAGAAATGCATCAATTAGAAATTTTTTTGTGCAAAAAAAAATTTTTCATGGTTCAACTACGCAATTATCCAGCTGTTTGATCATTGAACATTCAGTTTTTTTCAAAACTCATTTTCTATGTTTAAAAAAAATTAAACTTTCAAATTGCACTTTTTATAATATTTATTGCAAAAAAATTGCCCCAAGAGCAATAACTTTAAGCAAGTGCAATTACAGTTATTTTTTCGTTCCTTGTTGACATAATTTTATTCCTTTTTTTTCACATTATGCATTTCTCATTTTTCATTCGAAGTATTAGTTAAGTTCCGGATTAATGATTATCCACCGTAATTAATCCCGCTTATCTCATTAATTTCCGTGTTTTTGTATTTACAAATGTTTTCTTGGATAACCATCCATTAAGCACAAGATAAAGTGTGTGTATACTTTTCTGTGCTTTAGCAAAGCTGCAGACAAGGAAATATTTAGAAAGTGCCTGCTAACTTGTCCGCCAGGAAGCAAACAAGAGTCAGACAAGGCGCGAAAAAAAGTATAGCAAGCAAAAAATGTTGCTTGACGTCGTCCTGTGACTAACATAATATTAAAAGTGCCTGAAGCAGAAAAAATTGCACAAAAAAATTTTTGCGTATAAAAAAATTTTATTGGTTGGGTTCGATGTTTTTGTAATCTCTTTTCATTCACGTAAGATTTCATGGAAATTAATTAATTAAAAGAACCGGCAGAAGATTTGTAGCTTAACAAATCCTTAATTTTTATACATCTTCAGATTGATGTTTGTGATCATGGGTAAAAAAAATTGCACCTTGAAAAAAAAATTTGTCGCAATATAAAAAAAATAGTGACGATGTTTTTTGTAGGATTTGAAGATTTCTGGTCAAGAAAGAACACAAAATACAGATAAGGATAATCCAAGATGCGTGGTTTCATCTCTGCACAACGCACATGTCACATGAAAGATGATGAATATTTTTTTTCAACAATTACAAAAAATTAAAATTTTGCACAAAAATTGCTTGAAAAACGTTTTCTTTCGAAATCCAACAAAGATCGTTTTTCAGAAATACGATACATTTAAAAAAGTTTGGATTTTTTGCAATTTGATACTTTTACGAAACTATGCAGCGCGCCTTGAAAAATATTTTGATTCGTATTTATGATTTTTTTTTAATTTAAAAAATCCTAAATTTTACATTTAAAAAATTTAAAAAAAAGTTGTTTTATCGTTTTTTTCAGTCAACTTACTTATTTTCGCTGTACAACAATGGTCGCTGTATATCAGCGTCCAAAACACCGACGCCCTTGTGTTTCACATTATCGGGCTTCGAAATGAGAGGCTCTGCTTCGTCGTCTTCTTCGCCAGCTTCAGATGTCCCCTCCATTTCTTCGTCTAGATCAAAGTCATCGTCTTCGTTTTCTTCTTCTTCTTCTTCATCACGGCCATCAGCTGGGTCGGTTTCAGCGTCTGCGTCGGGTTCATCGATTGAATTGGCCACCGAATGGTTGCCTGACGTCGATGTTGTTGATGGAACTTCTTCCATGGATCTTCAAAAAAAAATTTTTACCCGAAAAATTGGACAAAAACCAAAAACCGAAAACCTGAAATTAAAGTTCTGGAGCACAAAAAAGTTTTATCACGGTTGAAAACGTAAAATGCCAAAAAATACGAATGGCTGGACAATTTGAAATAAAAAAACTAAAATTATAGTGACAAAAAAAACGAACACGTGGCTGTACTAGTCTGGTGACTGACTAACTGACTAGGGTAGGTGCCGTCGGCAAAAACGAGGGCGAGAAGGGCGAAGAACATGTCCGCTTTGCACGGACAGAATTAATTATTTAGGCAATCGGCGTTTTTTGGTTTGAAAAAACCCGCCAAAAAAAAAACCAATAGATTGTTGCAGAAAATATTTTAAACGTTCATTTTAAAAGGTTTTGAAGCTCTGTAAACAGATTGCAAGAAAAATAAACTGGTGAAAAATATTTATCTTTGGTCTATGAAATCATAATACAAATATAATTGCGGCGGAACCTAGCCTCGGGGCATCGCAATAACTATCGTTTCCGTTGCGCAATAAAAACTGTCTGAACCAATTTTAACCAAAAATATTACAAAGAAAGTGTTTTTTGAAGTGTTTTGAGCAATATTTATCAGATGAATTTTTTTAACAATTTTTTACATTTCGAACTGTTTTATTTTTTAGATAACGGAAAAAACAACGAACAAAAAAACTAACTTTTAAAAAATTTGAAGTACAACATTTTTTTACATTTTTTGAAAAGTCCAGCCCTTTTTGGACCCAGGTCTAACCTAATTTTGTAGTTCGCACGTTACCCGCAGCTTGTCAGACAAAACATCGACAGAAAAACAACATTTTAATAAAAAAAATTTTAATCCCATGAAACCAACAAGATCAGAAAAAAATGTTTTTACAATGTTTTACGTCAGTTGCAAACGTATAAAATTTGTTTAATTATTCAAATCTATGCAAATGTCAACAGAAAGAGTTTTGAAAAAAATTATAATCCAAAATACACAGAATCATTTTTTTTTCGTATGTATACGTTTTTTATGACAACAAGAAAAAAATATTATATTTTTTTGACAAACACGAGTATATTTTTAGAAGACTTCCAATTTGCTGTTAGCAAAAAAATAGCACAACCAAGACCAGAGACAAGGGACAAGGGACAAGAGTGGTATGTACATACAGTTCATGAGAACATGTGTACTCGACTGCAAAGTGACCAAAAATCTCTTCATTTTTGGTAGAAAAAAAAATTGTGTGGGAATATTTTTTTTAAGGATATTTGGTGAATAGCCGGATAAAATCCGTCCTCGGATATTGGAAGCATTTTCAAATGAGCAGTAGGCAAGCAGTGAACGGCGGCCAAGGAGGAAAGAATTGAAAAAAAAGAAAAAAAACAAGACACCCGTTGTCGGGATTTCCAGACTCGAAGCCAAGGCTAACATGTGCACCCCATCCTCCCCCATCCATGCAGCAAGGCAAGAGTGAACATGAAAAAATGGAGAAAGAAAGGGGAAAAAACGAAAAAAAAAACATGCCCGTTGCCGGCGGCCGGCAACTACGATGTTTTCTACTACTACGGCTTCTACGCGATGCATGTCGACTATTTTTTTGTGTGCCGTGTTCTCGTCTCTTCTCCCCGTGTTGGTTGGTTGGTTGGTGGACGGCGGTTTGTTTCTCTCACGCCCCCCTCTCTTGCGTGTGCTGCTTTCTGCGTTAGCATTGCCATGGATGGTCGGATGCAAATGACGGACGCGGACGGCAAGCTGCAAGCCTAGCAATGTCGTCAACGTATGTATTCAGTAATTGCTGCCCATAAAATTGGTTAGTAGTTGACCATGGTCCATTGCCGACAGACAAGAGAAAATTTTTTTTAGGTCCAAAACATAAAAAAAAATTGCAGATAAAAATTAGGGCATCTGCACAACTGTTTTTTAAATTTACTGAAATAAAAAACGCGTTTTATCTTCTTTTTTTTAATTTTTGCAATAAAAAAAACTTTTCTTGTAAAAAAAAATTTTTTGTTGGTTCAAAATTCAGGGCACGCCCATATTTTTTTTAAACAAACACGCATTTCAAAAAATTTTTTTTTATAAATTCGCGACTAATGAAACTTTTTTCTCGCAAAAGTCTTCTTTATTTTTTTTCTGCGAAATAAAAGTAATTTCATCATCCCCTGACCTCAAAAAACCATAAATGACGCACAACTTGTTTATTACAAAGTCAACTTTTATTTATTTACTTACCCGGGCAAGGTCCAGCTTTTTCGACGTTGTCTAGACTCGCTGCTCCCTCACAATTTGTAAATAGCCAGCAGCAAAGTATAATACATACATATTTATTTTACAAGATGCATCCATGGTCTAAATTCATAATACGTGACTTTGAATTCTTTAAAGACATAAAATATAAATTTTGTGACCTTGGAAGGAGCTCCGCGAACTGTCTAGACGTGCCAAACTTGCAAATGTATTCTAGTCGATTACAAAAATTAGCATAAATTTATTAGAACAAAGAATTTTTTTTTCATCGGAATTTTGTTTTATCAGAATTTTTTTTTGTGGTGAAAAAAATTAGTGGACATCACGATACCAAATTTTCGAAAAAAAAATTATTTTGATGTTTCAAAAATTAGATAATAATATAAAAACAATTTTTTTCTTGAATTTTTGAATTGAATAAAATTTACATAAATATATGTAAATGGAGGCGTATCCTTGAAAATTTGTATCCATAAAGTCAAGGATAAAGGCATAAAGCAACATTGAAGCCGAACATTATTTATACAAATGAGTCGACGAACAAACAGATAAAGCTTCTCTAACTTTACTTTATTCTGCTGTCAGGCAAGGCCAATGACGAAGATGAGTACGTATTATATTAGGCCACCCTCCTGACTGACAAATGTGGAGAGTATTATGTACGTAGTATACATACATCGTAGACGTCAAATGTGTTGACGCAATGAATTAACCATGGATAATGTTTATGGACAACAAAAAACTGCCGTAAAGTTTTTTGGCAATTTTGAAATGAATTTTTTTGTTTTTTTTCGTAAAGTCACGTTGGCTGTGGACAAAATTTATTACGTACATATTTATAAAAAATAGATAAACAAAAAATTTGATGGTATATGTACATATTTATTATATAAGAAATTGTATATTAAATAACATGATCAAAAAAGATTTTTTAAACGCATCAAAATTTAAAAACAAAAAAATTGAAAGTTTATATTTCATATCTTTTTTTTAGTAAAATGAATATTGTAAATTGTAGCCAAAAAATCGTCCCCTCTAAGCTAAAAACGCACGTTACTAGTGTATCGTCAAAATAGGTTCCAAAAGAGAAAAATACATAAACTTTCGTCAGCTGACGACTGTTGGCATTGGTTACGTCAGACGTCGTTAAACAAACTGTAGTAAAATTTTTTTTGTAAATAAAAAGATACTTTTAACGACTTCCGTCATTACAATACATATCAAGTACGGTATTTTTGTGACAAAAAAATATTATTTACAGATAAAAAAATGTAGATTTTTTAAATACATAATTTTTAGGATCGTAAAATGGCGCACGAATGATTTAATGCAGGAATACTATATAATACACAAACTTATAAAAAATGCATTTCACTTAGTATTAATTTAAAATATTAAAAACAACAAACTTATAATGTTCCACAACTGCCTCTTTTTTTCTCGTATGAACAAAGTTCGTGAGTGTATGTATGTCGTTTTTAATTCTTGTTTACAAACAGGATAACAAATTAAATATTTATTAATTAAATATTTGTCGCAAATGATATTACATACATACATACTGCAAATTGTGTGAAACTCTCACGCTGGGTGGTGTTTTTTGTTGATGACTAATGTTAGGTTTTCTTTGTAAACTAGTTTTTTATACGTTCAATGTACGTTTAATAAAAAATTGTAATTTAACAAATTTGCAATCGTTCTTTTTATTAAATGTTCTTTTTTTTTAAATTTAGTGACCAATTTACAAACGTCATTTAAAACAATATTTATTTAAATAGATGAACGAGTTTATGACGCAGGATTCCAATTCAAATGCAATGAAATCAAGCTCAATGTCATATCACTTGAGCAAACACGTAAAAAAGTAATGTTTTTTAACAAAGTCAGTAAGTAATCCCCAGAGAATCACACAGGAACCATCCTTGTCAGCTGATATCAGTTGGTAAAGATTGCGTCTCAAATTTATTTTGAATTTGCAATTTTAACATTATTTTTTCCGGTAAAAGTAACATTTTGTTTTACAATAATTGACGATTTCTGACCACCCTTGAAAAAATGATTGTAAAAAGGTTTGACAGTTGAAATTATTACGATAGCATTTGTCGCTGGTATCCAGGCCAGTCCTTGTAGAGCAATCATGGACGTCATTACAGAATCCAAAGTTCGAAATAATAACAGCCCGGCCATAAAACTCATTGGGACAACAAATGAAATAAACGGAATTGCCGACTGAACTACGACGACTTTGGTATACTGTAGGTGCATTTTTAACGTTTTATGAGAAAATTTGCTAATACTTTTTTTGAGAAATGTGTGCGTTCTGATGGCCGCTATGACATTGAAAAAGTAGATAACGGGAACAATAATGTATCCCCCAGCAACCATAATACTACTCTTGACGTCGTTTCCATCAGAAAAACCCACAAGAACGAGGTTTCCAGGTCGACGGTTGCCAATCACAGTCATTATGAATTTACTTTGGTTAACCATGGTTTCTTTACTGTTAAACATGAGACAATAGTTGTTGCCTGCGCTGACGAATAACGAAAGAAAAACACAGAAAATGGAAGAAAAAATACCGTATCTTAGCGTGTAACGGTAATTATGGCAGATAGAAAGGTAACGATAGAGAAAATTATTGCCAACCAGGATGATTTGCAGGTAAACCAGGGTACCCCAGTAGAGCAGAACAATGAAGCAGAATGTGGCTATGAATGAGTGAGTGTACTTTGGAAGAATCATGTATGTGGAGCCATTGTGGAATATTGTGTACTGAAAAATAGTTGCATACCGACAAGGTTCATAGAATGGAATAAAGAAAATGTCAATAAGTTGGCATTCAAAGATTAATTTTGTTCTACAACTTTTTTTTTTTAAACAAGGAAGTGCGGTGCAATGGTTTTGAAACGAAAAAAAAGCGCTGAAAGCAAAAGTGCGCACGCAGCGCTGATATTTTCTGTAAAACAAAAAAACTCACGGGTTTGGCAATGATCATACAAACTACATAAACCAAATTGACGACCGAAGACTGAATTAGCACAAAATTGTAGGTACTGTTACCCAATACTTTTGATTTCAAAATCATAAACAGTATAGCTGCGTTCAAAATTAGTCCAATTACACCCGCAGTATTGTAATTGTAATCCGTGATGTCAAAGATATTCATTGGAAACCACATAAAATACGGTTGCATAAAATACAACGCACCAAGCAAATGATAGTTAACGAATTGAATAATCGGTTACACAAGCGTTCCTGAGAGCAGATATTGTATTGCACAATGGCCCCCGCACGTCTGTATGTTTTTTGTACGCATAAATTCTACACGGCGTGAAGAAATTTTCCCAGACGTTTGTTGTCTAACAGATGCAATCTCACGTAATAACCGATGACCACTGAGTTCACGAAACAGCGTTTGATGCGAAACCAAATTTGATGAACAAAATTAATAGTATAAACATTAAAATGTTATGTATGTTATTTAGTTTATGTTATTTCATTAAGTGCACATGCTAAGTTCCATTGGGAATCAATCAGGAAGCTAACATTGACGGTTCATAGCGATTATGTCTGCATATTACATAATTTATTTTGCACTTACAACATTGACACAATTTTTTCCAGCGGTAAAAGTAACATTTTGTTGTATCATAATCGATGATTTGTCGCCATTTCTAAGGAAATGTCTGTAGAAAGGCTTGACGGTTAAAAAAATTACAAGTGCGTTTATCGCTGGAATCCATGCCAACCCTTGTAAAGCAATCATCGACGTCATCACCGAATCTAGGGTCCGAAATAATAATAGCCCGGCCATAAATGTCATTGGGACGACAAATGAAACAAATGGGATCACGGACTGAACAATGACTACCTTGGTATACTGTAGGTGCAGATTTAATGTCTTTTGCGAAAATTTGCTCATACTTCGTTTAAGAAATTTATGCGTTTTGATGGCGGCTATTATGTTAAAAAAATAAATGATAGGAATGATAATGTATCCACCAGCAACCAGAACACTGCTTTTGACGCTGGCTGCGTCGGCAAATCCCACAAGAACAAGGTTGCCGGGTCTACGGTTGCCAATTTCTGCCAGGATGAATTCACTTCGGTTAGTCATGGTTGCGGCATCGTTAAATAAGAGACAAAGGTAGTTTCCCACACAAACGCATAATGAAAGCAACACACAAATCATGGTTGACAAAATACCGTATCTGTGCGTGTAACGGTAGTAATGGCAGATAGAAAGGTAACGATAGAGAAAATTATTGCCAACCAAAATGATTTGAAGGTAGATTAGAGTGCCCCAGTAAAGCAAGACAATAAGGCAGAATTTGGCGATAAAAGGGTGTGTGTACTTTGGCAGAATCATGTATGTGGAACCATTGTGGAATACTGTGTACTGAAAAATATTTATGTAAGTACATAAATATGTTAGTTCGTAGAACAGAATTGCAAACATGAAAATACGTAGAAACTCAAAGATTTTAAAATTTGTTTTACATATTTTGTTACCCGTGGCTAAAGATCACTGTGCGCAAAAAACACGCACAAAAGGGTTTATAAATAATTCAAATTTTTTTTCATTTCATTTCATTTCAAATTTCATTTGAGAATCAAAAATTTCAAACCCCAATGCTGATAATAGTGTGACAATCATTATTTATTTTTTAAAATAACTTACAGGTTTAGCAACAAGAATACAAATCACATAAATCAAATTAACGACTGAAGATTGAATAAGCACAAAATTGTAGGTACTGTTACCCAAAACTTTGGATTTCAAAATCAAAAGCAGTATTGCAGCATTCAAAATTAGTCCAATCACAGCCGCAATGTTGTAATTGTAATCCGTGATGTCAAATATATCCATGGGCAATACAAAGCAACGTACACATACACGACTACATAAAACACACAAGCGCTAGTAAACTAATAAGAATTGCTCACACAACCTATTTCTTACAATGTGCTTTACGAGTGCACTTTTCCATTCAAGAGTGATTCAACCTCAGGCTATTATTGTTGTACACAATTATCTCACGTACAAGTGGTACCACATTATAGAGAAAAAGTTAAATATGTAGTTAAAAACAAAAGGTCAATGATCTTTTTGGTAAACACGATTCAAAAAAATAGCACACTTCCGTTGTTTTATCTGAGAAAGGTTAATCTCTTGTATCTTTGAGATTTTATTTGGGTTAAGATTCCTTTCAAAAAATTATTGTAGCAAATAACATCTTTTTTAAACCCAAAAACGGTAGCAGACAGATTATGTATTTTGGCGGCAAACAAACTTTTTTTCCTGATTTATTTTTTTGCAAAAAATTAGCATAGATGCATTTTTATCAGTACAAATCAGCATCCCTAGTATCTTTTGTAAGAATTCATACTGATCATTTTGAGAAATCAGACTTTATTAAAATACCTCGATTACTCAATCAAAAATTTTTATGAAAATTCCAATCAAACGCAAAAAAAAATTATTCTGGTTAAATTTGGACACCATTATTTCAAAACTTTCAAGTTCCGAGATAAAAATATTTCTCTAATTTTGCGCGTAGATAGATGAACAGCTTTTGTATGTGTTACGCGAGTACGAGTTGGTGCAACGCGTGCGCACTCTTATCTCGCGTAGAATAATTGTTTCCTGTATTTCCCTTTCCTATTGTCTCAGTTGTTGTTTTGTCTGTCGCCGCGAGCGGTCGTGTTCGTTGGCTGCGTGATCGACGCCCGGCCGAAGGCAAGCCCAGAGCAACCCAAAGACCTCAACCCGACGGAACTCCACCCTTGTTGAGGTAATGATTGGACCTGTTGTATATTGTATTATATGTATTGGTTACAGGTCTTTGCTTGTGAGTAAAGTATCTATCGCGAGTGGCATAGAGAAATACTACAGTATGTAATTTCGTTTAAAATTACTGAAAATGTTACATATTGTTTTTTGTTTGAAATGCAAAAAATCCGAATGTATTTGTTATTATTATTATTTGTACAATATTTAGAAATAAAAATCATCGAATAACAAACTTTATCTCTAGGGTAAAAGCAAAACAGCATAATTACTTGCAAACTTTGAATAACATTTGTCCGAACATTTTGACAGTCACTAATGTTGCCAAAACATCGACTGCAGGTATCCATACAATTCCAAAGTG
Source organism: Turbatrix aceti (assembly GCA_963969345.1). NCBI lineage: Eukaryota > Metazoa > Nematoda > Chromadorea > Rhabditida > Panagrolaimidae > Turbatrix > Turbatrix aceti. The sequence goes on along the minus strand of OZ017767.1, from coordinate 9,357,271 downwards.
TGCGTAGCTAGTAACGAGATATTTGGTGTTATTGTCCGAAAAGAAAAACAACATATTGAAAGCAATTGGAAGGCCGTTAAGTATCAAAGGAATTAAAGCCTGAAAAATAATTTTAATTGGAAAACTTTGGCAAGCCCCAAACCTTGACTATTAAAACCCGGTTTGCTCGATGATACGTTTTCAAAACATCTTGATTATAAATGTTTGTTAGGGATTTAAGAAATTTTTTTGCAGCTATACACGAAAATAGTATCGTGATGTATTCGCCTATGTAGAGGGACGTTAACACAGAAAAAATAAATTGTGCCATATGTGTTGTCTGAAAGTTTCAAAATTATTATACACAAAAATTACAAAGCAAGTTGACAAACCGGTGCGATATTTGCGACAATAAAATAATTATCAGAATCCAGAAATTCTGAAATTTGTTTTAATATAACTGGATTTTGAATTGTCGTTGCATCGTACAGTGTAAAAAATATGATAGCCGTTACAGAAAAGCATACACATCCTTGTAAAATACAGTAACGAGAAGTTAACTGTTGATTGTAACGAATTTTGCGATATTGAAAAATAAATCCGCTGACGATAAATATGTTACTTAAATGCAGCACAGCTGATATCAAGGGTGACAGTGTTCGGTGTACGGTTAAAGGTAGAGGTAAAATACTGTTTCGTGACACGATGTATGTTGAAAATCCGAGTATTACTCGGTACTGAAAATATAAATATGATCAAATTTAAAAAAACTAAAAAAATTAGTGCACGCACCAAACAAAAATTTGTAAAAATTTTTTATTATTAAAATAACGTTGTATCAAAATTGATAGTATAATATTTGTTTAATTTTTTATTTTTTATTACATTTTTTTTGTTTTATAAGAAATTACATTTACATTTACATTTACACTTATTTATGTAGAATAACAAACCGGTGATGTCAGTATTTGCAAAACGCAAAATGCGATATGAATGACATGAACTTGTACCAAGAGAACATTATAGCCCTTGATACCGCCAGAATACACCCAGTATAAAATTGATACGTTCAACATTATGCCAATCGTTGACGCAATGTAGGAATTGATTACACTGAACTTCCAGAGAGTTTGCATTTTGCAAATTTTTAGCTCGTAAAATCGTCGGCAAAATTAAAAATACTGATTTTGGTCAAACGCAAATAAATCGAAAATAATTTATAGAACGCAGTCAAACGCAGTAAAAAAAAGTCAAATTCTCTGAAAAGAAACATGTTTTGCAAATATCTGCATCTACATTTGTATAAAATTCATTAACGAACACAGGGGTTTCATTTATTCATTCATCATCACATTTTCAACAAATGAATATACATGGTAATCAGAAAAGCATTCAAAAGACAAAAATATTATTATATTTGTACAAAATTACGCATAGTGCTCGACGACGTCAGAAGCTGGAACTGCGGTCTCCGTTGGCTGATCTTTGTTTCCGAGTCGAGAAGACAGACGGTGCATCAGACGACTGATGGGCTTGAAACTGATTTTGTTCTTGTATTTCTCCTTGGATCCTTCTTTTTCAGCCAGACGGGACAGGAGTTCGTTGTTGCGAACAAGCTGAAATTAAAAAAAATCATTTGTTTGCTGCAAATCCAGAATCCAGAATCCAGAATCCAGAATCCAGAATCCAGAATTTTCGAAATTCGAAATTCAAACTCCTAAAAAAAGGCCTAAAAAATTTACCAGTTCCTTGAGATCGTCGTTGAAGATCAAGGAAGTAGAAATCATGGAAGGCGCGGTTTCGAGCATCTCCTCCTCGGCGGGGCTGGGGTAGACAGCAGTGCTCATCTCGGAGTCGGTCTCGTCAACCTCGCCGGCTTCCACGCGCTGAAGCCCGTACTTGGCGTCTTCCTTGTCCAACTTCTGACAAATGTCATTGGAGAGCTGAGAAATCTTTGCGTGAACGTTCTTCGCCCTGCTGCGGAGCTGGTCCACCGAGTCCAGAAGATCCTGGAGATCACGTTCAGCTTCGATGATGGTTGCCAGCTGAAAGTTGATAAACTCTTGATTTTCAGGAGTTGGCGAGACGAAATTCTGTGTTGGGTCTTCTTCAAGGGAATGTTGGATTTGTCGGTCGGCGTAGTATTCCTTTACGTCAGCTTCAAAGCTTTTGGCAAAGACGTCGCTTTCTGTCTCGGAGACAAGGGAAGACGATGCCCAGCTGATTGCGGTTTTCTCATCGACGCAAACATTTGCTATTTCGCGGTAAAAAGCGTCGTAGTGGTTGACGACATTGCTCGGAGACGGCGAAATGGAGGGCGAAGGCGAAGGCGCAGGCGATTCTGCCGGGCTATGACCGATGCCGGTCGCGGTCGTCGCATCACCACCATCCATTGGGCACGAAAGACGCGTCGTCGATTGGGTTGACACACAACCAGTCAACAGCAATCAAACTAACTGCCGTCAGAAAAAAAGAAACGAGATTTTCTCGGAAAATGCATATGCAAATTTTTTTGGCAACGATGTGGGTGGTCTAATTTTATATTTTTTGTTTATTATTTACGATTCATATACGATTCAGGAAAAAAATTATGTACAATCACTTTTTGTCAGCTTTCAGACCCAGAGACTTGTCGAAATCCTCGGTGACGTCTTCGCCGATGGTTTTGTAGTCTTTGCGCTTCTGCTCTACGGGTCCCTTCTTTTTGATCTGAAAATAAATATTATTTCAAAATTATTCATGTCCCTAAAAAAGATGCAACCAACCTCTTCAGCCCGTTTGGCCTCCCGCACGACAGGTTTGTGCATATCAAAGCTGTCTTCTTCCTTTTCTTTGCCACCGCCATTGACTCCTTTAGCGTCGCTCTTGACATCCTTCTGCGACTTTGATTGGCTCATGTTATCGCCTGGCTGCGCGGGAGAAACGCCACTTGTTCCTCCGTTGGCAGCATCCTGCTTCTTTCCGCCGCAAAGGATGATGGTCACAGTGAGGCACACTGCAACCAGTGAGCTCCATGCCACGGTGGATAGCAGTTCGACGTGTTCCATCCACGTGATGCTTTTGTCTTGAACGACGTCTGAGTGAGCGTTGGCGGATGTACAATTGATTTTTGTCGCTTTGTGTGCAAAAAAAATTGTTGGAAATGGATTTGCATAGGCAATGTAAATTTTTTTTGTTTTGTACTCTGTTCGTTGGACTTTTAGAAAGATGCATCAGGCCTGATGTTCTAATTGGTTTCCCAAATCCGCAATCAAAAAATTTGTATTTAGCAATGTTGGTATTTTTTTGTTGCGCCGTCCAACTCAAGGTACATGGTAGGTGATTATCCTTGCATACTTTGGACTTCCATTTTTTTTATGTCATTTCCGTACCATTCCGTACATTTGGTGATTTCTTGGTTTTGATAAAGTTGAGAGCAAAAAAATGAAATTTCTTTACTGGCAAAAAAAATTTATCACAAAAATTATTGGACTAACAAACATAATTTTAATCATTTTTTTTGAGATGACAAACAAATTTACGGTCAGTAAAGCAAGTCAGACAGATATTTATTAAAAAAGCTGGACGGAAGTAACACAAAAAAGTACACACAAAATTATGGGGGATAATTTGTAGTACTTGTCTTCGGACGGGATAAAAAGAGACGGACGATGCATGATCTCTTATCTTGCCTGCAAGCTTGCATTTTGAAATAAAAAATGAGCAAAAAAAACTGCTCTGACTACATTTTTTATGGCTTCGTGGCATGTGATACTGTATGCGAATTTTGTTTTACAATTTTATTCTGTCATCCAAAAAAGATATGCAATTTTTTGCATTTTCGGTTTTGACACTGAAAAAAATTGCAAAAAAAACAAAAAAAACAAATTCTTATAGAAGAAACGTACAAAAGTTATTTTTATTTTTGTTTTTACGAATTTCTTACAAAAAAATGGGGGGAAAAAAACGTTTTTCTTTCAGTTTTTTTTCTAGATAATTTTTTTCAATGGACGTAACGAAATTTTACAAACAGCTTTTTTTTCTGTTCTAGTGAACAAAATTGCCACCAAACTTTGTTATTGCCAACGCAGCCAAACAAAGTTTGCTTTCACCAAAAATAAATACCTGCAAAGTATTTGTGTTCGTTCAAAAACAAATTGGTGCTTCATGTTTGCACTTCATTTGCACTTACGTACGTTACTATTTTCATTCTTCTTCACCGAAGCTCCTATACTTCCGATTTTAGCAATCATGTGAAATGTCATTTTCACAAAATTCAGTTAATCGACAAAATTATCGCAATTATTTATTTTTTATACGAAATTTAGTACACCTCTTGTCACAGAAAAGACCGACAGTATACAGGTGTTACTGATGGCAACGGAAGTAAGTCTTAGAACGGAACTGGGGTTTCCGGCTATCATGTGCTTTCGACAGCTCCACCTTGCTTACCCGGCACAACCGACTCTGATAACAGTGTTTCCATTTTGCAACTCCGCTGTCTAGTCGGTCTTGTTTCTTGTCTTCTGCTTCTAAAAGTTTTGTATTTCTGTATTTTTGCTATGATGCCGACAACCAAGTCATCGACAACTTCTTCGGCGGCCGCGCGTAGCAAAGCTTCGAAGACTTCGGCTGCCTGCGACGACATCATCAACGATAGCGTCATTGTCATAAATTCGTCGGTTGAAGATGCGTATAACATTTTGTCTCCGGATGAGCTGGGTGATGCTTTTTCCGCGCATCTGGTTGTTCCGGATGTCATTGACAAACCGCCTCCAAAAATGTTGCCTCTCACATTCGGGCAGAGTGGCATTCAGATTGGCAATTTGCTCGTTCCTGAAGACGTAAAATTTTTCTGAAAAAATTTTTTTTTTAATTTTTTGGTTTTATTTTAGCTTCGTTATCGTCCGGTCGTTGACCTGGCCGGCTTCGATCGCTCCAAGCTGTACACCCTTATCATGACGGGTTGGTTTTATTTGTAGAAGAACATAAAAATTTTTTCTACATTGGTTGTTTTTCAGACCCTGACGTCCCTAATCGCGCGATGCCAGCTGAGCGAGAACGCCTCCACTGGCTGGTAACTAACATTTCTGAAAACACCGTTGGTAAGGGCGACGAGATCGTCGAATACGAAGCTCCATTGCCTGCGCTTGGCACCGGTAATCCCTTTTGAAAATCCCTTTTAGCTTAGTAAGGAAAGCTTAATCACCCCCCACAAGTGACTATCTTTAGGCCTTCATCGTTATGTCTTTCTGCTCCTTGAACAAACGCGTCCAATTATCATCGAAAACAGCGCAGAGTTGTTTGGAAAGGATGAGAAAAAAAAGAATAATACCGGCAAGCCGGGGTCCACGGGGGCGAACAAGCCAACGACGACTGATACTAGTACTGTCGCCCAAGCTCAAGCTCAAACTCAGAAGACTCGCTTCAAGTCACGTGACTTTCTCAAGAACTACGCTGTTCTCGGCATTATTGGAGGAAATTTTTTACAGGTCAGTTTAAAAAAAAAATTTTTTTTGGTTACAAGAAAATGTTTCCCTCGACTAAGTGAAATCGTCGTTCAATGTCGTCTGGATCGTCGAATGTGCATGACACAATCACAATCATTTTCTGTAAGATGAGCTGACTACCCACAGACGGACTTGTTTTGTGCTGCGAGTCAGTTCACCACTTGAAGCGGGAAGATTAGTAGGTAGTGTAGCACAGAGGCAAAAGCAGCACCTCTGTACCTCTCTCAGTTTTTCTTCTCCTTTTTCTTTTTCTTCGTCTTCGGAAGAATGTGCACTCATTATTACCCCTTCACCCTGCCTGCGCCCGGAGGGGTCAGCTAAACTAAACTAACTGTCCCCCAAAAATGTTACAAAAAAAACATGCATGTGCAAACATACATAGTACGATTTTAACTTAAATCTCTCAAATACGGTGTCGAAAATAGACTTGACTTTTTGTCTTTCTGTACTACTAACTTTTTTTTTTTCTTCCAGGCTGAGTACACGGAATATGTTGGACGGCAGCTTGAGGCCCACAAAAAAGACGCTGCGATACAGAAAGAAGTCAATGCAGCGAAGAAAATTGACGATAAAAAAGTCATGGGGCAGGAGAAAAAATCTGGTACAGGTGGTAGCCAGGATAATAAAAAAAATGAGGAAAAGAAAGGTGGAATCACGGATAGTCTGCGCAACGTGACGATTTCGTCGACGGAACCTGTGTGGGTTAATGCGGCCCAGGCGAAGCAACAACAACAACAGCAGCAGCAGCAGCAGCAGCAGCAGCAGCAGCAGCAGCAAGGTGGTCAGCGCCAGAATATTCAGACAGGTGGAGGCCAAAATCAGGGCACTAACCGCGGATCAAGTGGACACCAGCAATCACAACAGCAACAACAACAGCAACAAGGTGCCAAAAAGGATTCTGCAAGTGCTGGACAACAACGCGGAACAACAACACAGTCGTCTGGAAACGGCGGAAATGGACAGCGTAACACCACAGGTACTACGGCCCCGACAACCGGTGGTTACGGTAGTGGGGGTCAACAACAGCAACGCACGACGACAAACACGCAGCCATCCTCCGGAGGCAATAATCAATCCTCGACAAACTACGCCCAATCCGCCGCGATCTACATCCCATCGACGCCATCCACAGCCTATGGATCGAACACGGGCATTCCGAATACGGTAACAACTACCGGTCAGTCGACGAAAGGCACCCAACAACAGCAACAGTCGACGTACTCATCCAGCGGCGCCAACAAGGGACACAACACCGGATCTGCAGCTTCCAAGTACTCGAAGAAATAAATATTAATTTTGCTGAAGAATTTTTTAAAGAATTTTTTGATTGTGATTTTGTATTTCCATAAGAAAACGTTTTTTTTGTTTTTTTAAATTTGAACTTTTTTGATTGACAAATATTTTTGCGTAAAACACATTTTTTGTTGTAAGATGTCACCGTTCATCCGTAATAAATACAAAAAAGAACGAGCCGGATTAAGAGATGCAAAGAAAAGCCAAAAGCACTTGGCCGGGTCTCTTTGATCCTAGCAAAACACGTTGAATAACAACACTTTTGTGGTCGTCTAATTTGTTGTTGCTGCGTCAAAGCAATCGTAATTTTGATTTTGCTCTTGCTCTTTCTTGGCTGGGGTATCTGGGAAATAATCTCTGAAAAAAAAGCAACATTTTTTGGTTTCAAGTTTTCCCACTTGTGCGCTTTTTTGACCGCATCAACCGGATCTTTATCGAAAAAAAATCCCAATTTCCGATCATCAGTGACGTCATAAGACGGTTTGTATTGTGAAAAACCCTGGAAGTATTATATTTTAAAAGTTTCTTTGTCTGGCTTGATTTCCGGTTTGAAAAGCTTACCACTCAGACTTGGTTGTCTTCAACTTTTTTTTTTTCGATTGTCTAAAGTCAAGTTTTGTTTTTATTTCATTCCATGAATTTGACTGGACCGACCGACTCACAGGTATACTACATACCCTAGGGTCTAGACAATTCTCGGCGATGGACAATCGTCACTCACTGTGCGATGACCACATCGGGTATCTATCTATCTATCTATCTATTCTCATGGATGCACTTTTTGGAGACGAAGACGAGACAAAAGACGATTTACGGATGGAAACGGGCGGAGCAGCACCACATGCACACGTCCTATATGCGGTCATGTACCGAGACGAGGAACCTCTCCAACTTTGCCCCGGCTTCCCTCCGCCTCAGAATTTCAAATCGGAGTCCCCCCCATAAAAGCCCTCAGAAACATCCGATCTCTAAGCAGTGTCTGTCTACCTATCTACAACCGCTAGCTAGCTAGACTCTCACTCATATATTTAGGTTTCATTTTTGTGGTTGTGGTTGTGGTTCCAGTTTTGTTTCTTTCACCTTCATATGTATTTTTAATTTTTGCTTTAAACAATTTTCGGTCATTTATGTGCGTCTGACCGAGCGACGACTGACCGTGACTGACTCGGTAATGCTCTTATCCTTCCCCCCCCCTCCCTTTCGCTGCTCCGTAGGGTACCTTTCGAGTGGTCTAGCTAACTAACTAACTAACTAACCAACCTCGGGTGGGGTGAGTGAGTGACTAAATAACTTGAGGCAAATAAGTCATCATCGCCGGACCCAAGCCAGCCGACTGACCACAACGAAGAGGGGTGATGATGATGATGGTACTGATCGCGAGTTCGTTCACTCGAGAGGCGAGAGGAGTCGAGTGTGGTGGTGGGGTGACGGTCATCGGCGGTCACTGCCTACTTGCTTCTTTACTTACTTCTTACATCTTACATCAATCGTGTTAGCCGCTGCTAGCTTTGCTCGTAATTTTGTCAATCGTTATCATTAACAAAAAATGTTTCACCTGTATAAATTTTTTTTTTGAAATTTTCAGCAGCGGTAACCTTTGACGTCAGAGCGATCATGCAATTGTCACGATTCAAAAATGTGTTCTTCTTCGCCTTCGTTGGCATCCTCATTGCAGCTGTGGTCATCGATGCCAATGACAAGCTGAGTGAAACTGAGACCGAATCCACGACGACTACAACGACTACCGAGGCTCCCTCAACGACGACCGAATCATCGACATCTCCATCCGATGACGACAACCACGATGGAACAATCTCCCGCGTAAAGCGTCAGTGGGGATGTCCGTCTGGCTGCTTCTCAACCTGCCAGAACAGCTATCAGTGCAAGAAGTACAACGTCAAGAGCATGTGCGTCCGTGGATGCTGCTGCCTTGGATCGTCGTTTAACATCTCGAGTAAGTTGAACAACAAAATTTTTTTTTAGTGCATTTCAAAAATCAAAAATTTTGTACATATATAATTTTTTTTATTTCAGCCGCCTGCGACGGTGATGCCGCGGTTGCCGCGTGCCTGAACGGTCTCTGTGGTCAGGGATACTTCTGCTCGAACAGCAACTACTGCTGCCGCTGCCAGTCAGGCAGCGCTGCGGGACCCTGCGTCAACGGCTACTGTCCCGCCGGATACGCGTGCAATACCAACGACTACTGCTGCCCCATCGGTTCGTCCTCCGCCCTCACAGCCTGCGTCAACGGAGCCTGTGCTTCGGGATACACCTGTGGCGCTGGAAACCTTTGCTACCTGACGACGACTGGCTAATTAATTCATTGATTAATTAATTAATTAATTATTAATTAATTATCAACTTTTTCTACACAAAAAAACGCCACGATGACTGCCGCGTCTCTTCCGTATAGTCCTTCCTTCTTTTTTTTCAGTTGTTGCCTTTCAATAATTATTCCTTGCTCCTTTAATTATTGATCAAAAAAGATAATAATATTTTTAAAACAAACTGATAATAATTGTCCACGGTGCCTTCTTGAAATGCCACAGGCAGAGCATGATGGTGTATTTATTTTTTTTTTCAATTCCAACTTTTTTTTGTGTGTATGTGTCTCGGCTTATTCTTTGGTTGAAAAAGAAAGACATCATGAGACAAATTGTTTGTTCACATATACAAAAAGTTGAGGACGGGGATGGGAAAAGGGTCAGGGAAAAAATCCACAGCTTCGCATGCATCATCCGACCGATCTTGAAATCCTATTGTCGATCTAACCGGTTTTGTAAAAGGAAAGATAAGCCTGGAAGATGGGAAAGAACTAATTTCAGACAACAGGTTAAGATATAAGACGATGACAACAAAAATTTTTTTCAACAGCCTGTTTTTTTAACGTTTTTCGAAAACTCAAAGTAGACCTCACAGTAATTCATTTTTTGCGTTTATACAACAAAAAGCATCCGGAGTTCGGCGCAGAAGCCAAAACTTGCTATTACTGCTTTTTCAGAAAACACCACAGGAAAATTCTGCAACAACTCTTTTAGTGCATTTTTCGTTCAAACTGCGATCAGCATTTATAAATTTAGTGATCAGGCGCAATATTTTTGAATGCCAGTTGGCCAAGTCATGTACCGGGTGCAAGCAGGAGGAGACATGCATGTGCGGCACCGGGACCAGCTCAAAGGGGCCGAAGAGGAATTGGCGGATAAAAAAATGAAGGAACCGTGGGTTTCAGGATCGGTTAACATGCTGCAGAATCTGCGGGTATCGCTGTCACCGGGCGACGACTCCACGGACAACCATCGGCGAGTCAGGCCCCAGCCCAAAAGCGTGATCATTCGAGTTCAGCCGAAGACGACTCCCCCAGATCGGTCGGCCCCCGCATCGTTGCAGCCTGACTCTGACTCCTCGGACGAGCGCCAGCGGTCCCGTCCTCAGCCAAAGAGTGTCGTGGTCAAGGTCTTTCCCAAGGTACCAATCCCCGACCGCCTGGTTTCAATGTCCACCGAGGAGCTGAAGCGGGAGCAGGCCGAGATCAAGAAGGAGCAGATCAAGCTGTCCGACGACGTGGACTACCTCCTCAAGGGCACGGTTCAACAGATTGCGGAAACTCAAGAAAACCTGCGAATGAGTCGTCGTTTTTATGGTCCGGCGATCAAGGAGCTCACGGAGACGATGGAATTCGTCACGCTCGCTCTCAAGAAGCTGACCGGCCTGAATGAGGAATACTGCGCCATTTGGCAGCTTCGGTCAGCTGGGAAGGGGAGTGCCGACGGGGCGCTTGGCGTCCCGCCGGCCAAGCACCCGCGATTGCGTGCGCCATCCCCGACGCCCGAACCGACGACACAGAAAGAACCCCGCACTGATCATCGACTACGCTACGTGCCTTCAGAGGAACCCCGGCGAAAGGAAGCGCGCTGGTCCCGTCGTGGCGACTGATGTGAGTCAGTCTTATCTCCCTGCTTGTGCGTGACTGGTTGGCCACGACGAGCTCTCTCTCTCCCTCTGTGTTGTTGTTGATTTTACTAAAACTCGTGTTGTGCTGAGATCTACGTGATTCGGCGAGGCTCAGTTGGGCTTCTGTATTTGTGCTACGAACAAGGAATAAAGCTACATCACGATTCGGAGCGACTACGGCGGAAGGTTTCAAGACTGCGGCGAGAAGCCTCGGTAGCAAGTGCCGACGGGGCGCTTGGCGTCCCGCCGGCCAAGCACCCGCGAGTGCGTGCGCCATCCCCGACGCCCGAACCGACGACACAGAAAGAACCCCGCACTGATCATCGACTACGCTACGTGCCTTCAGAGGAACCCCGGCGAAAGGAAGCGCGCTGGTCCCGTCGTGGCGACTGATGTGAGTCAGTCTTATCTCCCTGCTTGTGCGTGACTGGTTGGCCACGACGAGCTCTCTCTCTCCCTCTGTGTTGTTGTTGATTTTACTAAAACTCGTGTTGTGCTGAGATCTACGTGATTCGGCGAGGCTCAGTTGGGCTTCTGTATTTGTGCTACGAACAAGGAATAAAGCTACATCACGATTCGGAGCGACTACGGCGGAAGGTTTCAAGACTGCGGCGAGAAGCCTCGGTAGCAAATTGGTGACGAGAGTGGGATTCGAACCCACGCCTCCGAAGAGACTGGTGTAGCTTTATTCCTTGTTCGTAGCACAAATACAGAAGCCCAACTGAGCCTCGCCGAATCACGTAGATCTCAGCACAACACGAGTTTTAGTAAAATCAACAACAACACAGAGGGAGAGAGAGAGCTCGTCGTGGCCAACCAGTCACGCACAAGCAGGGAGATAAGACTGACTCACATCAGTCGCCACGACGGGACCAGCGCGCTTCCTTTCGCCGGGGTTCCTCTGAAGGCACGTAGCGTAGTCGATGATCAGTGCGGGGTTCTTTCTGTGTCGTCGGTTCGGGCGTCGGGGATGGCGCACGCACTCGCGGGTGCTTGGCCGGCGGGACGCCAAGCGCCCCGTCGGCAGAATTATAATAATTTTGTCATTTCATTGTACTGTGAAACTATTTTTACAATTTTTTTGCACATTGCGTCCATGATTTTTTTATGATGCGTTTTATTCTCAATCAACATAAAAACAATAACAAAAACAACAACAAAGTAATGGAAAAAAGACGGTAGAGGAATACCCTTACGCAGTAGCATAGCTCGGCTACTGCGCCACCCCGACATAGTTTGGCCATTGCGCCAGCCCAACGCAGTAACATAACTTGGCTACTGCGTCAAAGAGGAGAGGGAAGCAGCACGCCGCAATAGCGTAACTTGGCTATTGTGTCGAGATGGGAGTTGAAAAAATTTACACGACGATTACAATTACAAAAAATGATACTTTATCCGTTGAAGAGCATTGTCCAAGAAAAATGATAAAAAAAAATATCCAGTAACAAACGGCTTACTCGGATGGAGCAGCGAAGAGCGTAACCATCCGAGTAAGCCGAATCCTGAAAAATAACACGAAATAAACGCCATAAGAAGAAAACAGACAAAAAAACTCAAAAAACGATCCGAAAAAACTCATGTAATCAAAAAAGTCAGAACAGTTATCTTTGATTGCCCCGCCACGAAAAGTCGAACAAACAGTCCACACTACAACGTTGTTCGTTTGTCCGATTTTTCGTAGCGTTACATAAGTTTTTTCTGATCGTTTTTTGAGTTTTTTTGTCTGTTTTCTTCTTATGGCGTTTATTTTCGTGTTATTTTTCAGGATTCGGCTTACTCGGATGGTTACGCTCTTCGCTGCTCATGGACATCGACCCAAGTTAATCACAATCGATTCTAAAATAGCTAACATCGTCGTCGTAATTGTTTCTCTAAAATCATCCTTTTTTGATTTGTTACTGGATTTTTTTTTTATCATTTTTCTTGGACAATGCTCTTCAACGGATAAAGTATCATTTTTTGTAATTGTAATCGTCGTGTAAATTTTTTCAACTCCCATCTCGACACAATAGCCAAGTTACGCTATTGCGGCGTGCTGCTTCCCTCTCCTCTTTGACGCAGTAGCCAAGTTATGTTACTGCGTTGGGCTGGCGCAATGGCCAAACTATGTCGGGGTGGCGCAGTAGCCGAGCTATGCTACTGCGTAAGGGTATTCCTCTACCGTCTTTTTTCCATTACTTTGTTGTTGTTTTTTGTTATTGTTTTTATGTTGATTGACAATAAAAAGTGTTTTTACGAAAAAAGTAATAATGCAAAAAAACCGTTTATTTAAATCAAACCGCCACCGTGTATCAGATTGAATAAAAACGCAACATTTACGTTCATGTTTGGACTAGGTGTTCAAAATTATCGAATAAAAAGAGAAGAAGCGTCAACAGGTCGTTCGCGACTCAGGTTATCAGAAAAAAAGAGATTTTAGGCAATTAAGCGTCTCGAACATGTCTGAAAAGTAAATTTGCCATAATTACGCATCATGGAAAATGATTCCGAGTTTCGGGGCAACTACGATGGAATATGCTTTTTTGAAGCACTTTACGTTGTAATAAAGTAAACGCTGAAAATAAGTGCAAAAAAAAGGCTCATAAAAAAAATTTTTGTTGTCATCGTCTTATATTTAGTATCAGGTTGTTGGATCCAACCAGGTAGGTAAGAGGCGAGAAAGGAAAGAAAGACACAACATAGTAACAAAAAAATGCGCATACAAAAAGGGAGAATAAAAAAAAACAAAAATAAGGGAAAGGTAAAAGTATTTAAAAAATAATATAATATCAAGGTGAACTCTGGTTTATCTGGTGAATACTTGGAAAACTGTAAACAAGAATAAACATAATTATCTGTGTGAATAATTTTCTTTAATTGTTTTATTTGCAAAATTGCAGACAAAAAATACATCAATCAACAAACAAAAAAAACATGATTTCCGGGAAAAAATATTTTCCATTCATAAAAAATAATTTTTGTACGTTTGAGATTAGTTTTACCGGCGACACTAAAAAAGGGTAAGAAAGCTTGTGTCAACAAATGTTTACCTGAGTTTTTGAAAGGCAAACATTTTCTAAATTGTGTTTTTTTATTTAATTTTATGAAATTATAAAAAAGTAAAAAAATTATTACACCATCGTTAAAATAAAAAAAACGGATAAAATGAACTCTGGCAAACGAAAGAAAAATGTGTACAATTGTGAACAAAGAAATGCTGCAAACTAAATATACATTCCCTTGACCGGTGATTGACCAAACCAATTCACGCAATTCGATATCCCAATGTACGGACACTAAATATTTACGATGCTGGGTGATTTCTTTTGTTTCCCTGACCCCCCCCCCCCTCTGCGCCAAGCTTGCTACCTGCAAAAGCACTTTGTTCAAGTACCGCGTTCGTAAACTCACAGGGGTTTGACTTCCGTAATTTCCGTAAACTTGCATTCAAATGAACAACACAGACCATACTAACCACGACTGTGATTTTTACTGACGATGCTAGTGCTTGTTTTGGTGATTTTCTACGCCATAATCAGATCAATTCACAGCTTTTACATATTTCTCGATATTGAAACGTTCAAAGGGGCTATGCTTTCTCAAATTCGAGAAAAACAACGGCGATCGTTGTTTTGTCCACCTGAATGCGTTCCAGGGTGCCAGCATTGTCCGTCAGGTGTTTTTTCGTCGAGGTCAAATGTTGTCTGTGACAACGGATGCTGTTGTCCTAATTTTGAGATTTTTCCGTTAAATAGTAAGTTTTGTAAAATAAAATAAAATAACTTTTTTTATTTAAATTTTTTATTAAATTTTAATCATACTTTTTTTTTTCAAAAATAAAGGATTTTTATTAAATAAAATTATGCAGCATAAAAAATATTATTTTTAAAGTTTTCATAAATAAACTATTTTTCAGCCGCCTGCGACGGCGGCCCCGCAGTTGCGGCCTGCATCAACCAATCCTGCGGTCCGGGTTACACCTGCACAGCCCAGCAACTTTGTTGCCGATGTGCAAGAGGAGCCTCGTCCGGGCCCTGTTATTTGGGTGTTCTGTGCCCCACCGGTTACGCCTGCAACCCGTACGGCTATTGTTGTCCTAAAATTACCTCACATCTGACAAGACAACTTTCATCCTGTATAAATGGTTACTGTGTACCAGGATTCGTCTGCAGCAATCCAGAAAATTTGTGCTACCCTTTGACGGTTGTGCCTTCACGGCAGAGCAAATCCAATTGGTATCCGAGTTCTCGATTGAGGTATATTTTTGTAAGAAAACCTGAAACTATTTATGGTGCTGGAATAAATAAATATGTATAAAAAATAAATTTATTACACGCGCGACATCCGAGTTGAAAGAACGAAATCACATCTTTGACGCAATCAGTAGCTACAGTAATTTTTTTAATTTTTTGGATAGGCGAACGTTCGTGTTCGTTTGAGTTCGCTCGCGAACAAAAATAAATAAAAATAAAAATAAAATACCATACCATCAGGTAATTTTTGTAAAATTTTTAGAGCAAATTGAAGGTTTAGTGACACATTTCAAATTTTGTAAAATAAAAAAAAATATTTGTTGCGGGTTTTCGTGCGCGCTAAAGCTGACTATGCCGTCAGCTTTAGCGCGCACGAAAACACGACGCAAAAAAAGTCTCTCTCTTTCGTGCGTCGTGGCAGCCAACACTGGCCGCACCAAAACCGTTGTTCTGATCAGTTGATTTTTCACGAGTGGCAAATTAATGCTACCACCTACACTAAATCGCCGTTCTTTTGCCCAAAAATAAAAGAAAGGTTTGCATCGTTTTTTGATTGACTGACCAACTGAAGAATGGTTTGGCTTGTGTTGGTTGATCAGTTGCGCGCGTTTCCGCAACTTGCCGGCACTATCGGATGGTGAACTTCAGTCCCTATTTTTTTACAAAAAATTTAAAAAAAAAATTTATTACGCGAACGATATCAGATCCTTGACACAATTCTAATCATTTGAGTAGATACCATGTCATCGACTGAGACGGATTTCTTGAACGGTAAACAGGACATCCAATATTCTCGGTAGGGACCAATCATGTAAAGAATAGCAGCACCCTGGGTCATGCCATTAAAATAAGCAAAGCAGTGTAAAATGTTGATAATTTTTCTTTCATCAATTTCAAGTATAAATGATGCCACTAAACCAAAATACGGTATAAACAAAAATGATGTAATTAAAATACTTTGAACAATGTTGTAAATAAGCAAAACCTGATGGGTTCGTATAATACTCGTCTGCTGATACAGTTTTCGGAGTTGAAATATACGTTTGAATGAAAGATGAATAACTTTCGACATGACTATAACAAAGAAGATACCCATAATAATATAAGGCATAACAAGTTTAAACATGAAATCATACTCTACTGTAAAGAATGATGGATCGGATAGATATATCTCGTATAGGGGACATTGGTCCAGAACAACACGTTTCAGATAGTCGGGTGTAACATCAAAATACGCTGCTGAATATGCAGATAGGGGTACAACGATGAAAGCAATATTTCCAATAACGCAAATTGCATAAAATTTATTTGTTTTTATAAATAACGTGTGTTTTCCGCTCACAGTCTGTAAATATAGAAATACTGTAAAATTTGAATAAACAAAGAACAAACCAATAAATATCGATACCCAAAACCAATTAAAGAAGCATAACCAGAATTACCAATACAAATTATTACTAAAATTGTCACTAGAAAAGATTGAAATGCAGTCTTTGGGTAACCCATAGCAAATCCTCCTCCCAGTGGGGGCGTAAAATATGGTGTACTGATAGCCAGCAGCGCATGAAGGGTAAAACCCCAAAAAGCTTGGTTCATGAGAAAATACTTGTTAGCATCAACTTTTTTATTTCTTTTTATAAAGCACATAAATAGTATAATGTACATAGGAAGAGTAATAAGTGTTGTAATAATTGACGTGTATTTTATCAAAACTATAACCCCTGCGTCACCGGGTAACAACATTTTAACAAAAAATGTAAAAAAAAAATTGAGAGTATTTTTCAATGTGCACGTGCACAAAAAATAAGCACGGTATTACTGAAAGTCTCTTTTCCCCCAGTCATTGGATCCTGTCGGCATTTTACAAACAGGTGCATTTTCCCATGTCTCAGTTGAAAAGGTAGGCAGGTGATGGAATATGTACCCCCGACATACATATCGCGGTATGTACCTATGAACTTTCCAAGAAGATCGAAAAAATATTCTGTAATATACTATGATTGAAATTACAAACAAACGAACGAAAGACACAAGTAATGCTTTTTTTCTGTTTTATGACATCAAGCGTTGCATTTTTCTGTAAACAAATACAAAAAACATTCGGTTTGGGTAAAAAAAAAATTATTTAGATTTTGAACGTGTACATTCCTACGCTACTACGAAATGTTTGACGTCAGTAGCCTAGCTACACCGTAGCTTGATCCAGTTTGACATTTTGTGAACAGGTAAAGTGAGCACTGCCATAATTATAAATACGACATTTGTGAGAACTTTTACAAGATTCAAATGAATTTCTCAGAATCAAAATATATATTTACAATAAAAAAACATTCACAGAAATGAGACCGGAAGAGAGAAGAAAAAAATGAGGAACTAAGAGAATCGCCGGCACTTTGCTCCTACTGGCGGGCACCGTGCGGAGAGGCGCAGATGGCACGTTGATGCAATGGCGAGGTGAGACGATAATCGAAAACAAGTTTATAAATTCACCCAAAAGTCTAACGATAACTAACGACTGATCCAATTGACCAAAACTCACAAGCAAGTTACTTTCTTATAAACAAAAAAGTATGCTACCCGTATAATTTGTATTTATTTGTATTTTATGAACAGGTGAATGTTTTCTTTTTTTTCTGACATCAATTGTGACATTTTACAAGGTATTAATACCTTGAAAAATGCAAGAAAATACAAACACTTTTGGTTATTTTGAACGTCTGCTAACAAAAGTTGATGACAAATTTATTTGAATTCTGATAATTTAGTAAAAAAACAATTAACCCTTTTTTTTCAATTGCGTTCATAAAATATATATACATATAAGATTTACAATGTCTAAATGGTATACTATTTGGACACTACATTATGCGTCTAATTATTACCGTAGATATCAAATCATCAACAGGTTCAAATTTCTTGAATGGTAAGAAAGACATCCAATATTCCCGATATGGACCGATCATGGAGAGAATAGCAGCGCCCTGAGTCAGTGCATTGTAGTAAGCAAGACTATGTAAGATGTTGATCATTTTTCTTGCATCCATTTCGAGTATAAATGATATCATTAAAGAAAAATATGGTAGCAACAAAAATATTGTAATGATAACACTTTGAACAACGTTGTAAATGAGCAACACCTGATGACTTCGTATCACACTGGTCTGTTGATACAGTTTTCGAAGTTCAAATATTCGTTTGATTGACAGGTGAATAATTTTAAACATGATAATAAACATGAGAAAACCCATAAAAAAATACGGCGTGACAAGTTTTACCATAAAATCTTTGTCTACAATAAAAAAAGAAGGATCCGATAGATATAATTTGTATGGAGGAAACTGTGCAAAAACAACACGATTTATATCGTCCGGTGTAACATCAAGATATGTGGTTGAATATGCTGCTAGCGGGACAACAATAAAGGCAACATTTCCAATGACGCAGATTGCATAAAATTTATTTGTTTTTATAAATGCCGTATGAATGCCCTTTACAGTCTGTAAATTTGGTAAACTGTTTATTCGTTCAAATAAAAACAAACCAATAAATATCGATAGCCAAAACCGATCAGTGAAGCATAACCTGAATTTCCGATACAAATTATGATAGAAAGTGTCGCTAAAAATGATTGAAAAGGTGTTTTGGGGTATCCAAGAGCAAATCCTCCTGAGAGCGGTGGTGTAAAATGGGGCATATTGGCAGCCAGAAGCGCGTAAAGTGCAAAGCTCCAAAAAGCCTGATTCATGAGAAAATACTTGTTAGCATCAACTTTTTTATTTCTTTTTATGAAGCACAACAAAAGTACACCATACATAGGAAGGGTAATGATTGTCGTAATACTTGATGTGAATTTTATAAAGTCTATAACCTCTGCATCACCGAGTAACAACATTTATTGAGAAAAAAAATGGTATAAATTGACTGCTTCAACCTTTTGTAAATGCACAAGAAACTTTCATGTCACCTCTAAAAAGCACTCATGATCTTGTTTGACATTTTACAAGCAGGTGAAGTGTTATTATAAATAATATTAGTAACATCGAGAAGATACTTAAAAATACAAAACGAGTTTGACTGTGTTACGTCAACAAAAAAAATTACTATTGTACAATAAATAAATATTTGATGATTTGGTATCTAACATTACCATTTTTTCAAGTCGCAAACTAATTATTATTCATTCAACAAATGTTTTGCAAATATCTTCTGCGGTAGAACGTAATCTCTTTTCAAGATGCGTTATCCATGTTCTTGATCCCTAATTAATTTTCCATACCGTCGCAACAATTAATTTGATCATAAATGCTTTGTGATCGCGCGTGATGGCAAGCGCCTTTATATCTAAATTTATGTACTTTATTTTTTTTTATTTCATTATTACTTGTTATCATTAAACCAGATGTTAGGAGGCACAAATGATGTCCACGTAGGCGTAATATGTAAATGTCTCCATTCGACTTATTTTTATGTATTCAATTTATGTACTTATTTCTAAAGTTATTCAATTTGTATTTTTTAAATTTTGTTTTCACTTATGTTTCCGAATTTTTGTACCACTTTTTCCTTATGCTTCTGACGTACATTTTTGTAGAGTTCTACAAACAAATGCTCGTTGTTTGAGGGCGCTAATAGTCCACATGACCGCTGAAAAGTGTTCTATGAATTTAAAAAAAAATGTGCAGTAGCGACTGGACTTCCTCAAATAAATACAAGCCTGAATGCATAAATCTTCGAACATGCACGTACGCTTTGTGGTTTTTGTTTTTTTTTGCACTGGGTCCATGGATTTTGCGCTGCAGGAAAAAATGATTGGTCTTTTTTTTTCGACCAATTCAGTCGTGTGACATCGAGAATAAGCACGCGAGTATTTTCCGTATAGAAAAAAAATGAGTGAGCCAGATGTCGGAGACACTTTTCAAACTCCAGGAAAAGAAACCAGCGTGCCGAAGCTGCGACAGACGCGTGGTGGCACAGAGTGCACAAAAAACACGTTTTTTTTCTTTTCCTTTTCGAGCGCGTTAAACCATTTAGCATTTTTTTCTTTGCTTTTTTTTCTGCGTCCGGAGCTCTTCAATTTTCGTCGTCCAGTTTTTTGAGCGAGCATAAAAGAACTGGCATGAAAGGCTTCGTCAAACGCAAACAGAATTTTTTTTCGTGCTGTTCCTTGTTTTTTTTTTCGTCGACCAAGGAACAGGGATAGTTTTGTTTCTTTTTTTGCTCTTGCTTGGTCGGTTGGTCCTTCGTTCGTACCAGCTTGCAGCCGCTAAAGTTTGACTGACCCTTGACCAAGCTGCTCTCTTTTTTTCCTCCAGTGGCTTCTTTTTTTGTTACTTTTGTCCGTACAAGAAGAAATGTTTTGCCTGCAGTTGAACATTCGTTTATGTATTTCTTTTGCGTCCATTTTTTTATTCGAAGCCTTTTTTTGCAAAAATAAGACATTTCTTTTTCCTGTTATCTGTTTGATAAAAATATTATGTATTTGTCATCGATACAAATAATTTGTACGCATGCGGCTTTCAATTGTTTATTTATCCGTAAAAGCGCGCGAATGAATGTATTTTTTTTTTACTTGACTTGTCCATTTATGTATTTATTCTTCATTTATTTCTTTTTTTGGACAGATAAAAACGCAAAAAAAAACACGTGACCCAATCGACTGCCGACAGATGTTGGCAGTCAGTGACGTTTATTAGGCTTTTGGCTAAAAAAAGTTTTTTTTTGGGCTTTTATTACTGCATGATAAAACTAACGTTTGCGTTCTTCTGAGTTTGTTTGCAAAAATAACTCAAAACACGGGCATTTCAAATAGAAAAAAGTTGACAAAAAAGGTACCCAAATTGCCCAAATATTATGTTAGTTTTTTTTGACAAAAAAACGCCAGCCATAAAATAAATACTTTACAATTTTATTTTAAAAAATGACAGCTTGCCCCTATGAAATTTGATTCAGTTAAAAAAACAAATTTAGTTTTTGAAAAAAACATCGTTTCAAAATATTTTTTCCGTTTTGAGCTTTTTTTGGACAAAACTAGTTTGAAGTGTTTTTTTGCCGATGAAATTTCCGGCTTTTTGCGTGACGCGCCGAGAATACAATTTTATGTGTTCAAATGACAATTCAAAAAACGTTTTATTGCTGTTCAATTTTTTTTTCTCGAACGCATTCTTGGCATTTATATTTAGACAGCTTTCATGTAAAAGTTCAAAAACTATCCACTTAAGTTTAAAAGATCCCTGAGGGAGTTTGAATGTAATGACCAATTTTTGTGTCCTTCAGACAATTTGACGTCGATCAGAAGGCTTTTTTTAAATACAAAAAAAAAGTTGATTAACTTGTGTGGTATATTTTTTTTGCTAATTTTTTATTTGCGACGTAAAATCGACCTTGAGATAAGTTAACATGGTGTCCTTTTTTTTCGACGTTTCTTACGTGCTAAATTACATCTTACCAATTTTAGTTAATTCGCACTTGTCATCATTTTAGTCGTTTTAGAGACATTCATTCAAAACAGGAATAAAAAAGAATGAAGTTACCTTTAACGAAGAGATGGGGGGCTAATTAGCTGTATAACATGACAACAGAATGACAAATTAACCTTCTTTAATTTTTTTTGGTATTCTTTGACCTCTGTCGTGAATCGGTGAAACAGGGTAAAAATACATGTACATTTGTTTTTAGGGCATGAACACTGTCATCAAACACTCAAACTAAATTAATTGTGTTTTCACCACAAATCAATTGTTTTTCAATCGCTTTTGGATAGTTACTTCCATTCAAAAGTTGTCAAAATGACGATCGCACTTTGTTAATTTTTTATAAATAAATATTTTTCATTTTAATAGATTTTTTAACAATTGAACCAATTTTTAAAAGATTTCCAAATAAAAAAAAATAAAAAAAACTTTAAAATAAATAAACATAAAATGTGCATTTTTTATGGTTTTTGCTTTTTTTTAATTTTGGAAAATAAATGTGTTTCAAATAAACAACTTTTTTTGTTTTCTTTTTCGAGGAAAATAAGTTCTCATTTTCAAACGGATTTTGCAAAATGGATGATTGTCGTTTTTTTAGTTTATTTATGGTGGTGTATAAATTTATTTTAGAGCAACAACTTACACGACTGTTCAAAGACCGCAATTTTATTTTGCTCCTTTTTGTGTACACAATTTGTGTCATGCAACTCATCATCTTTTGCAATCAATAGTATGTTTAAGATAAAAATCTACAAGTTTAAAGTTGCAAAGCTGTAGTAAAAAAGGTAAAAATTGCGTCAATCATCAAAACAAAAAACCCCTTTGTCAGACAAAAAAAATGTTTCCTTGAATAAACATAAATTTTGTGCTATCAGCAAAAAAATTTAAAAAAATATAAGAGTCATGATAGTTCGTTGCTGCTTCGTCGACCTTGATCGAAGATTGTTGGGTAGAGATAACCTCGAAGAGGGGGCGAGAGGTCATGGGTTAGTTGTACGTACGCAAGTTTGGATAAGTCTTATTTTAATTCCTTGATTTTTCTATTTTTCCTTCTGAGCTTAATTTTATCAGTGACGGTTTTTGGACTGGAAAACGTGATTTTTATGATTTTAATCTGCAAAAAAAATTGGAAATCAAATTTAAAAATTTGAAATTTTGGCAAAAACATTTCAAATTTTTCGTCGTTTTCTTAATGTTATTTATTGATTCAAAATAACATAAAATTGATTCTAAATTAAAATAAATTTTTGATTTTTCAAAATTTAGAATCTTCAAACAAATATAAAAAAAATAAAATTTTTTGATGTCGCGTTAGGTGTTTCTATTTTTACGGAGGTCCCTTCAAAACCAGAATTTTTAATTTCAAATGACAAAACTGATGAACCCATAAATCAATCTCGACAAGGTATGTATTTTGTAAAAAAAAGTAGCGTGATGTCGACGATCGACGTTCAATCGAACCAAATTAATTAATACAAGAAAAAAAGGGTAAGGAAAAATTTTTCTCAACCCATGATCGATGATTATCATTTGCGAATCACGTGGAGAAAAGATTTTTAAAGTATACCCCTGACAAACTGACTCAAGCAGGTGAGCTTGAAAAAAAAAGGAACAGTTGCTTTAGGTATGTAAGCTTGTCTGAATTTTTTGAGACACGGGAAGGAAAACAAAAATCGGCTATAGTTTTTTTTTCAGGCGCGCACAAAATGGAAGAAAGGCTAGTATCGATCAGAGAACGCTCACGTGGGTTTTTCCTGGCTCTGGTCGTTTGTCTGGGGGTAAAGAGTTGTCAACTAAATTTTAGTCGATCGTTCTCTGTTCCCTTTTTTTTGTTCCCTGAGAGTTACTTTCTATCTACTTCTTAGTCTGCGTAACTAAATATTATCTAACAGCCGCAACCAACCCAACCCCTGGTCTAGCGTACTCTGATCAATTTGCTGCGTCTCGGATACGACGGTCTAATGTGACCACAAAGAATATCATAGAAAGACGAAGCTAGGCTTTTTGACCCTGTTTGTTGGTTTTTTTTGTTT
Source organism: Turbatrix aceti (assembly GCA_963969345.1). NCBI lineage: Eukaryota > Metazoa > Nematoda > Chromadorea > Rhabditida > Panagrolaimidae > Turbatrix > Turbatrix aceti. Next base: position 9,333,824 of record OZ017767.1, on the reverse strand, counting down.
TTTTATTCAACCCCAGAAAAAAATCAAAAATAGTGAGCGTACTACTGCGTGTCGATGGATGTTGATCACGCGGAAGAACTAAAATGATGCTGGGCCCGTCAGACAGAGTCAGCAGGAATGCAGAGTGATCTTTGTCATTCGTTTTTCTCGGCGTTGTTTCCGTTTACACATTTTGTTTTGGGATGTCGTTTCGTCTGCATTGCTTTTTTTTAGATTTTGAACAACCAAAATGTGTGTAATTTTAGTCAAGGATTACGATTTGATAAATTTGAAAGCGCAAGTTTTGATGAAATTTTTTTTTATTGTAAGTGAACAAATGAAAGCGCTTCTGATGAATCATTTTTTTAAAAACTATTTTTTTTCATAAAAAAAATATTTCTTACTAAATTTGTTCCAAAAAAATATTAACAAAAATTTTTACGCGTATTTTTTTCGTTTATATACCAAAACAAAAGTTTTTATAGTTTTTGTACTAAAAAAAGTTTACAAAATATTTTTGTGTTCCATTTTTTACACATTATGGCGTTTTCAAAAAAAATTGTGCGTTTTTTTATTATTGTATACATTTTTTTTCTTTTAAAAAATTTTGCTATTAGAATCAAAAATTTCTCAGTAAATTTTCTTGCACATCAATTGATAGCCAAAAACGTCGATTGATAATGTACTATGCACAGAGAGTATTTATTTTTATTTTCATCTGAAAGTTCTTTGATCTGTCATCACTTCCCCCCTCTCCTCCCATCACCGTCACCTTCCGCCTGTTTTACCTTGCTACTTTTCTCCTTTTCGTCCTCTCTACCTGTCGCAGTCTTTCTCTCTCTCTCTCTACTTCCCCCCTCCTGACCCTGTCAATAGCAATCGTTTTTGTTTCAACTTTTTTTGTTCTCATCTCATCAATTTGTGCTTTGGAGCTTTACGCTTTTTTTTTGCACAGACCGAGACCGGCGGGCGGGCGGGCAGCCAAGCAGGCAGGTAGTTTGTCAGTCGGGGGGATACGACGAGCCACCCGCCACCACCACCATCGCCGACGATTGCTCTGATTGAACCCTTCTCTCGTCGCTTTGGTCTTGTTTTCTGAAGGATTTTCTTACTTGAGCAGTCCACCGGTAGTCCATCAGGCCTGTCTGGCTTGTCCGATAGGCTTTTACCATTCGACTATACTTTTTTTTTGAAAAATTTGAGCTTATGTATTTTTTTCTTCGAAAAAAAAATGGGGTCCTGAAAAAAATTGGGTTCCGACATATTGCGTGCAACATGCGAAATTTTTTAGCTAACGATTAATTTGACTTTTTAAAGGCAATAAAAAAATACAGTGGCTTGATTTTATCCGGATCAGAAAAGTTACGGCACTTTGAAGTTTGCACGTTGCGCGCAACTTGAAAGGCGCCAATTTTGATTTTCAAAAAAAATTTTTACTTAAAAAAATCGTTTTCTCAATACAAAAAAAATAATTTTTTGTCCTTTTTGATCAAAAAACTAAAAAAAAATTGTTTCTACATTTTTTTTTCAATTTGTAATCCCCTCAAAAAATCCACAATAAAAATTAGCATATATTTACCAGAAAATAAAAAAATTCCAAAAATAAACCCATCATTCCCTTTTCATTCCCGCACTTTGCCCTCTCTCCTGCATCATTCAAAAAAAATAATATTATTTTTGCATTGCCAATCACCAAGACGGTCATCGTTGTTTTCCTTCTCGACTTCATCGTCATTGATCGTTTGTGACTCTTTCTTGTTTTTGATGCGTCTTCTTTCTTCGGAGAGAGACTGAGAACTCGTTGCAACCGTGCGTCGTCGTCGAAAAAAACTGTTTGTGTTTTTTGGTCCCGTTTTTGATATCGTCTTTTCTCGGCTTTCTTTGTCGGAAACGCAATCATCTGTTATTCGTTTTTATTGAATTATTTTTCCCTGCCTTCGCCCAGGCCTTTCGCGTGTGGGTTCTTGGATTTTGTATTTTAATACAAAGGTGATTGAGTTGAAGATTTTTCAGTTGGGCTGCCGTAATTTTTGTAACGTCCATAAAAAAGTAGTCCACAACGATGGGGATTCTTCGAAGTGGTCAATTCATGCTCGCAGGCGGCAGCCGACTGCTCCAGTCTAGCCAATCCCGGATGAAACTCTTCGACCTCGTCCGACACCTTTCAACCCCCCCTCAGGAGACCCGTGAATTCAAAAAAGTCATGGTGGCAAATCGAGGAGAAATTGCCATCCGTGTCTTCCGTGCCCTCCACGAGTTGGACAAAATCTCGGTGGCTATCTACTCGGAGCAGGATAAATTGTCCATGCATCGTCAGAAGGCCGACGAAGCCTACCTCGTCGGTCAAGGCCTCCCACCCGTCGCTGCCTACCTCAACATCGAACAGATCATCAACACCGCCCTCAAGCACGACGTCGAGGCCATCCACCCGGGATACGGTTTCATGTCTGAGCGCGCGGACTTTGCCCAGGCCTGCGATGATGCTGGAATCGTATTCATTGGCCCGAAGGCATCGGTCATGCGACGCATGGGCGACAAAGTTGCCGCTCGTGAAGCTGCCATCGCAGCCGGTGTTGCCATTGTCCCCGGTACCGATGGTCCCGTAACGACAGCCCAGGAAGTCAAGGATTTCGTCGACAAGCACGGATGTCCGATCATTATCAAGGCTGCCTTCGGTGGTGGTGGACGTGGCATGCGTAAGGTCGAACGACCCGAAGAAGTCGAAGAAGCCTTCCATCGCGCTTCTTCCGAAGCCTTGACCGCTTTCGGTGATGGCAGTCTCTTTGTCGAGAAATTCGTCGAAAGACCCCGTCACATTGAAGTTCAAATCTGCGGTGACAAGTATGGAAACATGGTTCATCTCTATGAACGTGACTGCTCGGTTCAGCGTCGTCATCAGAAAGTCGTCGAACTCGCGCCTGCACCCGCTCTTGATCCTAAGATTCGTCAGAGGATGCTCGATGACGCACTCAAGCTCTGCAAGGGTGTTGGATACTCGAATGTTGGTACTGTCGAATTCCTGCTTGACAGTCAGGGCAATCACTACTTCATGGAAGTCAATGCTCGTCTACAGGTCGAACATACCGTTACTGAAGAAATCACTGGGTGAGTTGGTTCGCAGAAAGCAAAAAAATACGTTCAAAATGAGAGATAACCAAAAATTACATTTAAAAAAAGCGAAAAACGGTTTGGAAATTTTCGCGGCGAGAGTTTTGGAACAGAAAATTTCGCTGTGAGAGTTTTTCTATTAGTTGCGTGCGCACACAACTTTCGTTTCGATAACCTTACGTGCGCACGAATTTTTCTTTGCAAGAGTTCAGTTTGCATCGCGTGCGCATCAATTTTCGCTTTAGGAACCTCAAATTTCGTGAAAAACGTAAAAATATTGTAATTTTCTAACTATTTTTTTTTATTTTTCAGCGTCGATCTTGTCCAAGCCCAGATCCGTATCGCCGAAGGAAAATCCCTCGATACCCTCAAGCTCACCCAGGACAACATCCACGTCAATGGCAGCGCCATCCAGTGCCGTATCACGACAGAAGACCCCGCAAAGGGCTTCCAGCCTGATTCCGGTCGCATCGAAGTCTTCCGCTCCGGCGAAGGCATGGGTATCCGTATCGATTCTGCTTCTGCGTATTCAGGATCCGTTATTTCTCCCCACTACGACAGTCTGCTTGCCAAGGTCATTGCTCACTCCCGAAACCATCCCAATTCGGTTGCCAAGATGATCCGTGCCCTTCGAGAATTCCGTATTCGTGGTGTCAAGACGAACATTCCCTTCCACCTGAATGTGCTTCAGCAGAAAAAGTTTATCGAAGGCAGCGTTGATACGTACTTTATCGACGACCACCCAGGTCTCTTCCAGTACGAGCCAAGCCAGAATCGCGCGCAAAAGCTTCTCCACTACCTCGGAACGGTCCAGGTCAATGGACCCCAGACTCCCCTGGCTACCACACTCAAGCCTGCCAACGTCAAGCCACCTGTTCCCGACGTTCCTCACAGTACGTTGGATTACGATACTTTTAATTGACAAATTACGATACATTTTGGCAATATTTAAAATTACGATATTTAAAAAAAAATTGGTAGTTTTTCAAAAGTATCGTAAATTGTCAAAAAAAACGATATTTTTTTGAAAATTACGGTATTTTTTGAAAATTACGATACTTTTTCAACGATTTACGATATGTTTAGCAAAACTGGATACTTAAGAGGCAGTCTGCGAGCCAATTTACATCCGACGACACAGCAATTTTTACACTTTCAAATGTTTTGAGTCAAAGTTGTAGAGAACCCTGAGGGCAGTCTATATCCGCGGTATTACATTTTTCAAAAATCGGATTCTGGAGATTTGGCTTCAGATGTGTTTTTCATAAAATCCGATGAAGCGCTTGTCGTTTTAGTCGAAACTGTCTAAACATTTGATTAGGGGGGTTTCAGAGGGTAAGGAATACGACGGCGTACTCAAATGTTTAAAAAAACAACTGCAAGTATTTTTTATTGAATTTTGGGGTCACAAAATCGGCTGCCATATCTTTATTTTGCAAAATGGACCATATAAACCATACCCTATCTGAAAGCCCGTTTTTTTCTGCGTCGAATAAGCTCTTCAGAAAAAAAACGTAGATTTCCCCCCGCCTTCTAGATCTCGATTTGTAGTCAAAACGACCAAAAAACCCCCTAAACTAGTCTCGCAGCGAGTGCGCACGCGCGCGCGCACGCACGCGCACAAGCACAAAAAAGAGCGTTTTTTGTCATTTTGACTACAAATCGAGATCTAGAAGGCGGGGGGAAATCTACGTTTTTTTTCTGAAGAGCTTATTCGACGCAGAAAAAAACGGGCTTTCAGATAGGGTATGGTTTATATGGTCCATTTTGCAAAATAAAGATATGGCAGCCGATTTTGTGACCCCGAAATTCAATAAAAAATACTTGCAGTTGTTTTTGTAAACATCTGAGTACGCCGTCGTATTCCTTACCCTCTGAAACCCCCCTAATCAAATGTTTAGACAGTTTCGACTAAAACGACAAGCGCTTCATCGGATTTTATGAAAAACACATCTGAAGCCAAATCTCCAGAATCCGATTTTTGAAAAATGTAATACCGCGGATATGGACTGCCCTCAGGGTTCTCTACAACTTTGACTCAAAACATTTGAAAGTGTAAAAATTACTGTGTCGAACTTCTCCCCTTATTGGTAAAAATTCTCGCAGACTGCCTCTTAAAAAAAATCGTATTTCCTATGAATATTACGGAACTTTTGGAAAATACACAACTTTAAAAAAAAGTGAAAATTACTGTAGTTTTTGACATTTTACAATGCATAAAAATTACGGTGTTTTAGAATTTGCATTTTTTTAAAATGCGGTTTTTTAAATTACGATTTTTTTGGCAGTTACGATTTTTTTGAAAATTACGATACTTTTTTTTCAGCACCGACCCCGAAAGGCTGGCGCGACGTTCTTCTCGAAAAGGGCCCCGAAGGCTTTGCCAAAGCCATCCGCGCCAATCCCGGATGCCTGATCACGGATACGACCTCCCGAGACGCTCATCAATCGCTTCTGGCGACACGTGTTCGTACGTACGATCTCGTCAAGATCGCGCCCTACGTCTCGCACTCCTTCGCCGGCCTCCTCTCCCTCGAAAACTGGGGTGGCGCTACGTTCGACGTCGCCATGCGTTTCCTCCACGAAGATCCCTGGGAAAGGCTGGAGACCCTTCGCAAGCTCGTTCCCAACATTCCTTTCCAAATGCTTCTCCGTGGCGCTTCGGCTCTCGGATACACGAATTATCCTGATAACGTTGTTCAGGAGTTCTGTAAGCTCGCTGTCAAGGGTGGCATGGATATCTTCCGCGTCTTTGACTCGCTCAACTACCTTCCTAACATGATTGTTGGCATGGAAGCTGTTGGAAATGCTGGTGGTGTTGTTGAAGCGGTAAGTTACGGTTTTTATGATGTCTCGAAGCGAAAAATGACTTTTGATGTTTTCCGTACGAGACATGCCGTTTTCGTTGCAGGACACTGAAAATCGTTTGCTATCTTGTGAAGAAAATATTTTTTTGTTTTTCTATCCAAAATCGTTTTTTTCGTGGCGAGACAGTTTTAATACTGATTCAGAAATTACGGTTTTTAGGATGGGAATTAGTGTTTTTTGATAATTTTGGGGTGAAAAACGAAGTTCATGATTTTTTCGTAGCGGGACACAAAAACTTTAGCGGGATACTGTAACGCTGCAATTGCAATTTTCGGTACGAAAATGCACTTTTTTATTTTTTATTTTATTTTTTTTTGTTTTTCAAATCAGAATAGGTTTTTTCATTCCGGGATACAATTTCAACACTACAACGCTGGGGTTACTGTTTTTAGTGCTGTCTTGACACGAAAATTTTAGTTTCTTTTCCAAACAACAATAGTTTTTTTTTTTGATTTGTTTTTCTATTTTTAGTTTTTGTTTCCTGAAAACAATTTTTGGTCTGTCGCTCATTTTAAAATTTTTTAGGCCATCAGCTACACCGGTGACGTCTCCGACCCGAACCGTCAAAAGTACAACCTCAAGTACTACCTTGACCTCGCCGACGAACTCGTCAAGGCTGGCACCCACATCCTTGGCATCAAGGATATGGCTGGTGTCCTCAAGCCCGAGGCCGCCAAGATTCTCATCGGCGCAATCCGTGACAAGCACCCCGACATCCCGATCCACGTCCATACCCACGATACTGCCGGTGCCGGCGTTGCCTCCATGATCCAGTGCGCTCGCTCGGGTGCCGATGCCGTCGACGCCGCTGTCGACGCGATGTCCGGCATGACGTCACAGCCCTCGATGGGTGCCATCGTTGCTTCCCTCGACGGCACGCCCCAGGCCACGGGACTTCGCATTCCCGATATCAGCAAGTACAGCGCGTACTGGGAATCCACCCGTCAGCTCTACGCTCCATTCGAGTGCACGACAACGATGAAATCCGGAAATGCCGATGTCTACCACCATCAAATTCCCGGCGGACAGTACACCAACCTTCAGTTCCAGGCGTTCTCACTTGGTCTGGGTGACCAGTTCGACGAGGTCAAGGCCAAGTACGCTGAGGCCAACGAGGTTCTCGGCGATATTGTTAAGGTCACGCCGAGTTCCAAGATTGTCGGCGATCTGGCCCAATTCATGGTCCAGAACAAGCTCAACAAGGAAACGGTTGTCGAACGCGCCGAAGAGCTTTCGTTCCCGAAATCTGTTATTGAATACCTTCAGGTAAGTTTTTTGGACTTTAGCAAAAAATAAATAATTTGAAATTTTACCTTAAAAAACGTAAAAACACCAAAATTGTCATTTTATACCCAGAAATAAATTTTTGTAACTTAAAAATTTAGAAAATAGTTTTTTACCAAAAAACACAAAATTTCCAAAAAAATATTAAAAAATACGAATATTTGAAAATTTTGAAACCAAAATTTTTTAACTGTTTATCAAACGTTTTTTTCGTTTTCAGAAACTATTTTTATCGTTCCGTCAATTTTTGGCGTAAAACCCAAAAACCTAAAATTGCGTTTTTTTATCAAACAATTTGAAAATCAATTTGAACTTTAAAAAACGACATTTTTGACCAAAAAACGAAAATCGTTTTTTTAACCCAAAAATCCTAAAATCCATTATTTTCAGGGACAAATCGGCCAGCCTCCTTACGGCTTCCCCGAACCCCTCCGCACCAAGGTCCTCCGCGGTAAGCAAAAGATCAACGGCCGCCCCGGCGCCGACATGCCTCCCCTCGACCTTGCCAAGCTCAAATCCGACCTCGAAGCCAAGCACGGCCGTGAACTCCGCAACGAAGACGTCATGTCTTCCGCCATGTTCCCCAAGGAATTCGACGATTTTGAAACGTTCCGCCAGACCTACGGCCCCGTCGACAAGCTCAATACCCGCGTCTTCCTTACGGGTCTCGAGATGGCCGAGGATACCGATGTCGAGATCGAGAAAGGCAAGACCCTTCACATCCAGATGCTCGCCAACGGAAAACTCAACAAAAATGCCGAACGCGAAGTATTCTTTGAACTCAACGGTCAGATGCGATCCATCTTTGTCAAGGATGCCGAAGCTTCGAAGGATATCGTCGTTCATCCCAAGGCTTCTCCGTCGATCAAGGGACACGTCGGAGCACCGATGCCAGGTGACATCCTGCAGGTTAGCGTGAAGGAGGGAGATGTCGTGACTGCCAAGCAGACCCTCTTCGTCCTCTCTGCCATGAAGATGGAGATGAACATTGACGCACCCGTCAGCGGTACCGTCAAGCGTGTCCACCTTCCCGGTGGCTCCAAGGTCGCTGCTGGTGATCTCATCATCGAAATTGAGTAAGAAAACCACGAAAACAACGAAAACTGACAGAAAAACAAGATCAAGCCTTGTAAAAAAGATGAGATGTGTCTCGACGCGACTTTTACCATTACTGTATCCGCCGCTGCTGATGATCCTCTCTTCCTCCTCCTCGCTACGGACCCCCGGGTCGTGTGTGTGTGTGTGTCTTGTATTGCGAAATTATTAGAAATTTGCTCCGTTACTGTAAGATAACTAATATCTGTGAACTAAAAAAATAAACCAGGGAAATTACAAAAAAACTCTCGCGATTATCTTCGAAAAAGACACACAGTGAAACCCCCGAACGGTCAGCTTTATAGTTTTATGCATGCATTTATCATAATATGTTCCGTTGGTTAATTATTCACCAAGGTAATGTCTGCTGTTGGGTATTGGTATTCAGGTACAAAATGCAAACAGCTGTAAAACATCCGCATTGCGCCGCCCAACCAAGCAACAAATGTTCAAACCTAAATATCGTACATTTCAGTTGATAATAAAAATGCCGTTGTCTAAAGACAAATGTATTATTCACATTATCTATGCGATAGACCTTTTCACATCTGTTATTACTTTACCTTTGTATTGCATACTTTTATTGTGCTTTATAAAGAAATATAAAAATGTTGATGCTAACAAGTATTTTCTTATGAATCAGGCTTTTTGGTCATTTTTTTTACACGTATCACTCGGTGTAAATATACCGTATTGGCTAATTCCATTATCCGGAGCATACGCTATTGGACTTCCTCAAAAATCATATCACTCGGTAATTGCCACTGTATTTTGTTTCATCGGTGTTGGTAATTTGTTTTGTGCATCATTGATTAGTTTTGGGTATCGTTATATTTTGGTAAGTTTTCCTGATTATATATCGTTATATATTGATGTATATTTTACACTTTGTAGACCGTATACAATAAACAAACAGCAATTCTAAAATCTAAGGTATTTAAGATCGGCTGCGTCGTCGGAAACATTGTGCTAGTCGGTTTTCCCCTTTGGGCTTTTGCAATCAAACATGTTGATCTTTCACCAGATTACAACAGAAACATAGTTTTGAATGAATATCCTTTATACAAAGTATACCTTGCCGAGAAATCATTCTTTGCCATTAGCAAAAGTTTTATGATAAAAATTTGTTATCCCTACATTATATTTGCTACTATTATACTTATTGTAATGTCCAAAATTATTCACACATCACTCAAATACGCGAATGGGCTTCGAAAGAGGTTACGCCAGACTACGGTTACACGAAGTCATCAAGTACTTATTACTTACAACATTACTCAGATACTTCTTATTTTTGTGTTTCTTTGTATACCACATCTTGTACTGATATTATGTGCAACATTCGGAATCAGTGCAATGCGATTCTTTAATTTGCTATACTGCTTGGCTTACTTTAATGCAATGGCTCAGGGTGGTGCGATTTTGCTCCTGATTCGTCCATATCGAGAATATTGGATGTCTTTTCTTCCCTTCAAGAAAAGTGCTGGTGTTTTTACTATATCAAACGGAATAACTCCCACAAAAACTTTTTCTACGTATGCAACTGTTGTAGTTGCTACGTTGAAATAATAAATTTGGTAAACATACTGTGAAGGGACATGGCGCCGATGCTGTCGACGCCGCCGTCAACGCGATGTTCGACATAACGTCTTTAACATTCTTAAAAAAGCGTTTGAACCGAGGCCCATAAGTGAATGACTATTACGCATCACACAACATTTGGTTGTTTTGAACAAAATTTCTTGATTAAGGGGCCGGTTTTATACGTTGGTTTCAACTCGAAAAAAACTTCCTTGTTTAATGAAGTTATTAGCAGCACAAAAGTTCAATATGTTCCGGTTGCTAATGCAGCGAGACCGACAAACTTGCTGATTTTTAATTATTCAGGCACAAAATGCAAGCAGCTGTAAAACAGCCCCTGCAGCGTTGCGCCGACCAACCTAAAGCTTCGAATGTTTATACCTAAATTTCGTACGTATCAGTTGATAATAAGAATGACGTTGTCTAAAGACAAATGGATTATTCACATTATCTATGCGATTGAATCTTCAAACTGTCATTGCTCTTCCTTACATACTGTTATTGTGCTTCATAAAAAATCTATCTATGCTAGGACGTTGATAGTATTTTCTTATAAATCAAGCTTTTTGGTCCTTTTTTCTACACGTATCACTCGGTGTAAATATACCGTATTGGCTAATTCGATTATCCGGAGCATACGCTATTACACTTCCTCAAAAGTCATATCACTCGGTTATTGCCACTGTATTTTGTTTGATCGGTGTTGGTAATTTGTTATGTGCATCAAAAATTAAATAATTTGTTATATAAAATGTATTTGCATCGTTAAAAATTATTGAAATAAAGCAAATCAAAATTTTTTACAAAATGCATATTGGCTTATATTCTATTAAGGCGATTTCAATGCATACAATATAGACCGCATTATTAGAAAATACTTTACAATACATTTATTTTTGTTCGATCTAAAATAAATTCACGTGTTTAGAACTAAAATATATCACTTTATCTAATACGTACAAAAAATTTAAATACGCACAGATGACAGTACATTAGGCTTTACAACTGTTGACGAAACATCTTTTTTTTTGGAGCAAAACATAGAAGAAACGTACATTCTGTACGGTCTGATCATGTACAAAGTCAATAACAGCTGAGATGGGCAATTAAACATAAATGCAAAAAATGAAATACATACAATATAAAATGTGTCTGGAATATCAAAGATTGCTGCCGTAAAAAATATTGAAACAGGCAATACGACGCATATTGTAAAACTAATTGTTTGAAAAATGTTGTACCAAAGAAGCATTTTGTAATACGTAGCCGTCAACGTCGAGTTTTTGGTAATCTTTATTTCAGTTAAACGCTGCGCACTGAAGATACAAACTGTTGTTGCAAGAATAATGAAAAATAAAAGTCCGGTGTACGGTACAACTCCTGCCAGTAGCATATTGCCTCTTGCAGCGATAAAAAATGTTGGATTTTTATAATACCCCCGATAATACGGTTGTTCCTGATCTGCGATGCTTTGGAGAACCAGTGGATCAGTTGGTTGTAACGATATTATGAACAGGCAAAATGTTATCATGACAAATGCTAAGACAAGTTGACCAAGGATAAAGAAATTTGATTCAACGAATTTTTTTCGTTTTCCAAAACAAGTCTGAAATATGTATGTATTTACATTAGTATATAACATAAAAAACCTTGTAAATATTTACAATTTTGTAAGCGTGCTAGAAAAATTTTTGTTATAGCCATATCAAATTAGCTCTATCAAATTAAGAGCATGCACTTGCAAAAATTTGTGAAAAATTGAAACATACAATGGCATAACGATAATAAAAATTTCCAAAAAGTGAAGTCAACGAATGACTTATTGTAAATATATATATGTCTAGAACAAACACAGTCACGCCGCTATCCATCTTTTCAGCGTTAAATCCGGTAACAATGACGACAAATCCCGGACTAAGAAGCACCGGTTTAAAATACCAAAAAACCAAATGTGCAGCATAGCACCAGAAAGTTTGGTTAAACATCGACCATTTGAACTTTTTTATTGCGAGCGGTCGCTTAAAAATACAAAACGTCGTAATAACAAAAAATATTGTAGTGAATACCGTTATGATGTTATAATAAAGGTGCATGATAGGAAAAAAATGTTTATTAGCTTCATCGTAGGATGGGCTTGTTAGAAGGTCGGAGAGCATCATGATATTTTTTTATTTCGTTTTTAAATAGAAACAATCGTAGCTACATGCACACATCGTGAGTAACAAGTGTATTGCAAGTTTCTGTAAACTAATACATAAATTGTGTGAATACGTTAACCTGATAACCATGACGAGGTTTTTAGTCTGTCATAGGTGTTCTATAGAAGCAGCAGAACAGAATTATACCAAGAATACCTTATTTTAAGATATGCGAATTGTTTGGTGTTTGGCCTATACGCTCGATTTGATGCAAAAAAGTAACAGCAAACGAAATCAAAATATTTATAAAAAAACAAAAAAATTGTACAAAAAGAAATTAAAAGCGCGTGGTTGGCAGCATTAACGGCCTAACAACAGTCGACGAAACATCTTTTCTTTTCGAACAAAATATAGAAGACACATACATCCTGTAGGGCCTGATCATGTACAAGGACAACAACAGCTGGGAAGGACAATTAAACATAAAAGCAAAAAATGCAATATTTACAATATAAAACGTATTTTGAATATCAAAAATGGCCGCCGTAAAAAATACAGTAACCGGTAATACCAGGCATACTGTAAAAGTAATTGTTTGAAAAATGTTATATGAAAGTAACATTTTATAGTGCATTGCCGTCAGCGTGGAGTACTTTGTTTTCTTGATTTTGGACAAACGCTGTGCACTGAAGATGCAAATTGTTGTAGCAAGAATAACAAAGGCTGCAAGTCCGGTATACGGTATAATTCCGGCAACTAGCATGCTATGTCTTGCAGCGATGAAAAATGATGGATTCTGATAGTGTCCACGGTAGTATGGTTGCTCCTGGTCTGCGATTCTTTTTAGAATCGATGGATCCGTTGGTTGGAAAGCTATTACGGTAACACAAAATGTTGTCATGGCAACTGCCATAAGAATTTGTCCAAGAATAAAATAATCTGACTCAACAACTTTTTTTTGGTTGCCCATACTTGTCTAAAGCCAATGTTATGCATTATTTTTTACACTTTTAAATATGTAAAAGACATAAAAACAGAAAATAATAAAACTTACAATAGCATAACGATAATAAAAATTTCCAAATAGAGAAGTTAACGAATGACTTATAGTCAACATGTAAAGGTCCAGAAAAAAAATAGTCATACCGTTACCCGAATTTCCATTAAATCCGGTAACAATAACGCAAAATCCAGGACTTAGTAATATTGGCTTGAAGTACCAGAAAACCAGGTGCTCAGCATAGCACCAAAAAGTTTGGTTTAACATTGACCATTTAAATTTGTTTATTGCTAGTGGTCGTTTAAAAATACAAAACACAGTAAGAACAAAAAATATTGTAGTAAATATCGTAATGACGTCACAATACAGGTGCATAATAGGAAAAAAGTGTTCATTAGCTTCGTCGTACGATGGGCTTGTTAGAAGGTTGAAGAACGGCATTATTTGTCATAAAATGTGAGAACCGTAAAGTCAAGTCGATACATGTTAGTCAAAATGTAACAATTTTGGGAAAAAGTGTTCTGAATAAGCAAATAAATTGTATTACTAACTGTTTTAACCTGTTAACCCCTGCCAGATTTTTTTCTTTATATGAACGTAGCAATGTCTTTCTAAAGCAACACAACAGAATTATATAAAAAATATATTATGTATCTTGTCTGAGGTGAATAACCTGATGTTTGACTTGCACGACGTAGTCAACATGATGTAAAAGAAAAAAAATTTGTGAAAAAAACTGAGAAGACAAAATAAAGTGTAACGTGTCTCTGGGAATAAAAATCCTCCCCCCGAATTTTGTTTATCAAGGCTAACCTGACCTCGAAAAAATTATATTTTTAAATTTGTTATTTTTGCAATTATTTTTTTTACTTTTTTACTAATTCAAAAATTCCGTCCAAACACCGTGTTCGTAATTTTAGTAAATTTTAGTAATTTTAGTAAGTTTAGTTGAAACACGATCTTCGTAATTTTAGTATCCTTCACATGCTCTGTCAGATTTTCAATAAGATACATATCTAAATAAAATGTTTATTTAATTCATAAAATTAAAAACGTGTTAAAGACAGCAAAAAAAGGCTTGACCATTGACGTCGAAACTTCCTTTTTTTAGAGCAAAAAATAGAAGAAACATACATCCTGTACGGTCGGATCATGAACAATGTCAACAACAACTGAGACGGACAATTAAACATAAAAGCAAAAAATACGCTCAACTTGATACAAAAAAAGTAACTGCAAACGAAATCTAAATATTTATAAAAAACCAAAAAAAAGTTGTACAAAAAGAAATTAAAAGCGCGTGGTTGGCAGCATTAACGGCCCCACAACAGTCGACGAAACATCATTTCTTTTCGAACAAAATATAGAAGACACATACATCCTGTAGGGCCTGATCATGTACAAAGACAACAACAACTGAGAAGGACAATTAAACATAAAAGCAAAAAATGAAATACCTACAATGTAAAATGTGTTTGGAATATCAAAAATTGCTGCCGTAATGAATACAGTAATCGGCAACACAACGCATACTGTAACACTAATTGTTTGAAAAATGTTGTACCAGAGCAGCATTTTGTAGTGCGTAGCCGTCAGTGTTGAGTATTTTGTGATCCTTATTTCAGACAGGCGCTGTGCACTTAAAATACAAATTGTTGTAGCAATAACGATTAAGCATATAAGTCCGATGTACGGTCCAGTTACAGCTAATAGCATATTGCTTTTCGCGGCGATAACAAATGTTGGATCCTGATAAAATCCCCGGTAATACGGTTGTTCTTGATCTGCGATGCTTCGGAGAATCATCGGATCAGTTGGTTGTAACGATATTAAAGTGATAAAGAATGTTGACGCGACAAATGCGAACACAAATTGGCCAAGGAAGAAATAAGTTGACTCCACAATTTTTTTTTTATTACCAAAACATGTCTAAAAAATTTTAAACGTATCATAAATTTTCATCAAGTTTGATTTTTTTATTAGTTTTAAAATCTAAAACATACAACGCAATAACGATAACAAAAATTTCCAAATAGAAAAGCTAATGAATGACAGAGGGTAAACATGAATACGTTGGTAAATAAAATAGTCGTACGGTTATCTAAATTTTCGGCGTTAAATCCGGTAACAATTACGCAAAATCCCGGACTCAGAAGCACTGGCTTGGAATACCAAATTACCAAATGCGCAGCATAGCACCAAAAAGTTTGGTTCAGCATTGACCATTTGAATTTGTTTATTGCTAAAGGTTTTTTAAAAATACAATACATTGTAAATACAAAAAACACAGTCGTAAACATGGTGATTATGTCGTAATACATACACATGATTGGAAAAAAATGCTGAGCAGCTTCGTCGTACGATGGGCTGGTGAGAAGGTCGGAAAGCGGCATAATTGATTGTTCCACATGCAATAAACAGCGCAAAACAACCGCTGTGTGATATTAGTATTTCAGTCAACGGGTTAAAAAGTATTCGTAATCACGAAGAATTTGTAATAAGCCTCAGGTGCAAGCATACCTAATAAGTTTTGCAATGCAGTTAATCTGTAAGTGAGCCATGCTATACATAGCGCGTTTTAGATATGTATGATTGATATTTAATGAAATAACAAAACACAATTACATACATACACATATGAGTAATCTGTTATCGTAAAACATTTAACATGGTGGAAAAGGACCACAGTATTCCTAGTTTTAGGGAATGCTATCTAGACAGCGGTAATGTAATTAGGTTTTACCTTTCTTTAAAGTAGCAATAATATTTAATAAAATCGATCCGAGTAACAATTGAAACAGTTTTGTAAGCATATCACGTGTTTTAGTCGAATTTATCGCGTTAATCTATGTAACATGATATATTCGACAACTTAACTATATGCCGCTGCTTTGTAGGCATCTTTGGTGTTTTGTAGAACCAGTAAAACAAAATTAATATAAATAGCACAATATAATGTATCATGCCGATTATGATAAATTGTGTCTTTAGCGCGCCATAAAGTTTGGCTTACATGACATACTCAGAAAACACTAAATAGTATAGAAGGAATAAAAGGATCAGTGTTTCATAAAACTTATACTTTGTATTATGAAACTTTAAAAGTAAAGTAAAAGTTTCATAATATTAAAATGTTTTACAAAGTACTATATGTATGTAATGTTATAATATTTTACTCCGTATTAAAGTTATTCTTAATTCGCTTTATTTTGTCTATTAATTCAAAAACGTGTCGAAGATCTTAAAAAAGGCTTCACAATAGTCGACGATACTTTCTGATTTTTGGAACAAAATATAATAGAAGACACATACCTTCTGTACGGCCTAATCATGTACAAAGACAACAACAACTGGGACGGACAATTAAACATGTAAGCGAAAAACGCTATATTTACGATATAAAACGTGTCTGAGATATCAAAAATGCCAGCCGTAAAGTATATCGTTGAAGGAACGACGAGGCATACTGTAAAGGTAATTGTTTGAAAAATGTTGAACCACAGTAGCATTTTGTAATATGAAGCTGTCAAAGTTGAGTTTTTTGTAATCCTTATTTGAGACAAACGCTGCCCGCTATAGACACAAATAATTGTAGAAAGAATGACGTAGATTATAAGTGCGGTGTACGGTACAGTTGCTGCAAACAGCATATTTTTTCTTGAAGCAATGAAAAATGTTGGATTCTGATAATGTCCCCGGTAATATGGTTGTTCCTGTTCTGCGATACTTTGAAGAATCAGCGGATCCGTTGGTTGTAACGATATTACGGTAATGCCAAATATTATCATTGCAAATGCTATCACGATTTGGCAGAGGATAAACAAACTTGATTCGGCGAATTTTTTTCGTTTTCCCAAACATGTCTAAAATATTTTTCAATGTTGATACAAAAAGTTGTCATAGTACAAAATTAAAACATACTATAGAATAACGATAATAAAAGTTAGCAAATTGTGACGCTATCGAATGACTGATAGTAAACATGAAAATATCCAAAAATAAAACAGTCATACGGTTATCTGAATTTTCAGCGTTAAATCCTGTTACAATGAGGCAAAATCCAGGACTAAGAAGCACCGGCTTGAAATACCAAAAAACCAAATGCGAAGCATAACACCAAAAAGTTTGGTTTAGCATTGACCATTTGAACTTGTTAATCGCCAACGGTCGTTTAAAAATACAAAACACCGTAAGAACAAAAAATATTGTAGTGAAAATCGTAATGACGCCATGATAAAGGTGCATGATTGGAACAAAAAACTGAGCGATGTCTTTGTAGGTTGGACTGGTCAAAATGTCTGAGAACGGCATATTCAGAAATCAAATAAATTATTTGACGAATGTTTGAACGATGAAGGCACACATTTTAGTCAACTTGTTTGCAGGTCAAAACTTGTTGACAATTGAAACAATTTGGTAACAAACGTCAAGTGTTCTGCAAAAACATAGTAACTATTTAGTTAACCTGTGAACCATTTCGGTGCTATATTGACATCATTGTTGTTTATACATAAAAACATAAGAAAAATATTACCCGTTGCCAATATGAATATCCCAGGTGCATACTCTGATGTTTGGTTCGTGTTTTTTTTATTCAAAAACTCATGCAATGTATTGTTTTCAAGTTGACTTTTTGTATTCACAAATCACAGCGAGACAAGTTTTCTGTACAAATCAAGTTTTCACGCCCCCCGCCAAAAAATACGCATAATAAAAGAAACAAAAAAGTAGCTTACGCCGACGAACTGACCGTCTGCGACGTTTGAAGGATCGTAATTGCCTTCGTGTGCAAAAAAGAACAAAAGAAGCGCGAACCAGAAATCACCTTGTTGCACCCCCTTACCTGTACTGCTCTCCATGCTATGAGTAGAAGAAAAGAGATAATTAGAGTTGACAAATAACACTACGTACATAGACCGGTATGGCACTTCTTGCACGCCGATAGTACAAGCGTGAGCATATTTGTCTTCCAGGTAATGTCAGAATGAAAACAATACTTTGGATCGGTATTTTGGGGGTCATTCCCTTGATTTACGGTGACAATTCTAATCTGATCAATTCTACGATTTCAAGCGTTACCATGGCACCGAAGATGACTAGAAATGATCTTGAGAATCAAGTTTATGGTTTGTTTTTTTTGATAATAAACTTTTTCAATGTACGCAAGTTTCATCGAAAAAACTTGAGTACGCTTATTTTCCGCTTATTTATATTAGCAAAAAATATTATAGATAACTGCTTCCGCTTATTTCATGCCAGTTAACTAAAAAATAGCCACGTGCTTATATTTTTTTAAATAACCAAATTGAAAAAAAATTAAGCAACCGCCTGCTTAAAAAATAAGCGGACGTTTGTTTAAAAAAATAAGCGGATGTTTCAAAAAATAAGCGAATGTTCAAAAAAATAAGCGGAGGTTCAAAGAAATGAGCTAGCTAGCACCGATAATAAATTAAGCATTCATGGACTTAAAAATAAGCAAACAGTGTAAAACTCAGATTTTATGTCAAAGTGCAATTACAAACTTCATTTTCAGGTGAGCCTTACGCGATTTGCGACGATAACCAAATAACCGTTGTCCTTGAGACCACGCATCCTTTTGGCGGAAATGTCTATGCCAAAGGTTTCTTTCACCACAATGAATGCCGGGTCACCGGCGACGGCGTCGGCAACGCGATTAACATTACGGTACCCCTTGACGGAGAATGTGGAATGCGAAAGCGTCGCTCAATAAGCCCAAAGGGCATTTCCCTAGAAGCAACCGTAGTTCTCATGTTTCACAGACTCCTCCTTACCGGCAACGATCGCGCCTTTCACGTCGCATGCACCTACGCCGAACTCGACCAACACCACACCCAGCACCTGGATGTCGCAGGTGAGCCGACAAGTGAGCTACCAGTTGCGCCGTCTAAAAATCCACCTGTTTGCAAGTATGAAGTACTGTCGATGGATGGAAGTCCTCGTCCCCTGACCATGGCAACCCTCGGTCAGAGGGTCATGCATCGATGGAGCTGTCAGCCAGCGGAGGGGAGTGTTGCTTTTTGCCTGACTGTGCATACTTGTGTCGTCGACGATGGACAGGACCTCAGGCAGGAACTACTCGATGCATCCGGATGCCCGGTAGATTCGGTGTTGCTAGACGCAATACAGTATGACGGAGATATGGTCGGATATCGAGAGTCACCGGTTTTCAAGTTTGCCGACAAGCCGACCGTTTATTTTTCTTGTCAGTTGAGAATCACAAAAAAAAGTTTGGAAAATGGAACTTGTAATGTGAGTTTTTTTAAATTATATATTGAAACAAAAATGTTGCACAAAATGACAAACGTAAAAAAAATTTGTTATTTCACATTTTTTTCTTTTCAGCGAACCAGTGATTACTGTATATCCGCATCCAACACCCTCTCTGAACCACTTTCGTCAAAGAATCCCCTAAAAGACACCAACACCGAACCAAAAAAATCTGAATCGCCAACAATAACATCAACAACCAAAAAACCAACAACTGTAAATAAACCCAAGCCAGCGGTTACTATGAATGCAGCTACAAAAGAAAAAAAACACAATGACGAAAGCATTCATCGAACAATTAACGAAAATGCATACGGTATTTATCATCGAGTAGCAAGGGCATCTTCAGGCTTGATGTCTTCCGATCATCCCTCGATGCCAGTCATTTTTTCTCATCCTATCGTATTCGATGAACCAAAAAAGAAGTCTTATGAAAATATCAATTTCGACATATCAGCTGGGCCTTTGGATGTGACCGAAATCAGTGAATCTTCAAAGATGGATGCCTACGAGACTGTTGAGGCGGCTCTTGACAAACCAATAAAACATTTTGAAGACAATAATTTTAATAAAGAAAACAACCATTGCGGTGTAAGTTTTTTTTTAATAATCATTTTTAAATATTTACCAATTTTTTTTGAATTTACTTTTTGATTATATTTTTTTTTCAGTCCTGCGAATTTCGAACCACAATCGTGGTTGTTGTGCTGTCGATAACCTGCTGTTGTCTATTGGTTTTTCTGGCAATCACACTGCACTACTTCTGCTATGGCGTCCATCAAAGCGACAAAATCACCTGGGACGATCCTAAACTGAAGCGAGGAAATTTTCGAGACGTAGAAATTGATCGTGCATTTGAAATCAGTCATTTTTGATTAATTTAAAGTTTTTTACATAATATCAGAGAAATATAAAATATATTGATAATTTTGTACCCATCTGTTTGGATTTGGTCTGCATTAGTGTTTATCTGATACCACTTTTTTGGTATCATGATAATATCATATTATGAACTGATATTAGAAAAAGGTATAATGATCTGATACTGACATCAGAATGCACGCCTGATATTGCGAAATCAAACATGATAACACGGTAACATACCCGATATCAGCCTGATAATTACGGTCTTGCCATCATGATACCATGTTGATCGTTTTAATTCTTGACTGACTGATATGATCCTGATATCAGTATTAGTATCATACCCTGATATCAGGTTCAACATCATATCAGAAAAACACTAGTCTGAATCATCAGTTTGGGCATTCAACAATTTTGCATATACATCACATTAGTCAATTTGTTTTATCATACAATTTTTCTAGCACTGCGAACGCTATTCAAATTTAGGAAAAAAGGTTTACAAACCGGTTTTCATAAAAAAAACTGGCAGTCTTTCTTTTGTTCACGGCGCGACGACACGAAGCTCTTTCACAACGTCAACTGTGGAGCTTCGTCTACCTGCCAATGCCACGAAATTATCCAAAGGATTCTGATATTTCCGGATTTCTTACGCTTGCTCTTTCGGCGACCACTTTAACGGATATCTGGTTTAAGAGCCTCGAAAATGAAATACCAGAACCATATAATTCATTGAAGACTTTGCCATGTCCTTATCAAGAAGTTGCATTTAAGAATGCTCATCTCGTATACAGCGAAAACAAAGTACCAATGCATGCAAACTATGTAAGTTAAAAACTTTTTAAAAATTAATTCACAATTTGGTAATATTTTTAGGTGGCCAGTTGTAAAAAACAAAATGGCTATATCTGTACCCAGGCACCTGTAGAAGGATCAGTCGAGATATTCTGGCGCATGATAATGGCAACAAAGTCCGGAGTTATCTGCATGCTGTGCCCTGTTCAAAAGCCAGCTTATCAGTACTACCCCTCTCTACAGGGCACTAAAGTTAGTTTCGGCGACTTTGTTATCGAAAACGAAGAGGTAACGGATATTGGAACTAAAGAGACAGGGATTATTAGATCCAGTCTTAAGATCACCTACAACAAACAAACAACATTTACTATTACGCACTATCGTTGGAAACATTGGCCTGATAAAAGCGTACCATCTGATTTTCGGGCTCTCTTGAAGTTGGTAGAACTCATTGAAGATTCTACAAGCCCGATCACAATTCACTGCTTGGCGGGTATCGGACGTACAGGGACACTAGCGGCTATCCTTATGGTCTTGGACAATCTTGAAAAAGGTATGAAGTACAAGGATCTCAAAGAAATTGTGCTTGGAATTCGCAATTATCGCCTCAAATCGATCCAGAACTTTGCTGTGAGTATTTACGCTTATGTTTATATTTATGTGTAACTAAATATTTCATCGAACTAATGAAATTTTGAATAACAAATTTTCAGCAATTTCTCTGCGTCTTATGCGTCGTGCTGCTGTATTTGGAAAAGCATCAACCGGATCTATGGAACAGCGACATGAAGAAAAAATTCGAGGCACTAAAAAAGATGGCCGATGATGAGAGGGAGAAGCAGAACAAAATCATTCGCAAAAAACAAAAAGCTCGTATGCAAAATCGTCCAATGCAAAACACACCATCCAATGCCGAAATCATTGAACATCAGTCTGCAAACCCCGGCGGTATGGCTGATACGACTAATAACAACGCTGCATTGCTAAACGGTGCAGCGCCTTTACAGTCAAACGTATCTGATGTGAATGGTCAGACACAAAGCAATTCACGGATTAACGAGCTGGACACAACCGCGAATGAAACAGAAGGTCGGAAAGATACAAAAGGTGAAAATGAAACACAAGGTGATCCAGCATCCCTTTTGACACCTTCAAAAACCAAGTCGCCACCGATTGCCAAGATTGCGACTGGGGTTTGCGTTTCGGTGCTTGTAATTATAATCGTACTTCTAATTATCTTGGTAAGTCAAGTTGTTCTAAAAATCCAGAAAAACTATTATCGTTTTCAGTCCGGTGGATCCAAAGATACAGAGTCAACAACTTCTGTGACGCCGATTTTCCAGAAACTGCCTACCGGCGAAAAATTGCTGCCTTTAATCACGGACGCGTTATCGACGTCGACACCGACAACGACATCGACTCCAACTACCACGACAACCACGACAACAACGACAACGACCACCACCACGACCACCATTCACCCCTATGTATGTTTTGATTCTAAGCATTTGTGTTTTAGTAAGAAATTTATTTTTAGTGTCAAAATTGTCTAACGCAAATGATGAGCATCATTGAGTATGTAGTTACCAAACACAATTCTCGTATGTGTCCTAATGAGTTAGAAAATTATGTTATTGTCGCAATCTGTAATGATCGAAAACGCTGCGACAGCCTTTGTCCGAATTTTGATTCGCTTAATTATTACGATGAACAGTTAGCAACCGAGGTATTCAAACGCTGCAATGAATCGACTGAAACCACTGTGGACGCAAAGAAGTTCAAGACCGAATTTCGGGCCAAAGTGGAGACAAAATGCAAGAACTTTGGTGTCACGACCATCGATCCACAAGTCGTCAACCAGGTAAGTATACTTTTACGCGGCTTAAATAAAAATTTCATTTTGTAGGCCTGCGAGAAGTGCAACAAAAACGCTGAAACATATATCAAAAATATTATATCGATTTCTACAGAAATGTGCTCTCATGATTTCAAAGTTTCAACCTACACCAACTTTTGCTTCATGCGCAACAATTTTCGCTGTGAGCAAAATTGTTCTCGTAATTCTCTCGAAGTGTTGGATGCGGCCTATAGCAACTATTATGCGTCTACCTGTGGCGTCACCAAAGACAGCAACTTGGTGGCGATCGTGGATGCCGAATTAAAAAAGTGCCCTGTTGATTCACGTCGTCGAAGTGCCGGATACGAGCCAGGCTCGGTAATATTTCATATACAAAATAATCTATGATCACTAAAATTTTTTTTCAGAAATCGGAATACGACTCTTATCACTCAGACGATTTTGTCAGCGGCTGGGGTAACTCGAACAGTCACTCATCAAAAGTCGTTCTTTTTTTTTGTTTGACTGTCTTTTTTTTCTACTGAATTTAAAACAACGTTCTGACGACAATTTTTGAAATTGGTCCGGGTGGTAGCATTTGAAACTTTTTGGCAGGGGGGGGTACAGAAGTAAATATAAAAAAATTGACAGAAGCCGGATTCCGGAGCTACAGCGTCAATTTGATTCGAAACTTTTTTGTGAAAAGTCTAGCGCTGTGTTTTTTGTAATTATTGATTTTCCGTTATTTTGCTCTCATGAGGCCTCAGCGTTTCTATTTATCATTGGGGAGCGGCGAGGTTAAGATACTTTTGTAGAGCGTTCTTTTCTGAATCTAAGACAAAAAGATCAGAAAAAAATGGTGACAATTTGGGGACATCTATTTTTTTGCCCGTTACGCCAAGGGACACTTGATTTTTTTGTTTTTTTAATTTTGTTGACAATAATGAACAAACGTGAACACTTTCAATCGTGTTCACGAACAAACGTGAACAAACACAATAAACAAATTATAAAGGCTGAACTTCATTTTTATCCTTTATTTTTGACAGTACAAATCAAAAATGAAATCAAAAATTACTATTATTTAGAACCTAAACTTGTTGGAAAAACAAACATTAATCCGCTTAGTTTCTCATAACAGAGACGGTTGCGCAAAGCAGTAATGTTGGCAGCCACCGAGAAAAAGTGGATCACTTTGTTCGTTCTTTCTGTTCGAAAAATTTAGCCTTGTTCGTAAACAAACATGAACAAAGCCGTTCATTTAAATTTTGTTCATGAACGAACATGAACAACAAATTTTGGATTTGTTCATGAACAAACACAAACGAACATGAACGTTCACCCATCCCTGGTGTCAACGGGCCGACCCGCCTTTTTCCCAGAGGGTAAAATGGAAGCAAAATTTACTAAAGATTTTCCAATTTGTTGAAAAATATGAGTTAAAAAGCTAAAAATACACGTTGTTATTCATAACAGGGGGAGGATTACTCAAAATGAGCATATTTTTGGTATTGTTGATCGTTTCAATTCTTGACTGACTGATATGATCCTGATATCAGTATTAGTATCATACCCTGATATCAGGTTCAACATGATATCAGAAAAACACTAGTCTGAATCATCAGTTTGGGCATTCAACAATTTTGCATATACATCACATTAGTCAATTTGTTTTATCATACAATTTTTCTAGCACTGCGAACGCTATTCAAATTTAGGAAAAAAGGTTTACAAACCGGTTTTCATAAAAAAAACTGGCAGTCTTTCTTTTGTTCACGGCGCGACGACACGAAGCTCTTTCACAACGTCAACTGTGGAGCTTCGTCTACCTGCCAATGCCACGAAATTATCCAAAGGATTCTGATATTTCCGGATTTCTTACGCTTGCTCTTTCGGCGACCACTTTAACGGATATCTGGTTTAAGAGCCTCGAAAATGAAATACCAGAACCATATAATTCATTGAAGACTTTGCCATGTCCTTATCAAGAAGTTGCATTTAAGAATGCTCATCTCGTATACAGCGAAAACAAAGTACCAATGCATGCAAACTATGTAAGTTAAAAACTTTTTAAAAATTAATTCACAATTTGGTAATATTTTTAGGTGGCCAGTTGTAAAAAACAAAATGGCTATATCTGTACCCAGGCACCTGTAGAAGGATCAGTCGAGATATTCTGGCGCATGATAATGGAAACAAAGTCCGGAGTTATCTGCATGCTGTGCCCTGTTCAAAAGCCAGCTTGTCAGTACTACCCCTCTCTACAGGGCACTAAAGTTAGTTTCGGCGACTTTGTTATCGAAAACGAAGAGGTAACGGATATTGGAACTAAAGAGACAGGGATTATTAAATGCAGTCTTAAAATCACCTACGACAAACAAACAACATTTACTATTACGCACTATCGTTGGAAACATTGGCCTGATAAAAGCGTACCATCTGATTTTCGGGCTCTCTTGAAGTTGGTAGAACTCATTGAAGATTCTACAAGCCCGATCACAATTCACTGCTTGGCGGGTATCGGACGTACAGGGACACTAGCGGCTATCTTTATGGTCTTGGACAATCTTGAAAAAGGTATGAAGTACAAGGATCTCAAAGAAATTGTGCTTGGAATTCGCAATTATCGCCTCAAATCGATCCAGAACTTTGCTGTGAGTATTTACGCTTATGTTTATATTTATGTGTAACTAAATATTTCATCGAACTAATGAAATTTTGAATAACAAATTTTCAGCAATTTCTCTGCGTCTTATGCGTCGTGCTGCTGTATTTGGAAAAGCATCAACCGGATCTATGGAACAGCGACATGAAGAAAAAATTCGAGGCACTAAAAAAGATGGCCGATGATGAGAGGGAGAAGCAGAACAAAATCATTCGCAAAAAACAAAAAGCTCGTATGCAAAATCGTCCAATGCAAAACACACCATCCAATGCCGAAATCATTGAACATCAGTCTGCAAACCCCGGCGGTATGGCTGATACGACTAATAACAACGCTGCATTGCTAAACGGTGCAGCGCCTTTACAGTCAAACGTATCTGATGTGAATGGTCAGACACAAAGCAATTCACGGATTAACGAGCTGGACACAACCGCGAATGAAACAGAAGGTCGGAAAGATACAAAAGGTGAAAATGAAACACAAGGTGATCCAACATCCCCTTTGACACCTTCACAAACCAAGTCGCCACCGATTGCCAGGATTGCAACTGGGGTTTGCGTTTCGGTGCCTGTAATTATAATCGTACTTCTAATTATCTTGGTAAGTCAAGTTGTTCTAAAAATCCAGAAAAACTATTATCGTTTTCAGTCCGGTGGATCCAAAGATACAGAGTCAACAACTTCTGTGACGCCGATTTTCCAGAAACTGCCTACCGGCGAAAAATTGCTGCCTTTAATCACGGACGCGTTATCGACGTCGACACCGACAACGACATCGACTCCAACTACCACGACAACCACGACAACAACGACAACGACCACCACCACGACCACCATTCACCCCTATGTATGTTTTGATTCTAAGCATTTGTGTTTTAGTAAGAAATTTATTTTTAGTGTCAAAATTGTCTAAAGCGCATAATTAACGCTATTGAATATGTAGTTACCAATTATAATTCTCGTATGTGTCCTAATGAGTTAGAAAATGATGTTATGGTCGAAATTTGTTCTGATCGAAAGCTCTGCGACAGCCTTTGTCTGAATTTTGATTCACTTAATTATTACGATGAACAGTTAGCAACCGAGGTATTCAAACGCTGCAATGAATCGACTGAAACCACTGTGGACGCAAAGAAGTTCAAGACCGAATTTCGGGCCAAAGTGGAGACAAAATGCAAGAACTTTGGTGTCACGACCATCGATCCACAAGTCGTCAACCAGGTAAGTATACTTTTACGCGGCTTAAATAAAAATTTCATTTTGTAGGCCTGCGAGAAGTGCAACAAAAACGCTGAAACATATATCAAAAATATTATATCGATTTCTACAGAAATGTGCTCTCATGATTTCAAAGTTTCAACCTACACCAACTTTTGCTTCATGCGCAACAATTTTCGCTGTGAGCAAAATTGTTCTCGTAATTCTCTCGAAGTGTTGGATGCGGCCTATAGCAACTATTATGCGTCTACCTGTGGCGTCACCAAAGACAGCAACTTGGTGGCGATCGTGGATGCCGAATTAAAAAAGTGCCCTGTTGATTCACGTCGTCGAAGTGCCGGATACGAGCCAGGCTCGGTAATATTTCATATACAAAATAATCTATGATCACTAAAATTTTTTTTCAGAAATCGGAATACGACTCTTATCACTCAGACGATTTTGTCAGCGGCTGGGGTAACTCGAACAGTCACTCATCAAAAGTCGTTCTTTTTTTTTGTTTGACTGTCTTTTTTTTCTACTGAATTTAAAACAACGTTCTGACGACAATTTTTGAAATTGGTCCGGGTGGTAGCATTTGAAACTTTTTGGCAGGGGGGGGTACAGAAGTAAATATAAAAAAATTGACAGAAGCCGGATTCCGGAGCTACAGCGTCAATTTGATTCGAAACTTTTTTGTGAAAAGTCTAGCGCTGTGTTTTTTGTAATTATTGATTTTCCGTTATTTTGCTCTCATGAGGCCTCAGCGTTTCTATTTATCATTGGGGAGCGGCGAGGTTAAGATACTTTTGTAGAGCGTTCTTTTCTGAATCTAAGACAAAAAGATCAGAAAAAAATGGTGACAATTTGGGGACATCTATTTTTTTGCCCGTTACGCCAAGGGACACTTGATTTTTTTGTTTTTTTAATTTTGTTGACAATAATGAACAAACGTGAACACTTTCAATCGTGTTCACGAACAAACGTGAACAAACACAATAAACAAATTATAAAGGCTGAACTTCATTTTTATCCTTTATTTTTGACAGTACAAATCAAAAATGAAATCAAAAATTACTATTATTTAGAACCTAAACTTGTTGGAAAAACAAACATTAATCCGCTTAGTTTCTCATAACAGAGACGGTTGCGCAAAGCAGTAATGTTGGCAGCCACCGAGAAAAAGTGGATCACTTTGTTCGTTCTTTCTGTTCGAAAAATTTAGCCTTGTTCGTAAACAAACATGAACAAAGCCGTTCATTTAAATTTTGTTCATGAACGAACATGAACAACAAATTTTGGATTTGTTCATGAACAAACACAAACGAACATGAACGTTCACCCATCCCTGGTGTCAACGGGCCGACCCGCCTTTTTCCCAGAGGGTAAAATGGAAGCAAAATTTACTAAAGATTTTCCAATTTGTTGAAAAATATGAGTTAAAAAGCTAAAAATACACGTTGTTATTCATAACAGGGGGAGGATTACTCAAAATGAGCATATTTTTGGTATTGTTGATCGTTTCAATTCTTGACTGACTGATATGATCCTGATATCAGTATTAGTATCATACCCTGATATCAGGTTCAACATGATATCAGAAAAACACTAGTCTGAATCATCAGTTTGGGCATTCAACAATTTTGCATATACATCACATTAGTCAATTTGTTTTATCATACAATTTTTCTAGCACTGCGAACGCTATTCAAATTTAGGAAAAAAGGTTTACAAACCGGTTTTCATAAAAAAAACTGGCAGTCTTTCTTTTGTTCACGGCGCGACGACACGAAGCTCTTTCACAACGTCAACTGTGGAGCTTCGTCTACCTGCCAATGCCACGAAATTATCCAAAGGATGCTGATCTTACGCTTGCTCTTTCGGCGACCACTTTAACGGATATCTGGTTTAAGAGCCTCGAAAATGAAATACCAGAACCATATAATTCATTGAAGACTTTGCCATGTCCTTATCAAGAAGTTGCATTTAAGAATGCTCATCTCGTATACAGCGAAAACAAAGTACCAATGCATGCAAACTATGTAAGTTAAAAACTTTTTAAAAATTAATTCACAATTTGGTAATATTTTTAGGTGGCCAGTTGTAAAAAACAAAATGGCTATATCTGTACCCAGGCACCTGTAGAAGGATCAGTCGAGATATTCTGGCGCATGATAATGGAAACAAAGTCCGGAGTTATCTGCATGCTGTGCCCTGTTCAAAAGCCAGCTTGTCAGTACTACCCCTCTCTACAGGGCACTAAAGTTAGTTTCGGCGACTTTGTTATCGAAAACGAAGAGGTAACGGATATTGGAACTAAAGAGACAGGGATTATTAAATGCAGTCTTAAAATCACCTACGACAAACAAACAACATTTACTATTACGCACTATCGTTGGAAACATTGGCCTGATAAAAGCGTACCATCTGATTTTCGGGCTCTCTTGAAGTTGGTAGAACTCATTGAAGATTCTACAAGCCCGATCACAATTCACTGCTTGGCGGGTATCGGACGTACAGGGACACTAGCGGCTATCTTTATGGTCTTGGACAATCTTGAAAAAGGTATGAAGTACAAGGATCTCAAAGAAATTGTGCTTGGAATTCGCAATTATCGCCTCAAATCGATCCAGAACTTTGCTGTGAGTATTTACGCTTATGTTTATATTTATGTGTAACTAAATATTTCATCGAACTAATGAAATTTTGAATAACAAATTTTCAGCAATTTCTCTGCGTCTTATGCGTCGTGCTGCTGTATTTGGAAAAGCATCAACCGGATCTATGGAACAGCGACATGAAGAAAAAATTCGAGGCACTAAAAAAGATGGCCGATGATGAGAGGGAGAAGCAGAACAAAATCATTCGCAAAAAACAAAAAGCTCGTATGCAAAATCGTCCAATGCAAAACACACCATCCAATGCCGAAATCATTGAACATCAGTCTGCAAACCCCGGCGGTATGGCTGATACGACTAATAACAACGCTGCATTGCTAAACGGTGCAGCGCCTTTACAGTCAAACGTATCTGATGTGAATGGTCAGACACAAAGCAATTCACGGATTAACGAGCTGGACACAACCGCGAATGAAACAGAAGGTCGGAAAGATACAAAAGGTGAAAATGAAACACAAGGTGATCCAACATCCCCTTTGACACCTTCACAAACCAAGTCGCCACCGATTGCCAGGATTGCAACTGGGGTTTGCGTTTCGGTGCCTGTAATTATAATCGTACTTCTAATTATCTTGGTAAGTCAAGTTGTTCTAAAAATCCAGAAAAACTATTATCGTTTTCAGTCCGGTGGATCCAAAGATACAGAGTCAACAACTTCTGTGACGCCGATTTTCCAGAAACTGCCTACCGGCGAAAAATTGCTGCCTTTAATCACGGACGCGTTATCGACGTCGACACCGACAACGACATCGACTCCAACTACCACGACAACCACGACAACAACGACAACGACCACCACCACGACCACCATTCACCCCTATGTATGTTTTGATTCTAAGCATTTGTGTTTTAGTAAGAAATTTATTTTTAGTGTCAAAATTGTCTAAAGCGCATAATTAACGCTATTGAATATGTAGTTACCAATTATAATTCTCGTATGTGTCCTAATGAGTTAGAAAATGATGTTATGGTCGAAATTTGTTCTGATCGAAAGCTCTGCGACAGCCTTTGTCTGAATTTTGATTCACTTAATTATTACGATGAACAGTTAGCAACCGAGGTATTCAAACGCTGCAATGAATCGACTGAAACCACTGTGGACGCAAAGAAGTTCAAGACCGAATTTCGGGCCAAAGTGGAGACAAAATGCAAGAACTTTGGTGTCACGACCATCGATCCACAAGTCGTCAACCAGGTAAGTTTACTTTTACGCGGCTTTAATAAAAATTTCATTTTGTAGGCCTGCGAGAAGTGCAACACCAGCGCAAGCAACAATGTTCGTCCGTTTTTTAAGAATGTAGAAGACTGCCAAAATGCGTTGAATATATCCACGAACAGTATTTTGTGTAATATGCGTCATTTCTTCAGTTGCTCGGAAACATGTCCGCACAACTCCATCCAATTATTCGACGCGACGTACAAGGACTACTATGTGTCTACCTGTGGCGTCACCAAAGACAGCAACTTGGTGGCGATCGTAGATGCCGAATTAAAAAAGTGCCCCGTTGATTCACGTCGTCGAAGTGCCGGATACGAGCTAGGATCGGTAATATTTAATATACAAAATAATCTATGATCAATAAAAACTTTTTCAGAAATCGGAACACGGCTATCATTACTCAGACGATTACGTCGACGGCTGGGGTAACGCGAACAGTCCCTCATCGAAGGTCGTTCTTTTTTTTGGTTTGACTGTCTTTTTTTTCTACTGAATTTAAAACAACGTTCTGACGACAATTTTTGAAATTGGTCCGGGTGGTAGCATTCGAAACTTTTTGACAGGGGGGGGAGGTACAGAAATAAATATAAAAAAATATCAGAAGCCGAATTCCGGAGCTACGGCGTCAATTTGATTCTGGAAGTTTCCGACGCGATTTTTTCGATCTCAATTTTTGGAAAACTTATACCAAGTATGTTGCGCGAATTAATATTGTACATAAAGACAAAAAAATAGATCGAAATTCAGGAGTTCCACGATTTTGTAGGCCGAAAAACGATCTGAGTTGGCATTGATCTTCAATTTTCTCAAAGTTCTGTATAAAATTGGTCCGCGTGGTAAGATTTTTTGGACAAAAAAAATTAAAAAACATCCTGTAGAAAAAGATTTTTTATTTTCAAAAAACAACAAAAATGATATCGTCATCAAAAATGCTTCATCCTACAATTTATTAATGACCCTCATCCAAAAAACAACAACAGCAACCAAAAAACCTCAACAACAACGATCATACATTTGACGAAGGGTGATATTAACGCGATGATCGTTAGCATACGCGACGAGATCCAGCTCCTCTCTCGAAGGCCTGAACTCGGTGGATTCATGCTTTCGACTCGCAAAAACCCGAGGAACGGCGTGGAAGACCAGTCGCTGATCGCCGGACATCACGCAGACATCTCCAGCATGGAGCATGATGGCTTCAACCTCGTCATACGGTGACTCACCTCCCGTCAGGTAGACAGCCGATTGACCGAAGCTGAACGAGATGAGTGGCTTGTGCAGCGCTTCCTCCGAGCGATCGACGTGGGGCGAAAGGCGATCCTTGAGGCCGTAGAAGTTGACGATGGCGGTATCGGCATCGAGGATCGGGAGCCCGAGAGCCTGGGTGACGACCCGTCCGATGTGTGCCATCTCGGGTGGCAGCGGGCCTCGGGGCTCGGTGGGGTACGTCTTGGCCGTCCAATCATAGTCGAAGCCAAGCGTGGCCCAGCGAGTTTTTTTGAGGTCAAAGTTCTCAGAGTGAACATTGCCGGATGGATTGATGTTGGTCGGATTCGGAGCTCGGCAGTAGGACGTGACAGCCTGGCGGATCCAGTCCAGGTGGCTTGAGGGATCGAAGATGTCGTTGAGGATGAAAAGACCTGGTTTCGACGCTAGCGTGGATACTGTCCAGTCAGAGAGAGGTCTGAAGGAAAAAAAAACGTGAAAAATAGAAAATCTACAAATTATAAAACATTGTCCTGAAAAACGCGATTCGGCAAAAAACCGTAAAACAATACATAAAACACAACTATAAAAAACAAACAAAAAATGTTAAAAGTAACAACAAATATAAAATTTACGTCACTCCCAAAAATTCCGACAAAAAATAACAAAACATCGTCAAAAAATGTTATGCACAAAATAATAAAATGAACAAAAAAAACGCTACTTCTTGAACGTAAACTTTTTTGTGTTGTAACATTATTATGCATTTTTTGCGTTTTTAGTGATCGTTTTACGACGCAGTTGTAATGCATCGAAATTTATAGAACAACAAAAATTATGATCGTAAAAAGTTATTCTGCGTGAGTATAATAACAAAAATTTGAAAAATCGTAAAAGCAATGTTATTACAAAAAAATGATCAAAAATGTAATAAAATATCGTAATAAAAAAATTTTGGATTTTTTGTGAAATTTGGATTTTTTAACGTAAAAATGTGAAAACCGTTAACGCAAATAATAAAAAAATTGGTCAAATTATGTTATTTTCAGAAAATAAGATTTCGTTTAACCCCAAGCATTTTACCGATTTTATATAAATACCAAAAAAACCAACCTCAAACCAAAAGCCACAGCTTCTGTTACCTGTCCGGGTTGTGCATTGAGTGGTCGACAGATAACCTGACCACCCGGAGAATCGCTGACCCTGAGATCCCGAACAGCGTCAAAATTTGCTCCTCCAGATTTTTTGAACGCGTTGAAAGCCAATCTCATGCGGGAATCGGGTGGTGCTGTTTTAGCGTAGCCAGGGTCGTTGTCGCCGCTGTCATCGCTGCTTTTATTGTTGTTGCTGTTGCTCGAGGGCTTTGCGCTTGCGTTCGTCAAATTTGGCCTTGTACTCACGGAGGAGATCAATTTTTCCCCTTTCGAGTTCCGCTTCATATTCCTGGAACAAAATTGATTTTTTTTTTATCTGCGAAGAACACAAAAAACGTACGGCAAGAGGATTGAGACTACGGGTGACAATGTTCGCTCCGATGATAACTCCCGCGCAAACGATGAGAAACTTACGAAAAACTTCTTTTGGTGTTGCCCGATACGGCCACCACTTTGGACCAACCATTCAGAAAAAGGATTCAGAAGCTTCAAAATTGTGACAACAGAATAGAAAAACTATAAACGAAAAAATTTTACGAGTTTTGTCGGGATGAAAAATTTTCCACTCGAGAGCACCAAAATCTTAGAATTTATGCAGTTACAAGTTTTTAGATATTTTTCGGTTTAGAATCTTCATTTTTTTGATTTGTTTCCAGTTCAGAAAATTTATAACTCCCGATTACAAATACATATGACGTGCATAAATTTTATTTATAAAATAAATAATAAAACCAAAAATTTTCCAAATTTTGATGAGATGAAAAAATTTCCGCTCGAGAGTACCAAAACTGAAGATTTTGTACAAATTCGAAAAAATTGGGTTTAAAAATTGGGTATTTTTCGATTTACCTTCAAAATAATTTCATAACTCGTTTTAAGTTCAGAGAACTTTCATCTCCTCATTACAAAACAATTTGACGTATGCCATTTGAATTTGCATAAACCAAATAAAATCCAATACCTCGATGCACTATAAACCGATCTATTTTTTTCAAACTATTTTTTTCTGCACACGACAGGAAAAACAAAAATACTGCATACTAAACAGTAAATTATGTCTCTTTGACGTCGAAACCAATGTTTTGCTTACTCCGGGTTGACATAATGTCAAAAAACATACCTGGATTATGGTATTGTTTTTTTGACGTGGTTCAAGGACGATATTTTTCGTCACACCGCTCGCATTTATAAACTCCCGTAAATTAGTTCATCGATCACAGTTGGTTGTTCTGATCCTAAATTGTTCCATACAGTCAGTTGCTGTCTAAAAAAAATATGTCGTCCCATATTGGAGACTGGGACTGGTCTCAACATAGTTCTAACAAGCAGGTTTCGCCGTTGTATTCTTTCAAGTCGGGGCGCTTTATTATTGGTATGTAAAAAAAGTTTCAAAATTTTTTTTGTCAAAAAAATTACAGATTTTTTTTTAAAAAATAAATTTTTATAAAATAAAACATAGTTTTTTTTATTACAAAAAATGGTTTCTGAAGAACGTAAAATTTTTTTGAACGTTTACATTTAAAAAAAAATTTTTTGAAAGCTTACATTTCAAAAAAAAAATTTTTTTGAAAATAAAAATTTAGCGTTTCTACTCATGCTCTGTTTCTACGTAACAGTAAGCAACCGTTCCCACATTGGCTACGCGATGGTTTGCATGGTCAACGCAACTGCCGTCCAAGAAATCGACGACGACCCTCTTGATTTGCCAAAATCCTGGCTGAAAGGTTACAAAAATTTATCCAATTGGGAATTAATTTTCGTCGAGCCAAAGTGTCGAAAAATTGTGGCAAAACAGATGCGCGCAGCGCCAGATGAAATGGAAAGCGGCTACAGGGTATTTTTTTCCCTAAAAAAATTTTTTTTTTCATTCATAAAATTTTTAGGGCACCCTAATTTGGACCCCAGAAAAGCAGTCAATTTTAATATCTGCAAGTTACGTCGGAAACATTCTTGTCATGTTTTTTTCCGGCTA
This sequence comes from Turbatrix aceti, assembly GCA_963969345.1. Lineage (NCBI taxonomy): Eukaryota > Metazoa > Nematoda > Chromadorea > Rhabditida > Panagrolaimidae > Turbatrix > Turbatrix aceti. Next base: position 9,298,897 of record OZ017767.1, on the reverse strand, counting down.
CGTTGCCGATTTTTACGGTCCAAAAAAAGTTGCCTTTTTTGGGGTCCTTGGAATGACGATCACCGCATTCATGACACCTGCGGCCGCCTATCTCAGCTTTTACGCGGTGGTTATCGTTCGTGGAATCGGAGGAATGTTTGAGAACCCAGTTCTACCTGCTTGTGCTGCTCTGGTGTCCAGGTGGTATCCAAAAAATGAAAAAAGCCGGGTAGCAGCGTTGTACACATCCGGAAATCAGTTGGCCTCTTCACTCGGTGTCATGATAGCTTCTACCTTGTGCCAAGCGCACCTGTTCAACGGTTGGCCCATGATTTTTTACCTGACAGGTGAGCTTTTTCACAGAAATTTCAAAATTTTCGTGGCAAGACATAAAAAATTTTTCAGGCACTTTTGGAGTAATTTGGATGATTCTGTGGCAATTCATGGCAGAAGACGATCCAAATCAGAGCCGAATTGTTTCCGAAGTAGAAAAAAAGTACCTCAATGAGCAACTTGGAAAAAACCACGCAAGTTTTCTCGAGTTAAAGGAATCTGGAAATTTCAAATTTCCTCTTCGAAAAATGCTGACATCACCTGCGACTTTTGCGATCGTAGTCGGACAGTTTAGCTTCAATTTTACGAATACGATACTGTCAATGTACCTTCCGTCATATTCGAGAGATGTTTTGTATCTCAACATTCGAGAGGTATTTAAAAAAAAAAATTTTTTTTCTGATAAAATTTTTGAAAATTTTTTAGAACGGTCTTGTAACATCGATTCTCTTCTTCGTCCAGCTATTCAGCAAAAATCTCCTAAGCAGTATTTCTGACAATTTAAAAAAGAGAGAGATTTTGACAGCAACGCAATCGGCAAAAATTTTCCAGGGACTTTGTAAGTTTTTTTTAATTTTCAAAAAAAAAATGTAAACATTATTTTGGTCATTTTTTAGCTAATTACGGTGGTGCACTACTGATTTTCACTCTCGCATATTTTGGTGACTGCACTCGTTTTTACCTGGTCGTCTGTGTGCTTGGAATATTTGGCTTCTGTTTTGGCGGTGCCATTCCTGGATCATTTACCTGTTGTCTGAGTATTGCACCGCTGTACACTGGAATGATTATGTCGCTTACAATCATTGCCGGAAGTCTCGGGAGTCTGCTGGCTCCGACTTTGGTTGGATTTCTCGTTCAGCAGGGAAATCGGTACGAATGGCGTACTGTTTTTTACGTTATTGCAGGACTCAACGTCGTTTGTGGACTTTTGTTTACCATCTTTGCTAGTGGTATGTTTTTTGAGGGACTTTTGGGGCCAAAATTTGGGACTAAAACGTGCTGACCCGTTTTTTCAGTTTTTTCAGGATACAAATTTAGGGCAAAAAAAAAAGTTTTTTGTATTAGTTTTTGATCAAATTAAGATAAATTTTTCATATTTTTTTAAATTCGTAATTTTTAGTTCCCTTACATTTCTGGGATACTAAGTGTATAAAAATAAAATTTTAAAAATTATTTATTTGAAATTAAAATATAAAAAAAATGATAATAAAAATTTAAAAAAAAAAATGAAAGAATTATTTTTAAAAAAGTCGAAAATCGGAAAGCTTTATTTTTGGTCCGTTTTAGACCCAATAATAACTTTATTTTCTAAATTTTTTTTTCTTTTAAGAAATAAATTTTAAAAAATTTTTAAAAAGAAAAATGTAAATTTAAAAACTTTTTTCTATAAAAAAAATTTTTACTTTCAAAATTTTTTAACAAGTTCGTGCACATCACAATTTTTTCGGCTAAGAACAGCCGTATTTTTTCTGCGCAAAGCTCAATTTTATGTTTACTACAACATTTTTTTTTTATTTCAGCCGAAGTACAACCCTGGGCTAAAGTCCCCGAAGCACCTCCGCCAAAAGCAAAAAGAAGCATATCTGGTCTATTTTTTATTGAATACCCCGATAACAACCGAGGATCAAAGAGAAGTTATATTGCCAGGTAAAATTGTTGAGGGAGCTCAAGCGTCATTCATTCATTCATAAAAGTATTTATTATGTATTCACTTTTGTTTTATTATGCGACTTGAATAAATTCGAGCAATGTTATTTACTGTAAAATGTAGCCAACGTACATCCTAATCCATCCCGTACACTCGGGAGAACGTCATGAACTCCGAGGCGCATTTAAATGGAGTCTTTTTTTGGTTTCCTATTTTTTTCTGTGAAATGGCTTGCAGGAAAGGGAACGTGAACATTGACGTCGTATAATTCGGCTTCGGTCACATCACTTAACAGCCAGTAGGTTTCCATGACGCCTTTGCCCTTTATGACGACGTCACCCCGGAGTTCGGTTACAAATCCTCCAACTTGGGCTAGCAGGGCATTTGTTGTTGACGAAATTTGAATTTTGCTTGCTGAATTTTTTTTTTTTAAATTTACATACATCAAAAAAATTTTTGCCAAAAAAAAAACATACGCTTTCCATTACTTTCCATCCGAGACGCAGTATTTACCGTATCCCCAAATAAACAGTACCTTGGCATGCTTAACCCAACAACCGCAGCCGTCACCGGTCCCGAATGAGCGCCAATTCGAACTTCGACTCTTTCGTCCGGTAAATGTGGAATCCGAAATTCTTTTAGTTTTTTTATCAAGCTGAGAGATAAAATCGATATCTGACGTACGTGCTCGGTGCCATTTCGATGGGGCAAGCCAGACACACAAAGATAACCGTCACCGATGGTCTCGACTTTGTAAACATCATGATTCTCGATTGTGTTATCGATAAGCGTGTAAAGGTCGTTGAGCAGTGTGATAACTTGGAGGGGAGAACATTGATCGGCGAGTTTGGTAAATTTTACAACATCCGAAAAAAATACTGTTACACTGTCGTAACTTTCGGGTTCTACGGATTTTCCGGATTTGAGGTTTTCTGCTACGTGTCTGGAAAAATTTTTTTAAATAATTTTTTTTTTTTTAATAAAAAATTGCATTTTTTTGTATTTAAAAAAATTTGCATTTTTTTGTATTTAAAAATTTTTAATATTTTTTTTTTAAATTTAAAATTAAAAAAAAAAATTTTTTGTAAAAAAACGTACTTTGGTAGCATTCTGTAAAGCACAAAATCAGATTTCTTTTTCTCATCGTTCAGTTCCTTGGTTCTGGATTCAACTTCTTCGTACAGAGTATCGGCATAAGATTCAAGGGTTTCGAAAATGTGATCCATCAAACTTGGTGTTCTGAAAAAAAGTATTGAGTAAACTATGTCGAAGGATGTAAAAATGTATGTACATATAATATGAGTTTCATTAAAAAAAATGTGCTTACTTGAATCCATCAGGCAAAAGAGTAGAGCGTATATCATCTAAACTAGGCCGGGCAACAGGATCCTCCGCCAGGCATTCAGTGATCATTGCAAGTATACTACCCGATAAATCTGGGATGTTGACGTATGACAAATCCGGACGAGGAATGGTTGGCCCTCCTCGCTTGATTCGGTATATCACTTCTAAAACGTATTTTTAAATTAAATTTTTTTTAATTGAAAAAAAAAATTATATTTAAAAAATTGTATAAGATTTTTTAAACTTAATTTAAAATTTTTTTTAATTTTTAAATTTTTTAAACGCATTTTAAAAAACTATTATTTTAAATTTTTTTTAAACGCAATTAAAAAATTTTTAATTTAAATTTTTTAAATTTTTTTTATTTTAAATTAATTCAATTACCAAAACAAATTTTTAATTTTAAAATTGTAATTTTAAAATTTAAAATTGCAAAAAAAATACAATCAAGTTTTCAAATCAACAAACCATCAAGCTTCGTAGACTCAGAATCAATCCCAAAAGGTGCATTTCTCGTCAAAACTTCCGAACAAACAATACCAAAACTATAAATATCAGCCTTTTTATTCGGAAGCAAGCTGGGATTTCGAATCATTTCAGGCGCCCTCCATAAAAGTTCGTGTCGAGAAACCTTTTCATTCTGATGCAACCCATGCAGACCGTAATCCGTAAGTTTTACCAACCAGTGATCATCCACGACACAATTCTTAGAAGTCAGCCTTCCATGACCTTTACAGCAATTCATATCCCCCAGAAACGCAATCCCAGAAATAACATCATTTGCTATAGATTTCAAAAAAATGCCATCCATGGGATATTTTGCCTGTTCGATAATATTTCGAAGACTGCCTCTCGAGCAGTAACGATAAATTGCGTACGAAACGGGTCCATCGTTACAGAAACCAACGAATCGGCAGAGATTATCGTGGCTCACCTGAGCTAGTTTTCGGAGTTCGATGGCCTGTTGTCTGTCTATGTTGTACCTGACTTGAAATTTACGTGCAGCTACGAGATCCTTGTCCAGGTAAAAATAAGTGTAGTGCGTGCCTTCCGACATGCTTTTTAGAGTCAGTTTTGATTTTTCAGAATTTCTGGATTCCAAAGAACTTTGGCTTATGGTTTTCATTTTTTCGGTTGAACCAATAAGTTCGACGTAACTGATTTGCCAAAGCGCGTCCAGCTTTGCTTGTTCGGTTTTTTTGGAACTGAAAATTTTTTTATTTGATTAGAAAAAAAATTGATTAAGAAAAAAAATAATTTTAGAAAAAAATGCAGTAAATATTTTTAACATTTTTTAAATTAAAAAATGTTTATTATTTGTTTTTAAATAAAATGTTATCAAATTAGAATTTTTATATTTGTTTAAAATTTTCATTCAAAAAATTAATTTTTTGTATTTTTTAAACAAATTTTTTTAACGGAAAATTTACATTTTTGAAAAAAACAATTTTTAATAAAAATTTTGTATTTGTTTTTGAATTAAGCAATTTTTTTGTATTTCTAAAAAAATATTTTTTTGCGAAAAATTTTAATAAATATAAAATTTTATATTTTTTTATTTGCCTCCACAAACTTACTGAATGCCATATATAAGAATAAATGCTAATCCGGCGAGCATAACTCCGATTGTACCGTAGACATACGGTGCCATTGCATCCCAGACTACAACTGGGCATGCATTTCCGCTAAAACCACAAATAGGCACGTCAAGAGGCTTCTGTCCCCCCCGAGAAGCCCAAATCGTCGTTGCTGCATCGAGATAATTTGCCTTCAAAACAGGTACGTTATCGCGGAATTCAAAAGAAATATACTGTTCTGTGGTGCCATTTTCAGTGAGGCCATAAAGAGCAAATTGTGAATCCCGATAGTTGTACGCGTTGATGATAGCCTTTCCACTGTATCCATAAAATGTTCCACGAGCGTTGGAAGCAATGAGGCTACCGTTACGCAGGGCATTTTCGGGGTCAATTTGCAGGCTACGATTTAGAGCCAACCCGTAGAGGTAGAAACCGTCGTGAAGGTAGTACGCCAGGTGAGATTCATTGTAATTCTGAGTCGTACAGTTGGCACAATACCACGGCCAGCCGGTGGCACGGTTTGCATGGGAGGTGGTAAATTTTTCAGATAGTGAGCGAGTATTGTTCACTGTTACGTCGACCTAAAAATACATAAAAAATTTAAAAAAAATATAACAATATTTATAAAAAAAAATTTTATTAAAAAAATTATTTTTAATTTAAAATAAAAAAATAAACCTACTGTCAACGTATACAATGCGCCTTCCTTGGCATAGTTTTCTAAATCGTCATCCGCGTCGTACCATACAGGCATACTGCCTCGTAAATTTTCTAAAAAACAAACAAATAAAAATGGAAAACACTTTGTATATATTTCTTTTTCCATATAATTTTTTTTAATATTTTTAGGTGTTACAAAATTTAAATTTCAGCATTCTTTTTCAAACTGCATAAAATCAATATATTTTTTCATTTTTTTATACATACCAGAATGATCGTCATACTGTAAGCGTGTAGAGTAACCTTTTCCTGTGTTTTCCATGTACATAACAACATATTCAGGTACATTGATTCCGACATCGTGAAGGGCAAGCATGCTCAATCGTTTGAGTTGATCATTGTTGAAACACACAATAAAAACTGTAATAAAATTATTTTTTTAGAACATCGTAATAAGGAATGGGTAAACGTTTTTCGTTCGACTGTTTTTGTTCGCGAACACATTGTGCATAAATTTGTTTTTTTTTCGAACAAAAATATTATTATGTTATATGTACATATAAATTAAAAAATATGTATATAAAAAAAATAAAAAAATACATATAAATAGTAATTTAAAATTTGGTTGTGTTTGAATGACGTTCAAAAATGTTTGCAAAATTAAATTTCTTAAAAAAACAAAGAAATATACGTATTTGTTCAAAAACAAAAAAAAACTGTTTTTCCCTCCCTTACAGTAATTTTCTAAAGTCAACTTACTTCTCGCATAATTAGAAGCCGCTTGAAACGCATTTGCAATCGTCTGCCTCGTAATTACAATCAATTTCCTCGAAAATGCAACGAATAACTTCTGACCCTTAACTCCAACCGTCGACATCAAAGCCGAAGCTAGGAATTCACATCTCATATCCATATTAGATTTTGAAAATCCCGTATAAATGAGAGCGAATCTCTCCCAGCCAAAGTGATTTATTACTTCGACAACGGATTGAGCAGATTGATCCGCTGTTTCCCCGACGGATGTCAGGGTGGGATACTTGTCTTTGTCGCCGACATCGGTTCGGCTAACAAGTCCCCAAGCCATGACCGGAATATTCATTTGTCCAGCCAGACTACCGACCAGTGTGGATACTGTATTGCAGGTAGGACCGACAATGACGTCAACTTGTTCTTCGACCAAAAGTTGGGTCGCAAAACCGGATGCCGGAATAGTCAGGCATTCGTCGTGTCTTACAGCGAAAGTAAAATTATAATCATCCAAAAGGTGTTCTTCCTGGATACGGTCAATTGCCATGTTTATAGCTCCAACCGATCCTGGATACCCGATTCGGGCCGTCAAATGGGTTTCAAAACTCGGAATCATGAGTCCAACTTTGATAAATTTAGTAGCAGCTTGTTGATCTGGTAACTGACTGAATATCAGTCGAAAATTGAATAAAAAAACGAACAGAACAGCTGCAAAAAACATTTTGACAGAAAACAAAAAAAAATATGACAGCAGTGGTAAAAAGCAGTCTGTATGTTATGAAAGTCGTTAATCTTACATACGAATACAAATTCAAAAAGAGAGCGTCCCACGGAAGATGTTGTGCGTAAAGCCCGATTAAAATCGTTTTATGTAGTAAAAATTACGGTAACATTTTTTTGCTTTGGTTAGTTCATGTGAACCTTTCTTTGTAGTTTTGAGAATGAAAGAAACTGAGGAAGACCTGCCGAGTATCATTACGCATTGTAGTAATTTTTATGACGCACTTTATTATCATTCATACGTAACATTATGCATCATAGGGGTGATGAATTGCTGTAGCCATGACACCTTGTGGTACTTTGTCTGGGTTTGAGTTTAAAATTTTAAGTTTGCAAAAAATGTAGTACAAGGTCATAAAAAGAACAAAGCATCAAAAAGTGCAAAAATTCAAAGTTGCTCATTTGACAAATTTTTAGATACCTTATAAACGACAATTTTTAACACTGGTAAACAATAAATTACGATATTAAATTTTTTTTATCAAAAATACTACATATTAAAAAAAATTTTGCTCAAAATTTTTTTTATTGTTTTCGTTGTCCTTCACCGAGTTTTCACACCAAATTGGGTCACTTTTGCTAAATTACACCTCAAAATCATAATAAATAATACAAATAAAGATGCATCCATATTTTATGAAATAATTATATTTATGTCACCTCAATTCATCCATCGTAATTACGCACTTGTCGATGTACCGGCCGTATCCTTCAAAGGTGCCACATTACCTTGATCTTGACTTGTTATGCTGACATTTTTCACTCAATATGTCTTCCTTCATAATTAAAATTGTGTTTATTTTTTCCATCTGTATTATCAGCACTCAAGCTCAAGCAGCTAAAAACTCAACCTGCCAGCCTGGAACCTGGTCAAATTGGAAACTTCTCGGTAACTGTCCCGAACCTTGTGGAGCCTGTGCAAAAGCGACCTTTACTCGAAACTGTACAATTAAAAATAAAAGTTGTCCCTGTGAAGGAGAATCTACTAAATTGGATTTCTGCAACATCAAACCCTGTAAATACCCTAAAAAATCCTGCTGCAAAGGATTCTACGCCCGAGGAAGCAGTGACGCTATTTATTGTGCCCCGGTTACGTTGATGACTCCACTGAAGGCTCCGAGTGAGTTGACAAATATGACAAAAATCAAAAATTCAAATTGTTCTCCTGATGGCGTCTGGACGGAATGGAAACAAAATACGAGTTGCACAGCCACCTGTGGGGCCTGTGGAATAGCAACGTTTACTCGTACCTGTATTTCTCACAAAAATGGATGTCCATGCACCGGTAATTCAACAAAAATAGACTTTTGCAACTCCGAACCATGCAGCTATCCCGCCGAATCCTGCTGCGCTGGATTCTATGTCCTTGGCGGAAAAGACGGAATTTATTGCACCCCCTGCGGCGAAGGAACATGGTCAGAATGGGTTTCCGGCACCTGCAATGCAACCTGCGGACTTTGCGGCACACAAACGAGAACCCGAAAATGTTTATCAGAAAAACGGGGATGTCCTTGCATCGGCGAATCCGTGAGCAAACCTTTGCGTTGTGGAAATACAATTTGTAAATTTCCCGATCCGCTCTGCTGTCCCCCTGCGAAACGCGGAATTGTTGATAAAAAAGTTGTCTGTGTGGAGAAAAATAGCACTATTGTTTCAAAGCCTTAATGTAAGATAAATGGGATGATTGTGTTAAGACAATGAATAAATGAGGCAATAAAAAACGAACAGCTTGGCAGCTGATCCAATAAATTTATCAGAGAACAGTCAACATATCGCACGTAACATGCATTGCAAATCAAAAAAGTAGGCAAATTATAGGTTTCCCGTTTATCAAAATCCATAAAAATCCTAAAAAATAAATCATTTACTTGTTGTCCTAAAAATTGTAAAAAAATTTAAAAAAAAATTAAAATATTAAAAAAATTAATTTTTGTAAATTTAAATTCCAAAAAAAATTATTATTTTTTTAATTAAAATTTTTTTAAATTTTAATTTTTGTGAAAGCTAAATATTTTTAAAAATTAACAAAATTAAAAAAGTAGTAATATCCAAAAACAAAAAAAATATTAAAAGACAGTAATTACAAAATTTCAAATAATGTTTTTTAAGATAAAAAAATACTTAAAAAATAAGGATCTTTTGTGAAAACTCAGGATTGGCTAAAAATTTTTTTGAACCGTGCAGACATCTTTTTCATATAATTTAACATTTTGCGTATAATACAAAAAATTTTTTCTTCAGGAAAAAATTTTTTTATTGAAAGCCGGGCCGAACCGAGTCCGCATGCCGAAATTTCCGACCTGGTGAGCTTCTAATATTTACGAAATTAGATAATCACCTGCGTAATTGGCCCAGTGACCAAAATCAGACCAATTAAACCTCAATTAAATTGACTAATCCATAACGCATATGTATTATTAACGCCGATTAGTTGTCCCTCCCTCGGTATGTATCAACCTACTTTATAAACATTTATTGCATTGTCCTTTACATTTTATTTACAGTTCAGAGTAATTTTTGTACCATGGCCATGAATTTTAGTCTTTTGAGATTTCGTAACTTTATTTTGATATGCCTAACAATTTGTGTGCTTGGAGATGATACCAGTTCAGAGAGTGAAAGTACCTGGATTTCGCTTCCGATGCTGCCAAGTGATGCCCTGGTAAGTTCTAAAATTTAAATAATAATTTATGCTTTGAATAATTAATAAAAAAAATTTAGCATTTAGTCTACCGAATGCTGTCTCTGTACAACACCTATTCAGACACGGCAACCCATCTCGTATTTCTCAAAGACGCAAAGAACGTATCAGAATTTTTGAAAAGCGATAACCTTGATCTTGTCAAAATCTACATGCTGGCAGACGTAAAATATTCTCAATGTGAACGTAATCTGACGTCAAATATGACCGATGTTTACGAAATCATCGATGGTAGTAAAAGTTCGTCAAAAAATAAGACAAAGTCATCCAAGCGCAGTAAAAGAAAGGCCAAACCCTCAAAATCTTCTTCGCATTCAATAAAAACAACGGTCAATACAAATTGCGATCCATTGAAAAGCAGTAATGTAACTTTTCAATTGTCAGTTGTATCTTTCATCTTCGGCGACACGGTTAATACAACTTTTTGGAATTTAAATACGGGAAGTATCGAACATGTTTACTACAATTATGAAGGGTTACTTGATAGCTAATAAATATTTTTTTTAATGATTTGTGATTTAATAAATTTTTTGTACGTATAATTTTTTTAATTTTTTTAAACTTTTTTTTTTGATAAAAAAATCAGTCCATTGAAATCAAAAAAAAAGTTCAACCCATTCACCGAATTTTCTCGAAAACGCGGTCTCTAGACATGTTAGTAATATAAAATTATTCACCGCCTTATTTCCGGTGTGGTCTGTGTCTGACCGCAGAAATCTCACGTCAGGTTGATCATAAACACCATCGTTCACACAATTCAACGTGATTCAACACCATTTCGTTGAATAAAAAAAATTTTGCAATGTGTCACTCGCGTGATTTACACAAAAAAAAGAAGTGTGACTAACAAATCGAACATGACAAAACATTCACATAAATTTTTTTCTATTTTGTACGTGGTGCGTGTTCCATGGACATGGATGTATGTACATAAATCGTTTTTTGATCAGATGACAACACGCTAATGTGTGTTGAAAAATGTTTGACAGTTTTTATGGCCTCATCAATTTTCTCAAAATGGAAACCATGATTTACGGGACATTTTGTGATGTGTTTTTGAACACAAAAAAAATATTACAATATTTATTAGTGTGTTTTTTGTGTAAAACATGTTCTTGCAAATTCCAAATTTTTCAAAAAAAATGTTTTGTCCTAATTGTTGCCATTTTTTGTACCAACTTTTTTTGAACCCACAGGTGAACAGGTGACTCAGGTATTCACTTTGCATTAGTAAAGCCGACAAAAAACTACCTTCCAGACCCCGACCATGTGGTATCATTACCAAACGTCATTTTCTTCAAGGAACAACTGTTGGACATGTTTTTGCTGCTATTCAGCAAAAAACGTGACTGCAAGTCAGTGCGAGACAAAGTTTCCGGTAGAAAAGTAAAAACAAAGGTCCAGGGAAAAGGGAAGCTGTCAGATAGCGCGTTGTTTCTCCTACGTCATTGATCTTTTAATGTACTCCAGCTGGAAAAAAAAGGGGTGGAGCCTGGTGCTGAAGAAAACCCCTGGGCCCTATCTTCAAGATTATTTAAAAACAAGTCTTCAAGACATTTTTGTTGCAGCTCCACCACGCTGCTTTCTGCAATGTACTGACATCAATGTTTACTCAACTTTAAAAAAAATATATTTTGCTTTTTTTGCGATCAGGTGTGGAAAAACAACGTGCTTCCCCCACATTTTATTGCTCTTTCTTCTTCTTGTGACGTTTGCAAAAATGTCGGATGACTGATGACCTGACAAAAAAACAGGGCGGAGCTTGATGATAAGCCTTTTCACAAATCCACCTGTCTTGGGGACCAAAATTTTGATCGTAGATAAATACTGTGTGTTAATCAGGGTTTGATAGGGGTTGTTTTGACGAAAAAAAAAAACACGAAAACGATCTTCAAAAAAGACCAAAAACACGCGTCCATTCCCTGACTCACCCAGGTGATCAGAGATGACCTTTCTTTCGGGAAGAAAAAATAATGACTCGTAGTTTCTAATTTTACCTTCAATAAAATCAACACCCCAAAAAAGGTGATTAAAAAAGGTTGTTATTGTCCGAGAAAATATATATAAACACTTTTCAGTTCATTAGTTTTCACGTGTTTTTGGAAACATTTTCGGTACATTAATTCGTTTTGCTTCCTGAACTTTTTGATTTCTCTCTCTCTCTCATGTTGAAGTTTATTTTTGTACACTAATTCGTTTTTCCGTTATGTACGCGCCCCTGTCTTTAAAGGTCCGATTGCTTCCTTATAGCACTTCCAAAAATAGTAACAAGAAACAGGGTTGGTAGAAAAAAAGATTGATAAATTAACCCCCGACGCAGAATGTTTTGGCAGAAGATGCAAGGAGAAATAATAGTATAAAAAGACTTGGTTATTTTCCAACTGACAATCAGAAGACAATTTTTATGACAAAGCAGCCGGTTTGGTAACCATTTTACGACTTCTGGTTAAAGATCCAAGTCATAAAAAATGTAATAAAACTTTGGTAAAGTCTAAAAAAATGGTTTTTGGATGCTGACCTTTCTGTCTAAAAAAAGTGGTTTCTTGAACCAAATTCGTCTTTTGGTTGAATAAAATGTAGTTCGTTTGTCGGTTTTTTCGTGCATTGTGTTCATGAATTTCTCAGATGAATGTTGACTATTTTTTTTCAGACAATCAACTTTGCAACCCTATCATGAAATCTTCCAGTAGTCTCATCTTGCTCCTGGCCTTCATCGCCACTTTTTCCATCGCCTACGCTGCCCTCTGCCGAACAGGTGTCGACGCTGTTTCTGGACCTTCGGTAGACTGTGAAGAAAAGCAGTGCCTCAACACATCCTCTCCGGGATCAACCGTTTATAGCTGTGATTATTCGAGGATATGCGAAATGATGCAACTCGACAACGAATGCATACGTGAGCTCAGCGATGGAAAATGGCACGTTGTCTGTTGTTGTTCAAATGACGATCACTGCAATAGCGGACAACACTTTGGAAACGATCTTTTTTATGTCAATTTTGCACGTCTCCGTTCGATGGACAGCCATTTGCATCCGCTTCACTGATAATCGGTCGACTGACTAATTCATCCGTTATCCATTCATCCGCCATCCTGGGTTGTACTACTAAAATTTATATACACCACAACAGAAAGCGGGTAACACACAACCTATGGTTAAACATGCATAAAATACTGATACTAAAGATATTATATTCATAACTTGTTGACATTCTCGGTGTTCGAGATGTGTAATGCCTTGTTGGTGTATTTTTAGGTATAAATGGATTTTTTGTATACTGTCGAGAATTTTATTTAGGTTACCGAAAAAAAAATTGCACAGAAAATAATTTTATTGCAAAAACTTTTTTTGTCGCCGCGGCGCCCGTCGCCACAGCTTCTCCACAAAATTCGCATTTGTTTTCCTTTTTTTCATTACCGTAGCCAACAAAAAATATGTAGCTTATAAAAAACTTTTTATCGCTCAAGTCCTTCGTCATTCATTAGCTTTCGCTATCATGACTGACATGCAGCAAAAAGATACCACCTAGCGGGACAGCAATCTGACCCAGACCGGGAGTGTCTGGAAGGCTAGCAGGACAAGGACATCGCCCGCAAAACGCACATGTGTGTAGTATAGCGTCTGTCTGAATATTTCTCTTATCTATTCTTCCCTCGCCTTCGCGGGGCCTTGTAGTAAAATTATCAGCTGACTTTGCAGAAACAGGTAAAATTCCATTCCTGCAAAACAAGGGATGCAGCTTGGGACTTTCCCAAAGAGCATAATGGTCACAAAAATTGAAACTTTTTACCTTTTTGTATAATAAAAAGCTCAATAAGCTCGAGCTCTCATGAAACATAATCAAATATGTTTTATAATTTTTTATTATTATTTATCACGCCTTCGACTTCTCATTTTAAATAAAAAAAATAAAATTACGGAAGTAAGTTTTATCAGGTGTAAAGCGTAGAAAATGCTAAATTAAGTTACAATTTTATTTAAAGAAATGGACAGTGACGTTTAAGGCAGATAAATATACAACCTACATAGTACTAATAATCATGGATCGCGGAGTTTGGGTCTTTACCCCGGAAGCGTCAACGACAGGCAACCTAACAGGTTTGCTGAAACGCCACAAATCAAGTGTTTTGCGTCGAAGTTGTTTGGAGCATCCTAACAAGAGATACGGATTAAGACCTGCGTAGGCGTCACTGACGATATTGTATCCAATGTAATCAGGATCGGGTCCGGACAAATCCAGTGCGCAGTAGATACCATAGATCGTCTGAATGCCACAAATGCAAAAACAGGTAACCAGCAATCGATATTCGTGAGCATTCAGGTGCGAATTAGCGCCAGCATGATGAGCACTTCTAATTTTGACAAAAATAGTTATGTACATGATAATCGCGATAAACGAAGTCGAAGTCAAAACCATTGAAGCTATGATCCAATAATCTTCTGTGCCATTCGTGTATGTGATCTGTGCTACAATTTTGCAGCCTTTTGGTTGCCATTTGACCGGACAAAATAAAATTTTGCCGCCTATGTACATTCCAGGAAGAATCTGGAGACAATAAAAAATATAAATAAAAGGTGCGCGCCAAAGCTAAAAATAATCATACAAAAAATTGAAAAAAAAATGAAAAAAAATAGCTAAAAATTAATTAACTTGCCTTTAAAAGCTTATCGCTATAAATAAAAGTACAAAAACGATTGAAAGCTATGACTGCGACGCCTATGCACTGGCAAAGTCCACCAAACCATGCAAAAGCGAAAAAATAATGCAGTAACAGAGTTCCTAAATTTTTGTAAAAATCGCTGAACACGCATCCTTTTGGAAAGACGTTGAAAACCGTGTTATTGAACAGTAAAACTAAAAATAATCAACAACTTAAAAAAAATTGTAGTTGATCGACACTCACCCACATCAACGACGCCCATGATAAAACAACATCTGAAAGTTGGTAGATTGAGGGCATAATCATTGTAAATCCAAGCTTTTGCAATGGCCACCAACACTGCTGTATAAATTATTATTGTGATGACCACAAATACTACTTCAATTATTTGTATGACAAGCATGGTATACAAGACATTGAGAAATGTGTACGAATATCAAAGAGCGGTAAAGGCCAGGTAACTTGTATGTATGTATGTATGTATATGTATGTATGTATGTATGTATGTATATGTATGTATTTACATAACACCTGATATTATGTGTTATGAAATGGTAATCTAATAATGGCATTGTGACTGTGACCGAGTTTTCTTCTTGCTTACGTAAAAAAATTAAAACTAAGTTGTTTTATGGTAAAGACAATAATAAATTTGTTCTTTAAGTTTAATTTTTAAAATTTATTTAATCAAAAGTTTTACATTTAAAATCACTGGTTGGCACGCTACGCCTATCATTCTCTATCTATTGTAATGTTGTGATATGGTATATGTACGAGATAGAGCTATAAATGAAACGAAATACAAGCTACACAAACATTTTTATTTTGAAAACTGACATTACAAAAAAGTATTACAAAAAAATTTAAAAACGTCAAAAATATAATTTTTGCGACTATTATCTACAAAGTGCTAATAATCACAGATCTCGCAGTCTTAGCCGGAATCCTTGAATTCCTTGAACCCGATGCTTCAATAATAAATATTTGAATCGGCTTGATAAAACCCCACAATTCAAGTGTCTTGCGACGCAGTTTCTTTGAACATCCTAACAAGAGATATGGATTGAGTCCTGCGTACGCATCGCTTACAATATTGTATCCAATGTAATCAGGATCAAATGGAAGCATTGAATTGGGTATCGCACAATAAATGCCATAGAGCGTCTGAATGCCACAGATGCAGGAACAAATAACGAGCAATCGATACTCATGGGAATTTAAATGAGCATTAACGCTATGATTTGAATTTCGAAGTTTTACAAAAATAGTCAGATACATAATAATTGAAATGGCAGAAGTTGACATAAGTACGATAGATGCAGTGAGCCAGTATGCATCTGTACCGGCGGTATAAGTGATCTGGCCAACGACTTTGCATCCACTTATTTGCCATTTTACCGGCCAGAAAATTGTTTTACCCCCGATGTACATGCCGGGGATAATCTGGAGGCAGTAGAAAATATAGATAAATGGAGGGCGCCATAGCTAAAAAAATTAAATTAAAGAAATTCAAAAACAAAAAATTGCGTCAGAAAAACTTACTTTAATGAGTTTATTTCGCCAGATAAACGTACAAAAACGATTGAAAGCTATAACTGCGACGCCAATGCATTGGCAAAGTCCTCCAAACCATGCGAAAAAAAAGTAGTAATGCAATGGCACAACTCCTAACTCTCTGTAAAATCCGCTGAACACGCATCCTTTTGGTAAAACATTGAAAACAGTGTTGTTGAACAACAAAACTGAAAATAGTTCAATTATATTTTTCATAAAATTAAAATCCATAAACTTACCAACATCGATTGAACCCATGATAAAACAACATTTGAAAGTTGGGAAATTCAGAGACGAATCATTGAAAATCCAAGCTTTTCCAATGACCACCAGCACTGTGGTATAAATTATTATGGTAACGGCTACAAATGATACTTCGATTATTTGGATGACAAGCATGTTATTATTTACAAATCACTGAGAACAACCATACGGAGTATATTTATGTAGCTTATGGTTGTTAGTCGTGAGACATGTCACCAACAAGGTGCCCAGTGTCAGTGTCGATTTATGGGTTATATGAACCTAACTTAATAAAACTTATAATATTACAGGTTTTTATTACTGCCGTCGTCTAAAGAAATTTTGGAGTTCATACGATACAAGATTGATACTGACGTCAACTTCTTATTCTTTATAATTACGTTTTATTCAAATGACAACAGATTTGTTTCTAAAGATTGATCCTGTTTATTCAATCAATTTTTTAAAACGTCATAAAACTGTTCCGTTTATGTCTCGTCTGATTCTGGAAAGATATCTGAGACCCTATATCCGATGCTTTGCGTGTGTGTTGCTGCACTGTGCCAATCGAAGTAGCAGAATTTGTTATTTTTTCAAGTCCCCATATTTTGAGAGTCTGTTTTCGAAGTGATGCCGAAAATGCCAAAAGCAGATATGGATTAATACCAGAATAAATATCATTGATCAGATTATAAGATGTGTAATAAGGATCCACATGAGACATAAAACTGGAGAACACTTTCATACAACCGGCGTAGAGCGCAAAGATTGTCTGCATTCCACAAATCAAAACACAGACAACCAACAGACGATACTCCCGAGTATTGTGTTGCTTATTTTTGAGAGACATAAACGTTATAATGTACATAATAATCGAAGCGATAGACGTACAACCCAAAACGACTGAACCAATGATCCAGAAAATGTCAAGACCGTTTGGGTTTTTTATATGCCCCACAAGACGGCAGTTGTCTTCCGTTGTCCATACCACGGGAGTGAAAAGTAATATTGAACTGATAAACAAAGCAGGTACGATAATCAATAAGTAGAAAATGTAAATATACGGTGGTTCCCAGAGCTACAACAGAAATCATACAATATGTATGTATGTAACCAATACAAAAACTGTTACCTTGAGTAAAACACGAGAACAAACAAAAGTCGAAAAACGATTGAATGCAATGATTAGTACGGTCATACACTGGGCAAATGGACCGCCCCAGGCGATGTAAAAATAAATTTGGAGAAATTTATCATTTAAACTTTGGTAGAAAGTGCCAAAAAGACAAGCTTTTGGGAGAACGTTGAATAAGTTGTTGTTCAGAAGCATTACTAAATACACAGTTACGTTTTGATAATTTTTTAGGAAAATACAAAAATTCTCTTACCAACATCTACAATACCAACTATAAAGCAACATTTGAAAACCGCAGAATTTATAGGTACAATTTTGTGACGCCATGCTTGACCAATAGCTATTAGAACTGAAATGTAGATCGGCAACGTTATTGCTACAAATGCCAATTCAATGATTTGAATTGGTAATATTGGCATAATGGAAATCTTAATATTCACTACCGGAGAACGCAATATGGACAAAGCATAAAAAGAATATAGTAATAAGAAAATACATATGAGCAGGTAACAATGCCTTTATGTCGTAAGAAAGGTACAAAAATCTTTTGTCGCTGGAGACCATTCGCAACATTCTTTTTGTGGATCGCGTGCAGTAAATTTCCGTGTTACTGTGCTTTTTGTTTATTTTTTCTACGCAGATTGTATGCCAATTATCGGAATGTCCTCTTCTTCGTGGATGCGTACGTGAGGCATGGTTCACGCAATACATCAGCCGCGTGTTCATTTTTTATTTTTATGTAATTCTGACAAAAAGTTTACCCGAACTTTCGCTTGAGTTAAAAAATTGGTAAATGTTTGGGGTTTTTGAATCACCAGAAAAACGTTGTCCGTCGACGATAAGGATTTATAAAAACTATACAAAATTGAAAAAAAATTAAAACACAATTTATAATAACGGATGTCAACCATGTCTCACCAACCATTGTTGACGTCTAACAGAGTAAATATACCCAATACAGTTAATTTTGTAAAGGCTACAAATATTACATGTTTATATGTATGCCTCTTGTTGTTGTTTACGAACCACTGGAAACAACCTACAAAGTATACCACACTCATGGTGGTAACACGTGCAACAAACAAGTTTTTTTATATAAGATTTACGTGTTATAAGAAACTAACTAAATAAAATATATTACGGTAATTTATTATTGACACCGCCAAGGAAATTTTAAAGTTCATACAGCTCATAAGATTTATGTATTATATTGACGTCAACATTTTACTTTATATTTGTTTGTGTATGTTTGATCCAAGATAATCCTAATTTTATTCAAATGCCAACAGATTTATTATGCACCACCGATTTAATCTGAGAACCAGAATTATTTGTTACTACAAATACTCTGATCTTATTTGTACAACCAATACGAATAACTTCCAGTGTCTTTTGACGAAGAAGCTTTGAGCAGCTTAAAAGTAAATATGGATTTATTGCCGTATAAAGATCACTGATAATATTGTACCAAACATAGTTTCTATCAAATTTATACTTTGCGTACAATCCAATGTAGATCGCATAAATAATTTGCATACCACATATGCATGAGGATACAATTAGTAATCTGTACTCACGGGAATGATAATTACCTTCAGCGTATTTGAGTTTGATGAAAATTGTTGCATACATGCTAATTGCGAGAAAAGAAGTGAGCAGAAGTACAATTGTTGCAGTCAGCCAGTACGCAGTTATGCCGGGTTTATAGGTAATCTGAGCTACCACCATGCATCCAGAACGCTCGGTACCATACTCCCATTCCATAGACCAGAATATTGTCTTGCCACCGATGTACATGCCAGGTAGAAGTTGAACAGCATAAAATGCGTAGATGTATGGTTTTCGCCACAACTGAAAAAATACTGTAATTGAAAGATTTGACCCAATAAACTCACAATTAAAAGTCGTCCGCCAAATACAAAAGTGCAAAAACGATTGAACGCTACCACTAGGACACTGATACACTGAGAAAGAGCACCGAACCAGGTAAATGCAAAGTAGAAATGCAACGGAACATCGCCAAGATTTATGTAAAATTCTCTGAATGCGCATCCTTTTGGTATAACACTGAAGAAGTTGTTGTTGAAAAGCATTACTGAAAATACGCATATATATGTATATAAGATATAATATGTATTTTGTATAATACTTTTATATTTAAAGTAAAGTAAATACTTTTTATCAAAATAACTTACCAACATCGATGCACCCCAAAATAAAACAACATTTAAAAGTCGGTAAATTTAAAGCACTGTTTCCAGTGTACCATGATTTGCCGATGGCGATTAATACTAAAATATAAATAGGTATCGTAATACAAACGAATAAAATTTCTACGATTTGAATCACCAGCATCTTGGCAGAAAAAATAAATAACAAGCACCGAAACTACATGCGCATGCGCGGATAATCTGTTTACAAAATGCATATCACTTTTTATGCACGTAGAACTGTAAAAATTTTATTTCTACCAAATTATAGAGAACGGAGAGAAAATAGTAGTGACAAAACTTGCCTACGCCAAATTTAATTATCAGTCTGTTTGTCTGGTGCGCGAGGTGTTTTAACGGAATTGTTACAACCAATGTGGCTTTAAAAATGAATTTGAGACGTGACGTACATTCTAAATAATTAGAACTTCCGTCTGGCCTCTTTTTACTTTGTCATTTTTTTATGATTTGCACACATTTTTTTTAAATGCTTTTTTCAAAGTTTTTTCGGGATTGTCAAATCAATTTTTGTGTCTTAAGCATAATATCAATTTATTTTTTGTAAAAGTATAAACACAATAAACTTTTCAGAATGTCATGAAGCTGCGTTTATTATTCTTTTGCCGCATTACCGTATTTTTTTTCAATTCTCCAAAATCAGATGTCTTGCGCTGCTGCTGCATTGTGACAACCGACGAAGTTGCAGTGGTTATCTTTTCCAGTCCCCATATTTGGAGAGTTTGTTTTCGAAGTGATGCCGAAAATGCCAAAAGCAAATATGGATTAATACCAGAATAAATATCATTGATCAGGTTATACGAAGTGTAGTATGGATCAACATCATTCATGAAACCTGAGAACACTTTCATACAAACAGCGTAAAATGCAAAGATTGTCTGCGTTCCACAAAGCATAACACAGACAATCAACAGACGATATTCCCGAGCTGATCCATGTTTACTTTTTATAGACATAAACGTAATAATGTACATCACAACCGAAGCGGTGGAAGTAGAACCCAAAACTATTGAACCAATTATCCAGAATAATTCAAGACCTTCAGGATTTTTTATACTTCCAAGAAGACGGCATTCGTCTTCAATTATCCATTCTACAGGGGTGAATAGGAGTATTGAACTTATAAATAAAGCTGGTACGATTTGTAAAATGTAAAAAATGTAGATATACGGTGGTTGCCATAGCTAAAACGGAAGTAATGCAAACTGATAAACAAAAAATTTTACCTTGAGCAAAACATGTGACCAAACGAAAGTTGAAAAACGATTGAATGCAATAATTAGGACTGTCATACACTGCGCAAATGGACCGCCCCAGGCGATGTAAAAATAAATTTGGAGAAATTTATCATTTAAACTTTGGTAGAAACTGCCAAACATACAAGCTTTTGGGAGAACGTTGAATAAATTGTTGTTCAGAAGCATTACTAAATAAACAGTTATGTTTACATAAGTTTTTAGAAAATGCAAAAATTGTCTTACCAACATCTACAATACCAACAATAAAGCAACATTTGAAAACCGCAGAATTTATAGGTACAATTTTGTGATGCCAAGCTTGACCAATAGCTATTAGAACTGATATGTAGATCGGCAATGTTACTGATACAAACAACCAATCGATGATTTGAATTATTAAGATTGACATTTTTGAGTTGACTGCCAAGAAGTTATCGCACTTTATAAAATATATCGTATAAATACAACATATGTCGTATATAACATATACGATATATCTTTATGGCAACAAGCGCGGTTACAAGATAAATGGCAAAGAACACGTGATACCACTGCACCTGCAGGCAAAGCTCCTGACTACTTTTGTGCACCCACAATCACGAATACCTGTTGCAACAAAGCATTGTGTGACTAAATGAGTAAGGGGCGTATTAGATAATGTGAGTAAGATTATAACGCGCTTTGGGTTTTCTTTGATGCATCAATATGCTCTGTAAACAATGACTCTATAATACTGTAAGCTAAATACTAGGTACAAAACTATATTCATTGTCCGTTGATACCATTGGCATTGTTCTTTGAGTGCTTCGCGTGCAGGCACTTTTACTACTGCTTTTTTTCTTTTGTATATTTTTTTTATTACGCAAACCATTTTACCAGAATACCTCTATTGTTTTTGAATACATACGTGTGCATACGCGTGTGCCATATTGCACTAACGTACAATTACAAAAAAATGTGCATGTTGCACGCCATATGTCAGACTTTTATATGTCACCCTTTTTTTATTTTCATATCAGATGCATACAAAGTTAATACGAAAAAACACTTCGACGTTTCTGATGTATGTCATACATCGGAGATGGCGTATTGATGCTACCAGGCGATACAGGTGTTGCTCCGAGACTCTTTTCCGCCAATCCCGAACCCTGGCTTCTGACAAAAAATATCGACAAAGGTTTTGCGTTTTTAAAACCCCAAAGAATGCCTGTTTGTCGCCGAAGAGGATTCGAGAATGCCAAGAGGAGATATGGATTAATGCCTGAATACAGATCACAGAGCAAATTGTATCCAGTTATATGCGGATCATGTTGACCCATAAAATCTGGAAAAACATTCATAAATGCCGCGTAGAGTGCCAAAATTGTCTGCACGCCACACATTGCCGCACAGACGATTAAAAGTCGATATTCACGGGACGAATGACTGATATGACGTTTTGCCGTATTTCTCAGAGATACAAATGAAATAATGTACATTATAATGGACAACACTGATGACGAAGACAAAAGTCCTGCACCAATGATCCAGTAGACAGCCAGGTTTTCTTTGCCCTGTAAGTGACCCATCCATCGACATCCATCACTGATGCTCCATTCAGTGGGCCAAAATAAGAATACACCGGATATGTATAATCCAGGTAGGATGATCAACGCGTAGCAAAAGTAAACGTACGGTGGTTGCCATAGCTACAAAAAGTTTATTAGTTACCCCTTTAAAAAAATGATTTGAAAAAAAAAATTTACCTTAAGCAAAACATTGGACCAAACAAAAGTTGCTAAACGATTGAAGGCTATAAATAAGATTGCAAGAGATTGGCAGAGTGCACCGCCCCAGGCAATGGAAAAGTAAATGTGAAGAAATACGGGGTGCAGGTTACTGTAGAGGTCACCAAAAAGGCAAGCCTTGGGGATTACGTTGAATAAATTGTTATTGACTAACATTACTGTAAAAAATTATACTGTAAATATTTTTTGAGTTTGAAAAAATGTAAACTTACAGACATCGACGACTCCGATGATAAAGCAACACTTGAAAATCGGAATATTTAGTTGATGTTGTTTGGAATACATTGCTTTGCCGATGGCTATTAAAACCGAAATATAAAGTGGCAAGGTAACACTTACAAATACCAATTCCACGATTTGGATTGGCAATATCATTTTTTTATAATTTTCAAAGGGTTTTTACCGACCGACTTCCTTTTACTGTCTCCAAAAAGAATAAAAACGATTGACCCCAACGTTTTTTTTGTCAGATACAAAGAAGGGAAAATTACTTCTTTCAGAACCCAAGCTATGAGGTACATAGGAATGTAGTGCTAATGAAAAGGTAAAGCCTTCTCCTCGTGTGACCTTTGCAACAACTGGAGAATTAAAATTCTCATCAAGCATGTGAAAGCTTTAGCACAAAAAAAACCAAGGGTTGAGATTAGGCTTATATCCAACAACTGCAAAATTGACTTTGTTTCCTTTTTTAGATGGAAGAATAAATAATTGTCGGCTTTGGGGCCCAATTAAAGGTGTCAGATTGCATGCCAATTTTTGAAACTTGAACTTTGCCCCTGCTCGAGTTGCTTGACCCTTACTTTTTCAAAGTCGAACTTTCAAGTTTCAACACTCATTTTATTTAACTTTGATGTACGGCATCAAACGCGAGAATGATGACAATAAAATCCCGTGACTCCAAAAAGGTGATGTGAATGATTTCCGGTTGGGTTGCCATTCATGTTTCACAACATCGTGAGATACGAAGTTGTGCAATTGCAAGACATAATCAAAAAGTTATATGTCATTTGATTTGAGCAAAGCACATTCACATTGTGCATACTGTCATGCGTACAACTTTCACTTTCTGTAGGGGACAAAGATTCAACAAAGATTCAACAAAAAAGCGCGTGTGCAGGAAACAATGGCTTATACCGTCAGCATGGTGACATTACCTAAATACTACTACAAAACTATGAAGTTCGTTCAAAAGCATCGGAGTTCATTGGCATTGCGCAGTTCCCAATACACGCACAACAATGACCTCATCAAACAATTATAATATATATGCCATGAAAAACGCATGTTTAATTAAAACTGTTCAATTTTTTAAATGTGATGTTCTGCTTGCTAAAAACAAAAATATTGTTTTTGTACATACTTTAACTAAAATAATATGAAAACAAAAAACATTTACAATTTTAAGAAACGCAGCTTTTCATAATTTGATAATGCTCGCTTGATTATGTATGCACTTTTTACGGTAATAACATTTCTCTTATGCTACGCCACAGAACTATGGAAAAAAACAACTGTTATCAGCATAAAAGTTAACAATGTTTGATACATGTTTCACAGTAAATTCAAATACATAATTGGACTTTGTCAGTTTATTTTCTCAAAAAAACACTAACATGAAGAAACGTCATTTCCGGATTTATTACAAACCTATAATATTTCTTATGAAAAACAAAATCTGTGTCATTGTTTAACCGTTATCCGACTGCTTCGAAAACCGGACGGACTATGTGACAAATCTTTCAAGCTCCTTAGCGGCTTATGAATACCAAAAAAATGCAACATTCGATCGCGCAACGCGGTCGAAAATGCAATCAGTAAATAAGGATTGATGCCTGAGTAAATATCATTGATAAGATTGTATCCAGCGTAGTACGGATCAACTTCGAGCATGAAAACCGGAAAAACCTTCATGCACATCGCGTAGCAAGCAAAAATCGTCTGCATGCCGCAGTTGGATGCGCAGACAACAAGCAATCGGTATTCTCGAACATTGTGTTGCTGGCGACTGGCTGCATCTCGAAGTGATACAAATGAGATTATGTACATCACAATGGATATGATAGACGTTGATCCAAGGACCGCAGCACCGAGGGTCCAAAAAAGTTTGAGGCCATCGGGATTTCTCATGTGACTGACCAAGCGGCAGCCCTCTTTGATCTCCCATTCGACAGGCCACGTGGCAATTATGATACCGAATCCGAAGCCGGGGACTGTCATGAGGAGGTAATAAAAGTTGACGAACGGCTGGCGCCAAAACTGTAACAAATTTACGATAAAAACTTTGCGCGGGAAATTTTTTTGTTGAGACGCTGCGGCGACCGGCGCCACAGCTTCTTCAGATAAAATTTTACAAACTCACTTTCTGCAAAAAATCTGCGCAAACAAAAGTCGACAGACGATTGAACGCAATCGAGAGAACAGCCAGAGACTGACAAAGCGCACCGCTCCAGGCAATGTAAAAATAAACATGTAAAAATCGTATATCCATGTTACGGTAGAAATTTCCGAGTAAACAGGTCTTAGGAAGAACGTTGAAAACTGTGTTGTTGATTAGCATTACTAAACAAAAAAATTTAACGACAAAAAACTTAAAAAAAAATGAACTCACCAACATCGATGACCCCTATAACAAAGCAGCACTTGAAAATCGGGTAATTCAAATTTCCAAACTTTTTGTACCAAGCCTGTGCTATGACTATCAGTACAAGGATGTACAGTGGCAACGTGATAGCCACAAAGACAAGTTCGACAGCCTGTATGACGAGCATTTTTTGTGTGCTATAGTATAAAGCACGTAACTTGAAATAAATATTCAGTAGCTGTTCATTTTCATAATATGATAAATTTTTCTCGACCGTTCTAATTTTGTTATAAAGTGTAAATAACAAAAACACATGCCAAGGATAATTTTATTTTTTTATTAGAAATACTTTTCGACGTACAAATGTAACGTATCGTTTATTAGGAAGCATTCATCAGCACTTGTAGCGGTCAAAAACCGTTAGCATGAGTAATGTCTGCATTCACTGGAATTTCTGAAACGGGTGATAACAAACGCAGTTTTTTTCGCAGATGTCTTTGACGCGGGCAAAATTATGAAACGGTAAAAATAAATTCAACAGACGAGATTTCCACCTTTAATACTGTTTTGAATAAATTCTACAGGCAACTGGTCATGCGGAAGTGAAATGAGATGTAATCAGTGCTTGATTGCTTCCGACGATGAGCAACGCCTACGAAATTAAAAATTGTGCAAATTGCGGGGGAAACGTGTATTCGGAGTAGACTACCGTATTGGGGTTATGTAATGAGTTTATCTAATTTTAACCCAAGTCATGTGTGTAAATCGGTTTAAAAAGCTCACAAACTAATCAGATTACAACAGACAGTGAAACGGTACGGCAGACTACAAGCGGAAATGTTGAGTATAACGTGATTAAATCGGACATTTACTCATAACATGATGAAAACTTTCAACCTTCAACTGTAAATAATCGTACTTCTGAAGAATAATACTGAAACATAAATATCAAAAGTATATATACTTCAAAGGCTTCGAGCTCTTGAAACTTTTGTAGAAGTAAATACTAGCGCAACTACAGATTTTTTATAATTCAGAACTTATATGTAAGTACACATAAGATGAAAAAACGTTAGACTATTGAGAAACCCTACCTACATAAAAGTTCAGAGAGCGTGCGAAGATGTCCAACAAAAAATAAAGAATAAAATCGAAGCATCATCAACCAAAGTGCGACCAGGTTAATAATCTTTTGCAGAATCTAAAACGGCCAAAATGAAAACCAACGATGTGGAAAAGAACTGATCTTGTTCAAAAACTACAAAAAAGTCATTTTTTGCTGACATTTGGCATAAACAGTAAAAAAAATTGAGTAATTTTTTAATATGATCGTACCATTGCCATGCTCGGTTCTAGCATTCGAGCCGCACGGCTTGGCTCGGTAACATTCGAGCCGAGCATTCGAACGGCTCGACTCGGTGATCTTCGAGCCGCTCGAATGCTCGGCTCGGTTGACAACTCTGATACGGGGGCGCGACCATGCTTTTTGCCAGGTTTGGATAAACGATCACCTTAATCTACGGCAAACCTTTGCAACTGATTTCATCTTCAAAATAGGTTAGTTCGCTACAACCTGTTGGCCGCGTGCGCATTTTTCAAGAAACTCGATCGCGAAGCGAAAAAAGCGCGTGTTTGGCAAAGTGTTTTCTTTGTCTTTTATTTTATCGAACAAGTTTTATAGCAGCTTTTCTTTCAGAGGCAATTTTTTGTTACGCTTTGTGCGGTTTTTCTTCTTGCCTCCCGTCTTTCCGGCGACATGGATAGCGATACGACGACTACGAGCTCAAACTGTACAACCCTGACTGTCGGAGAGTCGTCGAGCATTCCAGTGGTTACTTTTCGCAGCAACAGTCATAGCCACGTCGCAACGCTGCCGGTGCCGCTACAGATGCCACGGGTGAAGCCAAAAGAATACGTACAGCCGAAGAAGCTCGCGACTGTGAGTTTGAGAATTTTTTTGTTTTTTTTTGAATGATGCAGAACATGTTTTGTTTTTTAGGAGGTGGCGTTGGAGTACACCAGAGACACTCCCCGGACCACCAAGCTTTCCAGGCAACACATGTTCTCGTACATGCCTGCCCTGCCGGATACCATTGATGTAACTGATATGGTGGGTTGTTGTTGGCATGAATTTAGATTTTTTTTGGTGCTACGATATTTCGATTTTTGAGAATTACGATAACTTACTTTTGGAAATAGTTGGGGTGTGTTACGATACTTTGTTTCGGAGAAACGATTGCTTTATGATTTTTACGATACCTAACTTTTCAATGAAAATTGATGTGTGTTACGATACCAAATTTTGTGAAAACGAACAAAGTTACGGTACCTTACTTTAGCGATACGATTTTATGATTGTTACGATATTTTACGTTTTTTTTACTGTTTTCGTGCTGAATTTTATATTTACGATCCAATTTTCAATTTTCCTCATTTTTTTACAATTTCAGGCCCACCGTGACGTTTTCTCATTAGTCGAGGGATGTCCCGAACCCACGGATCCCTCACGACTCCTTGACCAAACGCTGTACTTTGAAACGGCAAGATCCCTGAAACAGGCGACTGCGGTCAATTTTGGTGACTCTGCGGACAAAGATGCTCCATGCCAAAATTTCCTCAAACGCAATCTCGCGTACACCCGCCCACTTCCCAGTCTCAAACTTGTGGATAATCAGCAGAAAGTTGAGAAAAATCCGAGAAAACGATCGCCTCCGAAGCTGGAAGCCCAGGCGCCGAGTCCGGTCAAAGCGCAGCAACCAAATCCACTGCCATGTTCGCCATCGGCAAAGAAAATGAAGAAGCACGAGGTGGCAGCGGCGTGCGACGATGTCAGTGATTGTCCGAAGTTGTCTCCGCGTGATACTTCACGATTGTCGAACGTATCCACGACAGGGGTGTTGTTGGCATCTGTTCGGATTTACAGCGTGCAGCATAATTTGTTGCCTTGTGAGTTTTTTTTCACCAAAATTTTCAAAGTTGGTCTGACATCGAAAATTTTCAATGTTGGTCTCACATCGAAAATTTTGAATGTTGGTCTCACAACGAAAATTTTCAATGTTGGTTTCGGAACGAAAAAGTTTAAAATTGGTTTCACAACGAATTTTTTTTCACAAAGCGAAATTGTCCAAATGTTGGTTTCGCAACGAAAATTATTTTCTCTTTCAGCGAATTCGTCCAAAATTTTTCTCTCGCAGCGAAATTTCCCACAAACGAAATGTCAAACTTTTTGTCTCACAACGAAAATTTGTAAAATTGGTTTCACTGCAAAAATTTTCAATTTTTGTATTGGACCGGCAAAATCCAAAACTGGTCTAAAACGAAAGTTTTTTTTCTTTTGTTTCGGCACGAGAACATGAAAAATGGGTTTCACGACGAAAAATTTCAAAATTGGAACGAAAATTTTCAAAATTGGTCTCACAGCGAAATTTTTATTTTTTTTTATTTTAAATCATATTTCTTTTTTTTAGCGGATTATCAGGTAAAACTGCATTTCTTCATCGTCGTTCACAACCGTAAGACGGGAGACTTTGTCAAGTGTTGTTATCTACCCGGTACCGAACAAATCCTGCCCATCAATCACCACGAAAACTACCTCATTAGCCTCGACATGCCGTTCGACCTTACAACCACAATTGTGACTCCTGACAACATCGTATTCCTCCTCGTGCGTGCATCGTTTTTCCGGGACTCTCCTAGTTCGAATAATATTCGTACGAGACGAGGCACTACATCGCGGTCAATGCCTACCGAATCAGGGTACAGAACACGCAATCAGCGACGACAACTTCAGGAAAATGACTATGTCATGTTCGGTGCCGACGAAATTAGCGTGGATAGTTCTTCGGATTCGTCGATGGTTTTGATGTGAGTTTAGAAAAAAAATTCTAAAATTGTAATAAAAATTCTATAATTGTTCAAAAAAATATGAAGTAAAAAATTGGTATTTTTTAATTTTTTGACGAAATTCAAGGAGTCTATTTTTTTTTTAATTTTGGGGTTTTTTTGGCAGAAATGGCAAAAAATAATTTTTTTATTTTCAAAATTCTGCATTTGTTTTATAAAAATGCCAAATTTTTGATGCACTAATTTTTTTGACATTTTTTTTTCAATTTAAATGCTAAAAAAAATTTCGCGATATTTTTGAGCACAAAAATATGTATTTTTTGTTTTCATTTTGAAAATTAAAAATTCAAATGATTTAAATAAAAGAACGAAAAACAAAAAAAAAATTCTTTTCATTGTCCAATAAATTTTTGTAAAAAAAAATTTTATGTGCAATAAATTTTTATAAAAATTTTTAGTGAAACAGATAAACTGGGCATTTCTCCGATATTCAATCGTTTTATGAAAGACCATACTCTCATATCACGCATCCAGGCAGCGGCCAAGAAACTCCACGCGAATCCCTTCATAATCTTGTCGATGAACGTCTCTGATCGGGATTCATCGTGCTCGGCTTCCCACTGCTCGTCCTACTCCACTTCGACCGTGACCGAGCGTCCGAGTTCCCGAAAACTCACTCTCGCGGACGTCGCGAAGGACGACGAAACCCCTGTCTACGTCCAACTCTACTTTCTCTACGTCTGGTCATTTGACTCAGCGTACGAGCCGAATCTCGCTCCACAGTACCCAAAAATCACGAATTCCGAAGCATTTTTGGAATCTGAGATGGCAAAGAAGTTGGAGAAGATTGCGAAGGCGTACACGGCTGCCACGAAGAAGGACATGCCCCGGTGCTTCAACTACAAGCTCTCACGCGATTACAAATGCGTTTTTTGTTCAATGGATTTTGACCACATCGTCGGACTGATGGGCCATCTCACGAGGTGTCACTCACGACTGGATTATCGATTTGTGAGATATTTCAACTTTGAAGACGATACCGTTCTGCCGGCGATTATTATGACTCCTGAGAACTTGAATTTGTCGGAGGGCGATAATGATGGCCCGGAGTTTTTTTTGACGAAAAGTCGCGCTTACACGAACGGTTTTGTCAATCTGGATCAACATTTTATCAGCATGGAGTAGGTTTTTTGAGGGATGAATAAAAAATTTTTGGTGTGTTTGGGGCATAAAATATTATTTTTTTGGGGGCTCGAAAGTTTTTTGGGTGTCAAAATTTTAAAATGTTATAATAAAATTTTTTGTAGACAAAAACTTTTGCCAAAAAAATTATTTTAGCTAATTTTTTTGCAATTTTTATCAAAAAAAAATATTTTTTAGCAATTTTTTGCAAACAAATTCCAAAATGTTTTTAGAATGGAAATTCGGACACATTTTTTTTATTTCGAAAATAAAATAAAAATTATTTCCAAAAATTTGAAAAAAAATTTTTTTTGTAAAAAGAAACAAAAAAATTTTCGTTTTTGAAAATTAAAAAAAGACATTTCAAAAACTTAAATTTTTTTAGCTTTTTTTAAAAAAATCATCGTTTTTCTAAATTTTTTCTACAATTGAAAAATTTTCTTTTTTTTTGTATGCAATTCGAAAAAACACCAGATTTGTTCTTCCATTTTTTTGTTCTCCAAAAACATCTCTTTTTTTACAGCTGGAAATCTGTGCCATTCAACATGCCGCTGGAAGAATGGGTCGCGACACCGAGACGCCTCAAGGCATACGGTAAAAATCCAGTCGGACGATCCATCATGAAAGCGCCCACTTTTCTCGTCCAACAGATGCGTCGAAGCCTCAACGATATCGTCGACATTGACTACCGTGAGAGATTGTTTTTCCTCGACTGGAACACTTTTTGCCTGGAGTATGGGCCTCTTTCTGGGTTCGAGACCAATCCGTATCGGCTCTGCGTGAGTTTTTTTTAATTAGAAAAAAAAATTTTTTTTTGTGATGTTGAATTTTTTTTTTATTTTAGAACGCATATGTGGTCATGAGACGGGAATTCATCGCCAAAAATTACCTCCATATGGCTTTCATCTCGACGCTTACCCACTTTGTTGCGTGCAACCGAATTTCCTCGATGGAGAGTTACGATATCACAATGCGGCTCCAGCGCAACTACCATTCCTGCTACGATGTCGTCCATCCATTCACGCATCAGGCAGTTCACCTCCACGAATCCAAGATTAGGAAAGAAGTCAGAAAAGAGAAGGAAAAGGCGAAAGAACTCGAAAAAGAACAACACTCAAACCATTCTACCGTCAGACTTCGACCAAGACTTGCCATCGCCACGTCTTCGTCCGACGATATCACCTCTCGCTCAGGTACCGATACTCCCATCACGCCACCTGCCTGATCTCTGTTACCACTACCGTCTTTGATGGTTTTTTTGTGTGCTTTCATTGTATCTTTTTTTTCTGCCCAATCACTCGGATCGAACTCAGCTATACTACATGTTGTGTGTTTTTCTAAGTATTTCGTCTAACATAAGAGTTTTTCTAAATCTAACGTTTTTGTTTTGATCGGAAAAAAAAACTAGATGAAAAATGGGGGAAAATTACCGGAAACAACAAAAAAGTTCGAAAATGGTCTCGCAGCGAAAAGAGGGTTGAATTTTTTTCAAAAACGAAAAGGAAAAAGTTTACTAATTTTTTGTTTCAAAATAAAGTGAAAGGATTGGATTCAAAAAATATTACCTAAAAAATGGAAAAAAGTGACCGAAAACAACGAAAAAGATCTAAAATGGTTTCGCAACGAATTTAGAACGGAAAATTAGCGTTAATTTTACGTTTCAAAAACGATTGAGTGAAAAAAATTGTATGATAAAAAATGGAAAAAATTACCTAAAACAAAGAAAGTCCTAAAATGGTCTCGCCGCAAAAAAATTGTTCGAATTTAAAATGAAAGGATAAATTACAAATTTTTTTGTTTCGAAATAAAGTGAAAGGATTTGATTCAAAAAATATTACCAAAAAGTGGAAAAAAGTGACCAAATCAACGAAAAAGTTCGAAAATGGTCTCGCAACGAAAAACTCGTTTGACTTTAGAACGAAAAATTAGGTTTCATTTTTTGGGTGAAAAAACTATTATGACAAACGGGAAAAATTACCTAAAACAAAGAGAGTCCTAAAATGGTCTCGCAACGAAACATTTTTTTACAAATTTTGAACGAAAAAATAAATATAATTTGCAGCGTGCAGCCTTTTTTGGATATTTATACGTAACCTCCCAAGGATCGGTTGTCTGTTGCCTGTTGACAGACAAAGCGCCGTAACGTAACCCAGGATAAACAACAATTCCATCTCCGTTCGAAAAACAGAAAAAAAAATAAACAATTCAGAGTTAC
Organism: Turbatrix aceti; assembly: GCA_963969345.1. Classification (NCBI taxonomy): domain Eukaryota; kingdom Metazoa; phylum Nematoda; class Chromadorea; order Rhabditida; family Panagrolaimidae; genus Turbatrix; species Turbatrix aceti. The sequence goes on along the minus strand of OZ017767.1, from coordinate 9,266,464 downwards.
CCATCCAAACAACATTTTTTTCTGTAAGTCAATGTGATTGCTTTTGCGCCGCGTGGTGCATCGCATCCAATCTCCGTAAACCTTTCGCTCTCTCTTTGATCGACGATCGTCGATCGATTACTCTTCTTCTTCCATGCGCGCCGCTACCTTTTCTGGCGGTGTTGCTGCAACTGCTGCCGGCCGCGGTGTCGGCGGCGATGGCGATGGCCGTTATGAAGTGTCATCGAGGATGCGCATGACTCTTCCTTCTCTTTCATGTGCGTTGTTTTTGAACAATTTGACTTTTTCTGTTGACTTGATCGTAAAAAATATAAATAAACGGTTTTCTTCTATTTTTAGCGTAAAACATAAATAATCATTAACAAAAAAAATAAATAAATAAAAGTTTACATAAAAAAATTCCCAAAAAATTTTTCGGAACTGGGATCAAATGGGCGAAAACGAATTTTTCTAATGCCAAAAAAATTATAATAATTTTTTTATAGTTATTGTATAAAATAATCGGATAAAAAAATTTCCGTTGCCGATTGCAGCCAGAACCGGTATTGTTTGTGTGTATACTTGATACTTTGACAAACTCCAAAATGTCTAACAGACTCCAAATCACGAAAAAAACAAGAACGGAGGAAAAAGATTAGTTAGTTCACAGTCGATTTGTCACCCTGATGTGTTCGGTATGCGTGAATAATAAAATTTTAATGAATGTGTTTTTACGGATGATACTTTTTTTATTGTTTAATAAAAGTTGCGCAACCTGATTGAAACTTGTTCACGGGCGAGTTTTTTTTGCTGTTTCTTCCTGTTCCAGGGGAGGTTGATTATCCCATTGTTTTCCGGTTTTCTGAGTAAATCAGATTCTATGACATGAGTTTTGAAATTTGTTGTTCACTTTTTTTTTGAAACAGGTGAGCTGGGTCTAATACGGGCTGAAAATTTAGGAAAACGATTGCCTGTTTTTATGATTTTAAAATTTTAATTTTTTGAAAAAGAATCTTACAAAAACATATTGTTTTTCTTTTAAAAACAAAATTTTATTGTAAGAATTTTGTTTAAGAAATTCAAAAAAAAATGTAAAAATTTCGTTTTTATGTATACGCAATTTTTTTTTCAGCCCTTGCAGGTGAGCAAAAATTTTTTTGCAGATCACGTACAAGATTTATTTATTTCTGTTGCACAGCTGTGCAAAGTAACTGCACAGTTTGTTTTTGTTTTTTTTGTTATTTTTAACACGCCAAAAGTTGACTCATACTTCTTTTACATCCTTTTTTTTCTCATTTTTTTTCTTCGTACAAAAAAATACATTGGTTGTTCGGAATTTTAAAAAAGCTTCATTATTGTTAATGAAATTTTTCTGATTACGAAATCAGACGTGATTTGCGCGTTTCTTGTTTTTTTTAAACAAAATTTCATTTCCTGGTTTTTTGGCGAGTTCCGCATTTTTATGCAATTCTCTTAATTTTTACTTCCACCTTCCGCATTTATGTATCTATTTTGACATCGATCGGTTTCACTTGATTTGATTTAACGCAAAAAAGGTGCAGCGCGTGAAAGGAAGGCGTAACGATCACCGGTTTTTTTCCTTTTTCTTCCGTGCTTGACAGGAATTTTGACCAAAGAAAGACGAGAAAACGAAAAAGAAGAACTTTCATGACGGTACAAAAAAGGAAACAAAAATAAATACATTGATGCCTTTAAGTTGGTCGTGATTTGGATGTTTGTCCGTTGGACAAAAATTTGTGTTTTCACCTGTTGGTCAGGTCACCTGGTGCTAATGTAAAATATTTTTTTTGTAATTTTTGCATTTTTTGGTTTATTGGAACCGAAACTTATTTTTTCAAACAAAATTCAACTTTAAACCTCTGTTTTACCTCTACAAACATTTTCACATAACCGGTATGGTTTCGTTTCCGCAGTTGTGTTAGGTGCGATAAAATCTTTTTTTAATCAAGTTCTTTTTTTTTGGATACTTACATAAACATTTTGTATTTATAAATTTTTTCGTGGCGTGTGTCGAAAAATTTATATTTATACAAATTTATATGGATCTGTAAATTCAAAAAATGTGGAGATTTACCGCAAAAAAAACTGAAAACTCATATTATTAATTTTGTAAAAAAAAACATTTTTAATTTTTCAATTTTTTTTTGTCGTTTTTTTACGATTGTGCATAGAAAAGCAAAACAATTTAAAAAAAATTTTTTTTTAAATTTTTTGTACCATGCCGGTGCAAAAACAGCAAAAATGCTAATTACTGAATCCTTTACTGCGCCAGATCGATCGATTCCCAGTCAAATTTTTTTTGCGTCCAAATCTAGGTGTCATATCTCTTTGTACCGCACAAGAAAGACAACCAACAACACTATTTATTGTATCACAGTTACGACTCACGGGAGAATACGCTCAGGTCTACGTTTGGGAGAGGGAGAGGGACGATCGTGTCGTGTAAATACATAAGCGATCGGGAGGGAGCAGCGGGAGGAGGCAATCGAAGGATTGCTTTCAAGATCCGTCGATTTTTCAATAATGAGTTTGTTTTGTGTTGTCGTGTTTGTTTTGATATTAATCGATGGATGTCGGGTTTTTCTTGAGAGGAACAAAAATAACTGCTTCTTACGTCACTTTTTTTTCGGTAAATTTTTTTTACGTGACTTGATCATTTTTGAATGCTTGTAATTTTTTGCACCACAAAAAATTTTTTTTTGGTTCTAAAAATAACTTGAACTATTTGGATAAAAAAAAGTCCACATACTAGGTAAAATTTCGATTGGAACCCTTGACATTTGGTGTTGACTTGGTGTCAGTGAGATTACGATGAAAAATCTTTGTTCGAACAGCGAATAATTTTTTCGTTGCGTACAAAGGGCGAGCCAGGCTGTCTCTGTAATTTTCATTTTGAATGTGTAAACCTAATTTTTACGTATTTAAAATTTTTTTGTGCCAATTTTTTTTACAAAAAAATTTTGCTCACACAAAATACATTTTTTTCCCAAGCAAAATTTTTTTGTAAAAAATCAGCACAGAAAAAAATAAAAACCACCCCGCTACAAAAAACAATGCAGTCTGACGAAATCCCAGATTAATCCATGACAAAAAATTATGTATCTTTTGCTTACTCTCGTCTTGTCTCCGGTACTTTTCTTAATCGTACTACGTGCATAAATCCACTTTACACAGCACCCATACCCATGTCCTTCACTTTTTTTATAATAAATGATGTAAAGTCGTTTCATTTTTCGTTCTCCTTCTTTTTTTTCTTCTTAGCAATTGAAGGCATGTTTCATAAAAAGTCTTTTTATGGATAACAGTGATGCCATTTTCCAGAGTTGAGGGCGTTGTCGAAGCGCTCTTTAAAGTGTCAGATTTTTAAAAACGGAAAATTTGTTGTTTTTCTTTTTTTTTCGAAAAAAAATTCGCTGTTTTTACTTTTTTTTTCCGAAAAAATATTCGTATTCATGATATTTTTTATTCAACCAACATTTTTTTCTATTTTTGTACGTTCTTTTTTTTTGCTCTTTTGTGTGAGGATGATTTTTAATGCTGACAAATGCCGAAGGCATAGGTTTTCTGATTTTAGTGTATTCGTCATGTTTTGTGTTTTATTTTCTTTCTTTTCGTACTTTGACTCATCGTGTTGTTTTCTGGAAGTGCAACCGGGAGTTTTTTGTACATAATACATAGATATCGTTTGAAATTATCAATCTAGAAACTTTTTTTATTGTAATATTTTTAGTTATTACGCTTTGGAAGTAAAAGATAATCTTTGCTTACTCGAAAAAATTATACAGTAAAAACATGTAATTTTAAATACATATTTTTTATTTATTTTTTTCTGCTCTAAAACAAAAAAATTTTAGGAAAAAAATAATTTGTAAACATTATTCTTGAATAATTTAATTTCTGCCTGTGTTTGAAACATGTTATTTTGACATGATTGGTCCATGAACTATAGTTGCACTTTTTTTCGGTTTCCGTAATTAGCCCTATAGCGTGTCTAGCCTAAATGACATGTGCAAAAAATGCATATATGTATTTATGTACAAATTTTGGAAAGTTGGGCAGTATTTTCTTAAAACATGGGAATGTTTATGATCCATAAATATTTTCATGTGTTGATTCTTAGGTGACATCAGTGTACTGTTTCTAACTTTGCTATGTTTCGAAGAATTAAAAACCCAAAAAAAAACACATTTTCCGTCATATTTCTAGTAGCGCTACTGTTTTTGACAGATCATCCAAGAAAGACCTAATTATTTTTGTAATTAGAAAAAAAGCCATCTGCGACACAAACTTTCCGATTTTTTTTTCAAATTTGTTGTATTGTTTTGACAAGTTTCACAAATTGTTAACTGTTTAGTAATTTTCGTCATCCAGGTGTTTGTGTCGGCTTTGTTGAACCAAGAAGATCGAACTCACTTTGTCTGGTCATCTTTGATTCCCCCCTCCCATCGCAGCCGACAACCAAATTTGACGCACAAATGGCGTGCATCAATCTCATTCGGAGACGAATAAATGTTTTGGTTTTTAGTAAGATCGTTGTTTTTTCAATTATGATTATTCTACAGACGTTTTTGACATACGAACATGTGTGTAAAATATTGAGAGAATTTGGGAGCAAAAAGTGCTTTGGACTGCACATTTTCTTATTTATTTATCATCACAGGAATTTTATTTTTATTTTTTTGCACCTTTCATCATAAATAGTTGAATGATACTGTTATGTATGAATTTTTATTTTTTTTATATTTCTGATTTTTTGGGTGTCAAAAATCAAAAAGTAAACTAATTTACAAATTTGAAAAAAAAATTGATTTTGCGAGGGGAAACATTCGCATTTGCAAACAATATAATTTTTTTTAATTGATAAAATTACGGTATCATTGTCAGAATCGATTTTATTTGACAACAAAATGTGTTCGTCATTTGTTCGCAAACAAGTTTTTTTTAAATTGTTTGCGTTTGTTAAATTTCTCAAAAAAATACGAAAATGTTCGTTTTCGTTTGCAGACAAAAAACGACTGTTTGTCCATTTTTAGATACTTTGAACCCAACTCCACCCCCAATTCAAAAAAAATATTTACACAAAATATTGTTTCTAGAATTCCATTATCTGAGTTTCACGTCAGATGAACCCATTTTATTCCTCTGACAAATTCTTCATTCTCACATCACTGTGTTTTTGTTGTTGTTTTCGAACGAAAATACAGTAAAACATATCCGCAGGTATTTCTTATAATTACAAGCTTGCTGTCTCGTGGTTGTAGAAAAACAGAGTAGCGTATCTCATATTCACGTGCCAAAGACCACCCACAGTCGTCAAAAGTAGCGTGACATTGACAAAACTCTGCTCTGCTTGCGCCAAAAAGTCAGACGCCCCCGGGAGTTGTGAAAACTGGTAACTGTCAATCATGTTTGCCATATTTGTTTCCCAAAATTGTCTATTTATGATTTTTTCATCGGGTTGCAATTCTGAAAAAACTGCAACCCAACAAATATTTTATTTTTCAACAATTTTTTTTTTGCAGAAAAAAATTCCTTTATACCCCAAAAGTAAACTATGATACTTTGTTCGATGATTTCAACGCAAACAATGGATGCTAGACACGAAAAAAAAAAGTTCTCACGGTTTCCATATTTGTTTTTTTTTGGAAGATTTTGATGCCACTGACCGAAAATTGGTTGTTTGTATAAAATTGCCGCCCGCGTGTCTTGATGACATTTGAAAACAAAAAAGTGCAATGTGTGAACTCTTCATGTTCCAAAAAAATGACCTATTGTCTTTCACTAATTAATTTTAATTATCCATTCGTGTAACTTTTTTTGAAACAGAAGTTGCAACTCATTTCAAATTCAAAACTACATTCAAAGAACCGTAATTTGAATTTTTTTGCATTTTGTTATAAAAAAAAGTGCCATTTTTATCCCCAGAACTTTAATTAATTCGCGTTGGTGGTAAGGGATATGTTAATTTGGGTCGACGTGTTGCCCTTATGTCTGTCGAGTGTCAAGTCTAGTCTAATGGCTAATACCCCATTTCCACATTGCTATTAGCCAGAATTTAATTTTTTGGCATTATTTATTCGGTGTGTTTGTTTCAAATAATATTTTTATGAAACCCTGGCAGCATTGAACATTTTTTTTTAATATTTATATTTTAAAACATTTGTTGACGTCGTCTGTCCCAACCTAGGATCCAGCTTTTGTTAATCTCGATTGTGGTTATTTGATAAATTTTGGGCGACGACGACGCGCTTGGCACCGAAATAACGCAACAAAACAATAATTGCGTTATTTCGGTAGCCAAATATGAACAAAACGTGGATTAGAGTCTAAAAAATGGGTAATGAGATGCTGAAAATTTAATTTATCTTATTTTGCACCAAAAAAAAATTTTGGTCGGAGATAAAAAAAATGAATAATATTTATTTGTTTTTTGTGTATTTTTTTCGTAACCAAGAAACAAAAAAAAATTTAGTTTTTTAGTGTCAAAAAAATTTTCTATAAATTTTGACGTTCCCGATTCTAATTTTTTTAGCGAGCTAAACTTTTTTTTACTTTCATCAGAAACGCGTTCTCCTAAATTTCATCAACTTTTTTTTGCTCACTGAAATCAAATTACATACGAATTACGGTTCAACTTTTGACCCACGTACATACGTATGTACTTTCTCCCATTCCTCATAGAAGCTGACGTTTCGATTTCTCTTTTTTTGTTGTTTGTGTTCGTTCGTTCGCCCGCCGCGTTTTAGTACAATTCGACAATTTGTCCTCCGTTATATCATTTTTTTGATACGGACCCACGGCCACGGTTTCTCCTTGCCTGTGTCCCGTGTCCAATGCCCGTCAGCGCTCCGTGTGCCATACTTATTGTCTTTATACACGTTGCAGCACGCTGCTTACATGCCAAATGTGTTCATGGCTGACTTGTGATACGTATGTAAGCTGCGACGTAGGGCGCAATTTCGTTTACCGTTGTCTCGAAAAAATGTCATATTTATAATATTTCTTGGGGGTTTGTTTCTCCTGCGATTATGTCTGTCAAAAACGAGAAAAGTAATATTTTTTTGTGTTTTCTACACGATATATTATATTTTTTTCGGTCATTGCTGCGCAAATCTCACCTGCGACTTGCGCAGCAATGACCGAAAAAAAATAGCCTATACCGCAGGTGATTTTGGTGCACACCGCACAAAAAACATGAACGGTAAAAAAAATCTCAAGCTTGTAAATTTGTCAACAGGTGAAAGTTTAGAAAGTTGCTCTGTGATGCTTTTTTTTATCTCATCATGCAAAAAAATCTTAAAATAACATTTTTTTACAAAAAAATCTATTTCATTAAAAAATCATTATTTCAAAAAATAAATATCTCCTTTTTTAAAACTTTTTCAGCATTTCCAACTTTTTCTCTTTCTTGCCCCAAAAAAACCCTTACATTCACAAAGTCAAAAAAAAAAACAATTTTGTTAGTTGGTATTGTAAATTGATAAGGTGCCAGCCATGGGAAGGAAGCGAAGCACGCGCACAGCATCCGCACCCTGACTTTTGTCTATTCTTCCTTCCCGTCTAAATTCTCAAGTATCATCATATGTCAACTCTGAATTGTATTATAGTACGTATGCCGACTTTGGCACAAATAAAAGGTATCATTTCACGATTTTTTTTCATCGTGTGACGCAACTTTTTTTTTGTCTTTTTTTGTCGTGGGCCGAGCCAGGAGGCACTGTGACCCAGCGATAAGACAATTATTTTTTCGTTCTCTGGGTCGGTCACAGTAATTTTTACGTGGGAGTGCTTTGTCATTGAAAATTTGTTATCTGCCGACCGATATCGTTTTTGGTAGGTTATAAAAATCCAAGTTGTCGTAAATAGGTGCTGATAGCAGAGAGTCGACGTGTCTCGACCGTTTCGAGCTTGTTCAACCGCAGTCAAAAAACAATATTTATTTTTTTATTTAATTTTGTAAATAAATATAATTTAAAAAAAATTGCGTTCAAAAATCAAACAAAATATTTTGTCGGTGTAAATATTTTTTGCCGTTCATTTGTTTGTTTTTTTGTAATTAAAATAGCATTTTCAAGTCAAAATAAACAATTTTATAATTTTTTTACTCATTAACCCATTTATTTCCTAATTATTATAATAATTCGTCATTTCGAACTTCAACTTTTTTCCTCCTGCGTATGCTACACGTCTGTCTATCTGTCAGGGGAGTGTTTCTTTCATGGAACCCCAAAAGGCAGACAAAAAACAGGAGGTCACTGACATCATGCGCACCGCGCGCGCGTCTCATTAAAAATTACATTTTTGACGTATCAATTTATTTTGGTCCATTGTATTATCCTGGCACCCCTGAATTTTGTATTTTCATTTTTTTGTCTTTTACGAACGTCGACCAAAGCTCTCAGAAAAATTAATTGGAAACAGAAACATGTACCCTACGTCAGTCACCAACCGTACAAAAAAAACGCCTACTCATTCCAATTTTTTTTCCTTGAAAACTTTTTGTTTGCGAGCCTAATGTAAGTATAATATTATTTTTTAAGCCTGTGATAAGAGGTGTCAAGTGATCGCTTCGGTCTTTGAGCAAATAAATCGACGGATCATCATCACCTTGTTCGCTCCTTCCGGTAAAAGGGCGTCGTACCGGAAAAATTTTTGTCAGTTGATGTCGAGTAGGGAACATTTTCGCCCAAATAGGTACAATTTTTTACAAAATGAACATAAATATTTTTATAAATAATTTCAAAAAACTTTAATTTTTTTTTAAACATTTTCCGAGAATTTTCATTTTTGACTCTGATGTTCAGAATAAAAAAAACAGCAGATTTTTTTTTACTATAAATAATCAGCAACTGCAAAGTTGACCACCCAGACCATCCAGCTAATAAGTTTTTTAAATTGGTCAAATCTTAATCCTTCTAGTCTCCATGCTATCATTATCTAAAATCTGAAACAATTAGAAAAAGTCGTTGCTAAAATAATAACTTTTTACAAAAAATAACTTCCTGTGTCGTTCAAAAGTTCATACCAAAAAAAATTTTGACACGTGAATAACAAAAAAAGTACGGTATCCAAGGATACAAACGTTGTTCAAAGTTTGTATCCAATGGAAAAAAAGTTTAAAACTTTTGAATACTAATAAAAAACTTTTAAAATCCTTTGTTGTTTGTGCGACAATCATTTATTTTTCATGACTTCATCGGACTTGACTACGCACATGTATTTACATACACAAACTGTCAAGGCGACTGTCTGCCTAACAACGACCACCCAGTTATCATCACTCATCTCTTCGCCGGCTCTTTCTCATTCTGATCCTGGTTTGAAGCTAAAAAAGTATCTACAACATTGTACGCTTTTTTTATGCTGTCAGCATGTCCATTTTTGTACATTAGGGACTGACAAAAGCTCAAAAGCCATATCCGTTATTGCCAACTTTTTTTTCACAGCCACTCACCCACTGGAAAAGTGAAGTTGTTGTTTTTGACATTTTTATTTTTTCTACAACTCTTATAATAGTACGACGAGCTGTAAAAAAAGAACAACAACTTGTTGTTATTTTTTTCATTACACTCAAATGCACGCATGACGAGTCCTTAAAAAAACGCCCCGCTCAAAAAAAATATTTGAGTAGATAAACGAATTTTATTTTTTACACTTTTTGCGACTTTTCGATTTTTGTCTGATGTGAGAGGCGTCATCATCCGCAGCATTCACCCCTAGGCCTTGGCTTAGTTAGGAGTGCTCGTGAGCGTTATCACAGCTCATTCAGTCAGATACACAGGAAACTCTCATTTTTGTGTTTCGTTTTCGATGGGTCAAATTGCCTTGATTTCCTCGCGTCTGTTTTATTTTCTCGTTGTCTCGTGCAGACATGAAAATGGCCCGCCGAAGCCCGGCCCGGCCCGGGCCCGGCCCAGGCCCGGGCCGGGCTTGGGCGGGCCTGTGACTTTTCAGTAGGCCCGGAAAAGCCCGTTATGGCCCGTTATTTAATAAATAATGTAAAAAATTATAAAAATTTACTGCATTTTGGTTATTTTTAACAAAATTTAGTCTCTACAGATAGAAAACATGGTATTTTGAATAAAAACGAGTTATTTATGTCATTTATATAACGATTGGCTGCTATTTTTTTGGATAAAAATTCGAAAAAAAACAGAGGGGATAATTTCGGGCCGGCCCGGCCCGGCCCGGGCCTGGGCCGGGCTTTCGACGGGCCGGGCCTGGGCCTAAAAATTAGGCCCGTTTTCATGTCTGGTCTCGTGGCCTTTCTTCGTCGTCGCATTACGGACGGGTCTTCCCTCGTTTGTTGTACTACGCGTTCAAGTTTTATTTTTGTAGCCAATTTTTTGGACGAATGCAATAGTGCAAAAAGTATGTGTTCCGATTTTTTTTTGCAGCTCCTAAAGTTTGGTCAATTTGATCGGTCTAAAATAAAAATTACAATAAAAAATCCGAAAACAATGTAAAAATTTTTACGTTTTTTTTGTTTTTTAAAATTCGGTAAAATTTACGGAAAATTCAATAAGCTCTAAAATTTCAAAATTTTTATTTTTTTTTGTTTTCAAAAAAAATTAAAACGCTTGTTGCCAATTGGACACTTCCAAATCTATCACGTCATGCCTTTCACCCTCCGATTCCCCCAACTTTTGTTTTAGGGGGTGTTTGAGGGAAAACAGGAAACCGATAAGGTCGTCTAGAAGCCCAAAAGTAAGCTGATGTGAGGCAATGCGAAAAAAACGAGAACCCCGAGCAACGGGAGCAAGAAAAAAACGTATGACCGCACTATGACAAGGCGGGAATGTGTAAAGTGATTTGATTAGTCACTCATGAAAAGCCCTGTTCTTGTCTGCTCCTATGCCCTGCTCCTATTTCTAGTTAAAGGCCGACAAATTTATATCGAGCCCGCCTGCAAGTGTTTCTTGTTACAAAACTCCTTTACGTGTTTCGTTCATGAACGAATGAACGAACAATAACACATTATTTCTTAACTTTGTTTTGTGCGATGGTTCTTCAAATCTTTTTCTCAGTTGTTGCGCTACAAAAAAATAAGGAACTTCGTAAGGTGTACTATTTTAGGCACCCATCCATATTTGGAAACAGCAGTGACGTCTAAGCTGTCGTTTGTTTCTATTATGGATCCACTAAAAGTTGGAGTTCCTTAACGAGCTTTTGTTTTAGCAGTCAAAAAATACGCTTCAAAAACCACTGTCCGCTAGACTCTGCTTAACGCTAGACAATCTTTGAAACGTCAAAAAAGTGCATGCAAACTTTATTAGGTAGGGGGACCCTAGGGTTTTTTGCAAGAAAAAAAATTACATTAAAATATTGTATTTTGATATTTTTTGGATGTTAGAAACATCGTTTTTTTGCGCATTCAATTTTTTTTTGATTTTGATATTTTTTCTGCATTTTTGTAAAAAATAAGGTTTCTAAAAATCCAGTACAAATTTTTAGAACTCCGGGCAGACGCTAGGAGTCTCCATTCAAATTTGTACCTTTCTAGCATCCAAAAATAAATGTAAATACATCTTCTAATCCTACGATACCTGTGCTCGTGTATGTGTATAACACATGCATGGTCCGATCTAATCTAACAATCCCTAACTTACGTACGACATTATAAAAGAAAGACACACAGGATTAACCAATCCGTATATTTTATTATCTAAAAAAGTTCCAAGAATTCTGTTCTATTTCCGACACCAAAAACCAACCTAGCATCAGTCTTTTTTTTTGGTTTTGGTTGTTGAACAACATTTTTGGGCAAAAAGGAAAGCTCGCTGCCGCATCCTGTTTGGCGGAGCCTGAAGCTTGCTTTCTGCTTGCGCGCTCAGCTCAGCTCAAAGTGTGGTCATGGAGACACTGAGACTGACTGGGACCGGGGACACGAGGCCGTGGTGTTAAATTAGACTACTTTTTTTCTGTAGAAACATGGCCTGTCAGACTCAGACTTTTCTGCCTTGGCCTGAAAGAAAGCGAAGGGGTAATGTTCACTTCCTTTTTTTTCTCCTGCCGGGGGTTCCGTTCGTTTTCCATCCATCCAACCCTCCACGATTCTCGATTCTCCTTTCATTCTCATGCCTGGCTTGCTTTTTGCCCTTTGCTATTGTTTTGCCTTGTCTGTGCGTTATTTCACGTTGCATTTTCTTTTTTTTTCTACTAGGGATAGAATACTTGATGACTTCCCTTCCGACAGCGTTGCGCTTTGCCTTTCACTTTTTATGCCCAAAAAGTGAAGTCCTCACTTTGTGCCAATTGATGGATTGCTCCGTGCATGTAGACTGACACCCCAAAACTCCAAAAACCTCCAATTTCAGAGCACAGATGAAAGCGATCAAACGGGCCTCACTTAACACCACCATTGTCAAGGTGCACGATGAATTTGATCCGCATCCAGATCTTATGGACTCGAGGCCATCGACTTCCGCAGCCACCTACCATTACACGAGCAATGGCGGGCTAAAGGTTGTCACGCCGGATGCCAGACGCCGGCACAGTGCCGCCGAGAGTCTCAATCAGCAGCCAATTCCTCCAGCCACCGTAAAAAGCAACTCTCTGACCACGACTACTTTGCCTCTTCGAAATCGTGCCAGTTACATCGGGTCATCATGCAACGGAAGTTTTGAAGGTGTCAAAGCTTTGCCACCCATACGGGTTTTTAAATTTGACAATGTGCGTCACAGACTTTTTAAATTTCCGTCTTCTAAATATTTCTTCTCTTTTTTCAGTTCTCTGACAACCCATCGGGAATGATAGTCGACCTCGTCATCAGCGATGACCTGATGATACTCTATTCCAAAACGGTTGAAAAGAATCCAAGAATTGAAACTGTATTTATCGATGAAATTGTCGACGTCTTTATCGGCGGATATTCTGATTCATCAAAGATGAAAAATGATTCACAAAATTCACAAATCGAACGTATGCTAAAGTCAACATTTGCCACGGCAACCTGCGTGTGGATGGATTGCATAGTTACGGTAGTAAATGGATTGGATTACGTGAATCCTAATAATTTTATTTTCTTGACACAAACTCCTGAATTGGCAAAGGTTTGTTTGCTTTTTTTGTAGTTTGAGAAAGCAGCCGATGGTTCTGTTTTCACAGTGATGCTTCTTTTTTAGCTTTGGTGTAAAGAACTCCGTGACCTTTCCGTACAATATTATAACCGGCAAAGCAGTTGTTTCTACTACTGGAAAAGATTGTTTTCCCGATTAAAGTGCACGATTACAGATGATCACTTCAGTATCGAACAGTTCGTTTTTCTTCGATCAAAATTTAAAAAAAATGAATAAAAAGATTTTTGTCCCGATTTTTTTTCATTTACTGTCAAAAAAATATTTAGGAAATTTTCCAAAATCACATCAACCGCGTTTTTTTGCCACTTTTATGTCCCGATCACGTTTTATAAAAAAAATCTTTCAGCATCCTAGACACCCTCTTTCCCGGCTCAAAGCAACAAGATGACAGAAATTTGATGGAAAAAAGGCTTACAAAAGCCCTTCCTCTGCTGAAGGATAAAAAGCGGATGTCCAAAAATTTACTGACCGAAGACGAGTTTCTCTTCAAGCTCTACACTGCCGCTGTCCGACGTGCTGACGTTCAGGATCTTTTTCGTAAATGGTTTGTTCCCCACTAGTGTATTTCATTACCAAAAAAATCTTTTTTTTCAGCTTCAAAGCGCACCAAGTAAGCGACGAAGACTTCAAAAACTACCTCAACTGCGTGCATCGCGATCCACGGCTCAACGAAATCCTATATCCTCCAGCAAATGCTGAAGCAGCAAAACGGGTGTTGATAAAGAGTGGAATTGATCCAAAACAAAATCTTAACATTGACAATTACATTCGATTTCTCATTGGTGAATGCAATTTGCCGATTCGAATGGGTGCGTACGAGTTGAATGAATCTTCGCTCAACAAACCGTTGTCACACTACTTTATCAACAGCTCCCACAACACGTACCTCAAAGGACGCCAGATGAGATCGAGGTCTTCGGTTGCCATGTATCGATACGCTCTGCTAAATGGGTGTCGATCGATCGAACTTGACTGTTGGGATGGTCCGAATTCGGAACCAATAATCACGCATGGCCCTACCCAAATTTGCTTTTGTACAACAATTTTGTTCAAGGTTTGAAAACCTAAATTCAAAAAATTCAGTTATTTGAAAAATTTTAGGACGTCATCGAAGCAATCAATGAAACAGCCTTTATTGTATCCGAATTTCCCGTGATTTTGTCCTTCGAAAATCACTGCAGTCAAAAACAACAAATAAAAATGGCAAAATACTGTAAGGATATTCTGGGTGACAAATTGCTCACAGAAGCCCTCGATGACTATCCGGTTGGTTTAATTTAAAAAATTTTGCTAAACTACAATTTTCAAAATTTCAGATCAAAGCTGGAGTCCACCTTCCTTCTCCAAATTTGCTAAAAAGAAAAATTCTAATCAAAAACAAAATTGAGAATAAAAAGCCGTCCACCACCGATCAAAATGCCACCGGCATCAGTCGTGGCATGTCGAAGCAGACATCTGTGGATTCTGGAAGCACGGAGGATGAAAATGCTGAGCGAATGCTGACAAAAAGTGAGTACAAAGCATTAAAAAAATTATTTTTATTCAATTTTTTTAATTTCCGTTGTGTTTTGTGCCTTGCTCTGATAATTATCTAATTATGCCTTATGTTTCCGCTTTTTAGTCTATATCGGTGACACAGATGACGATTATACCATCTCGACGCATGGCACGCCACGGCTGAGCGAAAAACAAATGTCTGTTGACGGAGTTGCAGTTAATGGAAAGCTAAGCACAGATAATGTAAGTAACGCTCTAGCATTGCTGCCACTTATGTTAAGGCAGAAAACTAACTCAACAGGTGAAAATAAACGAAAAACTAATTTTCTTCCTATTTTCAGAGTCGAGAACAAGAATTGATAACCGAGTTATCAGATTTGGTGACGTATATGCGAGCTATGGGGAAGTTTACATCATTCGGGGACTGTGAAGGTAAGTAGACATCAAAAATTCCAAATATTTGACACAAAAAATTACTTCCAGCGCGACAAATTAGCTCAGAAATGTACAGCATGGTAGAGACAAAAGCAATCGATTTGCTCAAACAACAGGCAGAAAGCTTTGTCAATCACAACAAGCGACAAATCACTCGAGTCTACCCTCGTGGATCGAGGGTTGATTCTAGCAATTATATGCCTCTTGTAAGTCAAGTTGACAAACAATCCCCAAACAACACCTAACCAAAACCCAATCCTTCAGATATTCTGGAATTGCGGATGCCAGATGGCTGCCATCAATCTCCAAACCGCCGACCTTCCAAACCAAATGAATGGCGCCATGTTCGAGCTCAACGGTCGATCTGGATACGTTCTAAAACCCTCGTGCATGCGTAAGCCCCAATGCAAGTTCGATCCGTTCGAACTCGACAGAGTTGAAAACGTCGTGCCAAACACCATGACAGTTACCGTAATTTCCGGTCAAATGTTTGCATTTCTCTGCGACAAGCGACCAAGTGTATACGTCGAAGTCGATCTCTACGGTCTTCCCGGTGATTCGCACAAAAAAATGTTCAAGACACGCACTGTCGCAACCGAAGACCTCAATACCGTGTTCATCGATGGCATAAGCAATTGCACGTTCACACTTGAAAAGATTATCCTTCCGGCTATGGCATACGTAAGATTCGGGGTCTACGAAGAAGGCGGACGCCTGCTTGGTCAGAGAATCCTGCCTGTATCATACATAGAACCCGGATACAAGCATATCGTACTCTACAACGCTTTCAACAAACCCTTCGGTCCGGTGACACTCTTTGTGCACATTGACATTCAGGATTACGTCAGTGATGCTCATCGTAACCTGGTCGACGCCCTTCAGAATCCGATTAAGGCTATGAGCAAAGTTCGAGGTCAGTGATAATAAAAATCAGTGATAAGTGATTATGTATCGTTCGTTTCAGAAGATGAAAACCAGAAAGAAGAACAACAGCAACACCTGACACGTGCTGAACAGAATCAACGATTGCTCGAAGTCCTCGAAAGCGTCGGCAAAGTGGCGGGTCAGGGATCCATCGACCTTCCAATGTCCATGGATTCCGGAGAAGATCTCCCCGGAACTCCGCCTAATCCCGTGGTCAACAACAGCATAGCTACGATAGCCAACATCGCATCCGTGACCGCGTTGCCGAGTCACAAAGATTCAATCGAGGGTCTAACATCCGAATCACCCATTCCCCCGAGATCTGATACACCGCAGAGCGTCGATAGTGGACGAAGAGGTGAACGAAAGTACACCGTGCTTTCTGATTACGGTAAGAGACAAACCATCTATTTTTGTTTAATTAGCACTCAAAAACGGGGGTGCAGTCGTTGAAAAATGCAAGCAAGCAATAGCAACCGAATTGCTGACGTACAAAAAAAGCACTGACACACTTTTTTTTCAGTTGCAAAACAGCAAACATTTTACCTCGAAAAAATGAGCGTCGGCCTGCCAACCGTAGCCGAGCTCGAAGAATGTTCAAAAATACAAAAACTGCATCGTTCATTTGCTAAGAAATATCCACACCTCTACGACGCAGTCGAGCTCGGCGACATCCACAAACTCGGTGAACTTGGAAAAATTTTTGGCGAAAAACAACTAAACTTGGCGATGCAGAAAATGTTGAAGGAAAAAAACGAACTCCTGCATTCCCGGCTTGCGGAACACAAAAAACAGATTTTAAAACGAATCGATTTTACATTTCAAAACGAAACTAAACAACTTCAAAAAATCAACGCTAAATCTCGTCTTGAAGAGTTGAGTGGAATCAGCAAGAAGAGCTCACCCATTGAATACAAGCGATTGAGCGACAAATACGTTCGTCGGGGTGTTGAAGAAAATCGGAAGTTGTTGGTTATCAAAAATAAAAAAACCGATGAGTTGAATGAATTTACCCATCAACTCAAGGTTGAAATCAATGCCAAAACCGATGATGTAAGCATTTTTTTGATTTTACGGTGACAACTTATTATCTGTGTTTTCAGACAATGGCCAAAACCACTCGAATGCTGACAAAAGCCATGAGTTCGCAAAAATGACAACTTGCATTCTGACGTTTTTTTTTAAATTTGCTTTTGAATGACTTTGTTTTAAACCGGTAACAAGTGCACGTATCACCACCAGGTGTGGTGGCGTGGCTTTGACATTTGCACATTCATCTCTTTCTGTGTAACTAACATTTGTATTTGTATCATTCAAACTTGTAATTATTGCATTTACGTACGAGTATTGTTGTGAAATAAAATTTGCAAGCTCACAGAAAGAAACGCAAAAAAAGTTATGAAAATCAGTCATACTCATTTCATCAGACAGAAGGAAGTGCTTGTGAGACAATGACGTTCGGGTATGTACATGACTTGGCATTTGTTCTATGGTATGTTCTCATTTCTTCTACAGGCGCCAATCTTTACATAACCACGCTTTTTGAGGTTCACCATTTTTACGACAACAACACTCTTTGTTAGTGGCGCAATCCTAGGATGCGTACGAAAAAGGTACCACGGTCGGTACTACAGAACCCACAGTGGCAGGACCCACAGTGGCCACAGAACAGAAGACGAAACTGCAGACAACGATCCTCTTCTGATACCTATACCTATTTCGCTGGAACCAACGGCATCGGACGGACTAGCTACAACTCCCACACTCAGGCACTACCAAGATCCTCGTAGAATGAACAAGCAAGCCAAGAAGCCAGATCCTGCTAACAGTTTCGCGGATCTAAACGAAGCCGAAATAACGCCACCGATGGATAAATATTCCGTAACCAAGCGTCCCCGTATTGCAGATTTCAGTTACGCTTACGAATAACTCAAAAAAATATGGTCTACCGTACAGTATTCTTCCATCGTCCCCAAAAAAGCAATCCGATCGGATTAATCGAAAAAGGTGTAATGAAGAGCAAATAAAGTGAGATGCGATACCACTCAAAGCCAAAAAAGCGGCAAATCGGTGCGGCAGTCGCGGTCCAAAAGCGGAAACTTTTTTGATCATTTGTTTGGCGCACTGTGGGAGACGAGACTGAACTCAACTGAACTCGGCGTGTGTGCGCGTGCGAGATCTCAGACATCCGCGCTGATCGACGGATACAAGACTCACCCTCATGTCAGTCAGTGATCGGCAAAGAGGAGAGAGTGAGCGCGTCTTTCCGCTTGTAAACAGTCTCAAATTGCTTCTGTTTGCATATATGAGAAGTCGCACGCTTGTGCGCGCGCGCACAAGCCAACCAACCACCAACCACTGGCATGCGCGGGAGCTAAGAAAGGCGCGGTCCGATATCGGCTTTCAGCAAGGGAGACAAAAAGGAGGTGAGCTTGCAACAACGCTGCAACCAGTGATGTTGGTGGATGACCTTTGACGACATGTCGTCGACTTCGTCCAAGATTTATCGAGGATAAACTCGTCGGATTAAACGGATGTCATCGAATAATGCAGGGGTTGTTGGTTGCGTGAATGCGCGGGAGCATCAGCAAAGAATAACAACACAATAGAAATTCTATACTGTTGTAAGAACTTTTTTGGGGGATTACATCTAGAAGACAATCAACTAACCGATTGAAAGGATTAAAAACACAAATGTTTGAGTCTGCAACTACAGTAACCTAACACCATAAAAAACAACTATCATTCGTCATCCAAATCAAATTCTCATTTCTTATCAATCAAAAAACAAACCGCAACCTACCGTCATCATCAATCACAAGCGGAAATCACCTCAGTCAAATCAAATTAAACCTGCGTTCACCTGATCTGACTCCGCCTCCTATAAAAATCAAGCTACCGTCTCTCACCGGTGAATCTCTTGACTATTTCACGTTACAGCCAGCGCTTGCGCGCATTACAAGCACTCGAGATGACTCGCTTCTCCGCTCAAGTGCCTTCTCGAAGGCAGTGCTTTAGTCTTTGCAAATGAGCGTCGCCGAACAATTGCTTAACAGTAACAAAGGTGCGGTCCATCTCCCCCCTCAGCATCTACTACCTATCCTCGTGGTTGGCTTCGTTTTTTTGTCTTCTTTCTTTGCCTTCGATCCACTCGAAATATTCACCAACCACTTTACCGTTCTAACAGCCCACCTTTTTGTCTGTATCAATGCCTCAAACTGTGTACAACTTACACTCCACCCCTCGATTACCCCTTCTCCACAATAATCATACACTAACTACCTTAGTCACACTCTGGCTTTTTGACAGACAAGTTGAAGTTGTCCACAAGGCTTGATAAAGTCGAAGTGGCACTCAAGTATGCCATCAACTGGAGTGGTAACTTCTTTTTGTTGATGTCCGAGATGAGTTGATTTCTGTCTTTGATAGGTTCTTGTTTTAGAAGTGTACGTGCTTTTGTATGTAAACGTGCGTGCTTCTGTAAAGAGTTGAACGCTCAAGAAAGAACTTGATTGAAGTATGATGATGCTTGACTTGGCGAGTTATCCCCTCCATGGGCGGAAGAGGGTCTTTCTTTATCTTCACGTCAGGTGTCAGATTGGAGAGGATCCCCTGTTTTCCATCAAGATGTCGATGTCGATGTCAAGACGTTCCCGGGGTTTCCGTCATCAGGGATAACACTCAAGGCTATCGAGTAGTCAACATCCACAAATCCTTATCTAATTCCAGATACAAACACGTGCAACAAAAATAGCAACAAGAAGTTGAGTGGCACCTGACCTGACCTGACCAGTTGGACCTCAACATGAATACGGCATTTGTAAGCACATCGGCAACTTCAACGTCAGCGTCAACTCCTGCAACCGTAACTCCTACCACGGTAACAAGCAATGCAGTTACAAGTTTGCCAGAAATTGCTTCTGATGTCAAGTAAGAATTTGAGTTTCTCAAATATCGTAACTTGTATGGTATACAGGTTGACACATTAGGTTAACAATGAAAAAGATGATACAGGATAATCTGACAGCTTTGAGTGGACGTAAAGCATTAAACCACTTTCCGCTGACAAATCCGAGACAAGTGGAAAGGTGATACCATACACCGTTGCGCTAGTTAAAAAAGCGGGAGTTGACAATGAACGTTTTCAAAAAACAAAAATATAACGCTGGTTGTCGACACCTGGCTTTATAACATTATTGTCTCCCAGATTACGTTTCACGTTGGTTTTACTATAGTTGACCAATGCAAAATCGTAAAACCTTCAATCGGTAAAGTGTCAACAAAATCTTACTGTCATCCCATTTCAGATGTGGTGACCTAGCCGAAACCGGTGTCAACGGCATCTACTCTGTAACTCCCAATTCCTCCTGGGCAGATCACCTACCCCTCCTCGGAGGCTATACTCTGGACCAGCACAATCAATCTGCAAATCACGCTGCTGCAGCTTACATGTACGATCAGTCAACAGCAGCGCAATTTGCGGTTGGCAATAACTACCTTCCAGCTCAGTATGGTTACGGTATGCTGCCAACCGATCCCTTTGGCGCGGCAGCGGTCGCAGCAGCCGGCATGATCTCAAGTGGACAAAACATAATTCCCAGTGGAACAAATGAGTCTGCAAATGTTGAGTCAAAGGAAGGCAGCGGCATTGGTGGCATGCTTGATAGCTGCAAGGCCGAGGGATCACCCAAGGAATCCCTCGATGAGTTGGACATGGAAGACGAAGTCACGATTGGCCCGGATGGAAAAAAGAAGAAACGGAAGCGACGAGTTCTGTTCACCAAAGCTCAGACATTTGCCCTGGAGCGACGGTTTAGAAGTCAGAAATATCTGTCGGCTCCAGAAAGGGAACAACTGGCACAGACGATTAACTTGACGGCCACTCAGGTGAAGATTTGGTTCCAGGTGAGTCAAAAAAATAAATACAGGAACACAAAATAAAAATGTAACATTTTCAGAATCACAGATACAAGACAAAGAAAACCCAACAAGACCGTGGTCTGTCAAACAGCATCCTGGGCAACGGCGCAGACAGCGCATCAGCCGCCGCAGCAGCGGCATTCTCCGCGCGTCGAATGCCAATCCAAAACCTCTTTTCAACAGATCAAAAAGTACGAAACGCAGCTGCTGACTTTACGACAATAGCTGCGACTTCGATGCCAATGGCATTCGGCTCCAATGGATACCTGCCACCAGGGAGCGGTGGTCTGCATCCCGGAACAAATTTCAATTCAAATTACTACATGCCAAATGGCTGGGGATGGGCTCAGTGAGCAATCTTTAAATTTCCCATCTTTCCAATACAATCCAGGGATGATTCTGTGTAATGTGTGTCTCCAACTCATCTAGTCTTTACGAGGTTTTGCAACTTTTCTCCCTCCCCCGGATTCTTTTCCACCTGGCAGAATGTACTACAAACAGTCATTTCAACTTTTTTTGGATTTGTTTTTTTCCAAACCAAAAAAAGTCAAAACGTGCTCAACTTCGGCATTATTTCGAATTCTAACCGTTTTTTTACTATTTTTTGTATTTTTTATTTATCTTGTTAAAAATAAATAAATAAATTGACTCAAAAAATATAAAAATTTATTTATTATATAAAATTTGAATCTTTTAACAATTTGCAAAAATTTGAAAAAAAATCTGAACAATACACAAGAATAGTCGACAGCAGAATCACGTCGAGTGATCAACCACTGATAACATTAGGGATTAGGGCACAGGGAAATTAAATAGATACGGATTAATACAGGACAAAAAAAATCGGATCGCTTACAAAAAAAATATGAACCAACTTGGTTTTAATTAATGATAGTCTGAACAACGATTCGGAGTTTCTCGAGGAGTTCGGGATCGAGCGCGACGTCGTGGTCGTCGGCAGCATTGTCTTCGAGGTAGAAAACGTTGTCAAACGAGTCTTCGGGAGATTTTTTGTCGGCCCGTCGCTGCTTGACCATGGCCCACATCCGGTTGAGGTATCGATTGAGGAGTGAGAGACGCTCGTTGAACTCGTCGGGACCGCAGTTGGCAGGCATCGAGAATTCGTACTTGGCTGAGCTGTGCAGATCGAGAGATTCGTAACCGTAGCGCTGGATTTGGTCCATTATCATGCCGGCGTACGACTGGGCAGCGGCGGGGAAGTCTCGGTTGAAGTCGTCAAGCGTGGGGTTTAGGCAGGGGAGTACGTAGGGGTTTAGGACTAAAAAAATTCAAAAAGATATTTTTTCAATTTTTTTTTATTAAAAATTAAAAAAAAATTAAAATATTTTTAATTCAAAATTTTTTTGATCGAAAAAAAAATTTTCCTATAAAAACCCACTTTTCAGAGCCTCATTGAGGACCCTCTCATTCTGTATCGTCGTCCGACTGAGGCGCTGTGGTGGCGGAATGATGCTGACAGTCCTTCGACTGTTGACGTTGAATCGCTTGTCGTATGGGTCCTTGTCCCACTGAACGCTGTAGTTGTCGCATTTCTCGTTGAGACGAAAAAAAGCGTAGACGCCCTCCCGGAAGAGCACCTTGATGAACGCGTCGTCGAATTCGAAGGGAAAAGCGGCGCCGATCATTCGCTGATAATCGATTATGGACGCCAGAGGATTCGACGGCTGCGTGCGACTCAAAAACGGTTTCAGATCGCTGGCAACTGCTGCCAGCTGATTGTATTCCTGTTCAACAGCAAATCGGGAGTAAAATGCAAGTCGATTGTGAATCTGCAAAAAAATTTGACTACATGATCGAAATTTTTTTATAGCTCTGAAATTTTTTTTTAATTAAAAATTTTATTTAAAAAAAAAATTCTGATTGTGTAAATTTAAAAATACATTCATTTTTAAAAAAATTTAAAAAAAAAATTTAAAAAAAAAGAAACTAAAAAAATATAAATTTAAAACAATTAAATTTAACGAAAAAATAACTAATAAATAAATAAAATAAATTTTCGAAAATAATAACATTTTTTCGTCCAAAAAAAAAAGTCAATTTTGTACTCCGAAAAATGAATCATGTTTTTTTTGTCAAAAATCAAAGTAAAAAAAAATTCCGATTTTTTTCGTTCAAGAAATTTTTTTTTATTTCGTACTAAAAAATCAAAAACTTTTTTCGTCAAAAATATGTAAAAAAATTCGTCAAAAAATACTCACCATATTCAGGAACGGAATTTTCTTCGAGTTCCCCCGAAAGACCACTCGATCCATGGGCGGCATTTTTTTCTGAATATGGTAGTAATTCGCCAGTGGAGTCCCAAAGCCGTAAACTTCGTTGAAAGAACTGAATGAGAAGATGACAGCCTCGATGAGTCCAGCGAATGCAATCGGCAGCAACTCGGGGTTTATGATGACAAATGGCGTATCGAGGGGCGCGTCAAACGTGTATTCCGGTTCAAAGACATCGTTGATCACCGAGTGACCGTAGTCGGGAACTGACAAATTACCTGCATCGTTGTTTTTTGATGGTTTTTGACTGTTTCTGCCGTCGTTGCTTCGATCTCGTCCATTTCCTCCTAAAAATTAAAAAACAAAATATTTTTACATTTTTTTTTACAAAAAAATTGTACACAAAAATTTTTAAAATTTAAAAAAATTTCTTCAAAATAAATTTTTCGACTTCAACCGAGATTATGAATCAAATCCAGCGCTACGGCTACGAATCTCTCGATCTGCACAGCCCAGCCAAGTACGAATTCTCGATGCCTGCCAACTGCGGTCCCGACGAGTTCAACGAGCGTCTCTCACTCCTCAATCGATACCTCAACCGGATGTGGGCCATGGTCAAGCAGCGACGGGCCGACAAAAAATCTCCCGAAGACTCGTTTGACAACGTTTTCTACCTCGAAGACAATGCTGCCGACGACCACGATGTCGCGCTCGATCCCGAACTCCTCGAGAAACTCCGAATCGTTGTTCAGACTATCATTAATTAAAACCAAGTTGGTTCGTATTTTTTTTGTAAGCGATCCGATTTTTTTTCAGTTTTTGTTCCTCGTTTCGGAAAAAAATTTTAAAAACCCCTTTTCCAAAAAAAATCATTTTTGCCCCCCCCCAACCTTCAACTCACCTGCCCGACTAGTCGCTCCCAGCTTCTTCCGATGAGGCGTCGAGGCCGCCGCTGGAGCAAACGTCGTCGGAACATGAGAACTGCTGCTCGGACCGTTGGGATTCGTGTCAATGACAATAAAAGACGCAGACTCGTCAATGATCAGCGGATCAAAATTTTCGTTATTATTGTTCGTATTATTATTTCCGTTGTAGGAAACGTCGTTCAACGACAGATCCCGAAAACTGTCCAATTCTGTACTGTCAGCCTCGAATCCGCTAATCATCGACAGGGAAGGTTCATGGTCGATGTTGGAGAGCGAATGAGCGTAGTGCGAAGAATCGATGGCTGAAAATGATTTTTTAATCGCTCTTTTCGAAAAATATCGTAAACTTACGTTGCTGAAGCCGAACTTCACCGTAAAAGTCCCTGAAGAAACTTGAACTCGTCGACTTGACTTGACGACGTAGAAAATCGGATTCGTAAATATTTCGGGGGAAGAACAGGAAATTTTGTTCGAATACGTCGCTCTAAAAAATCGGAATAATTTTTTTACAAAAAAAATGGAAAAAAATAGGACGCAAAAAAATGTTTATTGAGAAGAAAAAAATATGCATTTTGAACGACAAAAAAATATTCAACAAAAAAATGAACAATTTGGACTCGTTTTGGAAAAAAAAAATTTGCGATTAATTTTTTTCCAAAGAACTGGAAAACAAAAAAAAAACAATGAAAAAAAACAATTACTTTCAAAAAAACAAAAAATCGAAAAAATGTTGATAAAAAAATTCGAAAAAAAAATTGACAAAACAAATTTCAACAAAAATTTTTTTTTCTAAAAAAAAATGTAAACCTACCGGAATCAGTCGCCGAATATCCTCCATGAACGCGTACGAATCAACGGTAGTCGTAGTCGCCAATCGAAGCTTTAGCATTCTCGATCTAATTTCGTACGCATGCTTTAGACAAAATTCAAAAGTCCGAAGCGTCGCCTGTCGAAGGTATTTGTCAAAGTTCTTGTCAAAGACATCCTCGATGGAGACGTCGACCAGAAATTCCTCCCGCCATGCCCGAATTTGCGCGTAATCGACCGTGTAGTTTGACGGTACTGGGAAGACCAGTACGACCGTTGTCAGACCCTGAAAAAATCGAAAAGTGCAAAAAACAGCTGCAACTCCCAAAAAAATTCTAAAAAGTGAAAAAAAAAGTCCAAAAAATCTAAAAAGTGTCAAAAAAAGGCTGCAATCCCCAAAAAAATATAAAAGTGTCAAAAAATTAACAAAAAATATGATAAGTACAAAAAAAAACATCTGCAGACCCCAAAAAAATTTTTAAAGTACAAAAAAACCTAAAAAATTTAAAAATCCAAAAAAAACAGCTGCAATCCCCAAAAAAATCTAAACAGTGCAAAAAAACGCTGCACTCTAGAAAAAATTCTAAAATTTCAAAAAAACGTACCAACAAAAACTGATAAGCCATAGTGACGTCATCAATGGTCGTTCCCTGAACAAAGTATCCCGGAGCCTGGGAAATGTTGTTGAGAGTGGGCGGAAAGTAGATTCGACAGTTTGTCACCTTGAAAATGTATCCTAGGAGAGTGTAGCTGAGGTCAGGGTTGTAGACGTTGATGAGTGGAAGCAGAGGAGTGCTGATCATAAAAATCGGATCGCACTTGGAAGAATGAGGCGTAATACAGGTGTCGACGATTTCCTTGAGGTAATTTACGCTTCGAAATTCAGTCTTGAAGACACACGCTGACATGTCTTCCGCGAGACGCCAGGCTACGGGACGGGAATTTTGACGGATGATGGACTCGGCTGACGTCATGATTTCATCGGGATGGGCGAAGTTGGACAGTGCTGCGGAGACGCGAATTGGCATTCGATCCTGGAAAAAATACATATGTATTTTCAGAAAAATTAAAAAAAAATAAATTTTTTGGTAAAACACAAAAATACTGCAAAAATTCTGGCCTATTTTTTCAAAAAAAAATTTAAAAAATTTCAAGAAAAGAATACCTATATCATAAATTTTCAGAAAAAAATGAAATTGGAACACAATTTTTTAAAAAACTATGCAAATTTTCGTCCCAAAAGTCCCCCAATTAAAATTCAAAATACTATTTTTTGCATAAAATAAAATTTTCGTGCAAAGAATACTCAAATTCCGTTTTTCAAAAATACCACAAAATAATTATTTTACGGTACTTTTTTTACACAAAAATGTATGTCCCGCATGAAACGAAAAATAGACAAAAAAAAATTTTTTCCATTGTTTTTGTTTTCAGGCTCATTTTTTTGCCCCAGGATATCCCACAATTTTAACATTGACTGGTCAAATCGAGGATTCAAAATCGGCAGGCACCGACTCAGCTACCTTGCGTACGCCGACGACATTGCGCTCCTGGCCCCATCCACTGCTCAAGCCATGTTGCAGGACCTGGCCGACGAAGCTCTCTTAGTCGGTTTGGAAATCAATGCCGGCAAGACTAAGTGGATGAGCAACTCAAAGGACGACGCAGTGATTATCCTGAACGGTATACCGGTCGAGAGAGTTACGGAGTTTGTCTACCTTGGACAGCTTTTCTCATGGCCAAGAGACCACAAGAAGGAAATCGTCAAACGAATTTCGGCAGGACGAAAAGCGTATTTCAAGTACCGCGACTTCCTGCGCTCACGCCAAGTCAAAATGGGGCTGAAACGGCGACTCATCGAGCAGTGCATCAAGCCAGCAGTCCTCTACGGCTGCGAAACCTGGGCACTCACCGACGCCGCCGCCGAAACCCTTCAAAGGGGTCAACGTCGTCTTGAACGTGCCATCCTCGAGGTGCGTTTGAGCGACGAGATCCCCTCCGTGGCCATCCGAAAGCGCACCAAGCTCAAGGACTGGTTCGAAAGCGCTCGACTCCGGAAGCTGAAGTTCGCCAAATCGCTCGCGACGACCGACGACGACAACTGGGCAGTTCGACTGTCAGACTGGCGCCCTACCGACGACTACGACAAAGCCAAGCGACCGCCTGGACGACCTCGTATGCGCTGGACCGACGCCCTCGCCAACGAGTATTACAAGGCCACGGCAAAAGACTTTGACTATAGACGAGTGATTTTCCTTTGATGTGCCCCTCTTCGTACGATATCCCAGTGATACTTTGTTATCCCGTGTGTACGAGTAAGAGATATAAATTGAAAAATTGAAAATTGAAAAAATCCCACAATTTTAAGCCCAACCCAAATTCCTCCCCCGAATCAAAACATACCCTCAGCTCGCGCCTGACATCCTCAACATGCTTCGAAGATCCATAGACGAGTACGTGATTGAGCTTTGGTCCCTGCGCGCTTCGATTGATGTCGGGAAAGTGAAGGAGAACATCGTGCTTGTCCATGAGTTGTTGCGTCTTCCTGCCCAGGGGGCCAATGAGATATGAGTGATCATTGAATGGGATGTCTATGATCATGCGTATCTGAAACCGTCAAAAAATATATAAATATATTTATCGATTTTTTGATTATTTTCCACAACAACAAAAAAAAAGTATAAAAACTCACCTTGTTGGCATCAGGCCATCCGAAATTGGGATCATTCAGGACGTGGGAATCAGAAAATGATCGCTCGGCAACGGATTTGCCTGATGCCATGTTGAATCGGCCAAATTAGAACAATCAAAGCCCCGAAAATGATGACAAAAAGGCAAGCCAAGTGACGTGATCGAAATGCGAAGGACAGCTGCAGCAGCAAGAAACGATCGCTCCCGCTGCTGCCCCATCACTCCGTCGATGCAGGGCATCAAAAAGATCGTTACTCGTCTGGCAAAGTAGAAAGACAGGGTCCTACGTCTAATCGATCAAAAACGTGTTGAGAGTTTATTAAAATCAACGACAATCATGCGCGTGCGCATTTTTTTCTTCGGCCAAATTCTCTACCGTAATTTTTCGACTGTTACGATGTTTTTGTTATGTTTCCGTTCATTTTCTTGCTTTTTCTTCTTTTTTTGTCATCTATCCGTCATTTTTTAACCGTATCAAGTCTATTTCAAAAAACAAAACATATTTGATACAAAATAATGCGTTTTCCTACAAAAATGCAAAACGAGATCTTCAACGGAAAAGTTTTTCGATTTTCGTCTGATCACGCGCTTCTGCACTCTCAAACAGACAGCAGTTTTTCTTGCATCGTCGACACGGCCCTTTTCCGCGAAAGTAGACCTCTCCACATCGGCAAAAGTGATCGTATCCCTTGATTTGCCCGCGGCACACGTAGCAGTACAGTTTTCCGCATCGGCAGGTGACCTTGTTGCATCCGTCGTCTTTGATGAACTGGGCATTGCAATATTTGCATTTACGGATGACAATGTCGTCAATTTTTCCGGCGCTGAAAAATTTACGGGTTTTGAGCACATTTTAGGTTCAACTTACGCCAAAAGTTCTTTCTTAACATCCTCGCAGGTCTTTCCATCGTGATAAGCAAGATTGCATTTGAGGCACTGGACAAACCCGCATCGGCATCGAATTCCACGAATTCCTGTTCCTTCGAGTTCAACAGTCGCTTTGTAGCCGCACTTGTTGCAGGTCACGAGATTGGGGAGTTCGGCGGCGACGATGCACTCGTTTTGGAGCCTTCTGACCAGGGTTTCGTGGACGTCCGGCGCGAGGTACATTTCAAATTCTTCTAAAAAAAACAAAAAAAATGTTGGAAAGAATTCTGCAAAAAAATTCGGAAAACCCGACACAAAAACCAAAATTTCTAGTATCCGGTCCAAAAAACTCAAAATTTAGTCTTACATTTGAATACATTTTTTTTGTTGAAAACTCAAATTTTTGGGTACCCAATCCGAATGCGCCCAAAAATAAAATCTAGTTTTCGGGCAAATACGATTAAAAAAAATAAACCAACTCATGAGTATGACGTTCTTGCACTTGTTGTCGACGCACCTGAGGCCGATGCCACCGGGGGGCAGCATGGCTTCGCCGACGGCAGCCGCAGCCCATCCCCGGATGCAGTCGACGCAGACCATGTGGTGGTCGACGGAGCTGCCCTCGCCGAAGAAGTCCTCGCAACTGATCATGCCGTCTTCGAGGCTGTGTTCTTCGAAACAAACCGAACATTCGATAAGTGCTACATCCGGTGATTTGTGTACAGTAGGAGTCAAGAAGGGTTTCAGAAGACGGAATCCAATAATTATCGCGAACATGTAAAACAACGAAGCCAATATCAAAAACTGTCAGAAAAAACTCGAGTTTTCGCCAATCAACATTTTCGTTGTAAGATCAAAATATCCTGCAGGCTGCAAATCTGCAAATCGGGGCCATAATAAATAGGTTGTTTTTTTTTTAATTTTTTTTTGATCTTACACGGAATGTGAAACAATTCAAAAATTACGGTGCTTTATTTATATTGTCCAAGTAATAGAAAATTCAAATTAGCGTACAAAAAATTTGTGTTTTGGTAATCATGAGCACCAAAGTCGTCGTTTTTTTTTCACGTGCAACAATTGTAGCTTTTGTTTATTTACGAATAGTCCGGAGCTGACTTGTAAGCCGACAAAATAATGACAAAAATGGAATTACGATCAAAATAAGGTTGAACAACACACTCGCACTTTTTGCACTAGTCATCGTTTTGTTGGCATTGTTATACGAGCCGCGGTGGACGACGAATCCTCAATCAATCTACCCACAGCTCCGCCTCAACAACCCTCGAATCACAAGGCGAGTACGCAGGCGGAGTCTCCTATAAAAGAGCCGCCAGAGGGAGAAGAAGTAGAGAAGAGAGAGGGAAGAACGACTTCAGAGAAGGAACCTTGTTTTGTATTCTATTGTTTATCGTAAAATAAACTGCTTCTGATATCTGAAGGAGGAAGGACATCCGAGTAGAACCGGGTTACGAGCGTTTGGGCGAGCGCCCGGCTTGTGCGGGGGCCACCAGATGACATCATAATCAATCTTTTCAATGCGATCTATCGTATCACGCATGATGACTCGGATCCTTTCATCGGGGCATTCCCTCCAAATTCCGTGATCGAGGTAAAGAATGTCTAGCGTATCCCTTGACATGGCGTACAGAGCGGCCGGTCGTAGAACGGATACGACAAGCATGAATACGGATACCGCGCTCCAAACTGCAAATGTCGCAATTCCAAATTTAAGGTAGCCAGTGAATTCTTTTAGAGCAAATTGCGAGCAAAGCTGCATAAAAACTGCCATCATGAAGGTGACAGAAAGTAGGTTATGTGGTTGGCGAGGGTTAGGTAGTCTATTGTCTGATACTCGACCTGTTTCGCGTATTTCTGGAAAAAATGGCGTTAGAGCAGTGAATAAAATTT
Source organism: Turbatrix aceti (assembly GCA_963969345.1). Taxonomy (NCBI): domain Eukaryota; kingdom Metazoa; phylum Nematoda; class Chromadorea; order Rhabditida; family Panagrolaimidae; genus Turbatrix; species Turbatrix aceti. The sequence goes on along the minus strand of OZ017767.1, from coordinate 9,236,179 downwards.
TAATTGAAACAAGAGTATTTTTCAAAACCAAAAACAATTAAATCTAAACTTAAAAAAATTTAAATTATGGCATTCCCATTATAAAATTTTTATTTTTGAGTTCAAAATTTTTTTGTTACTTATTTTTAAAATTTTAATTTTTAATTTTTAATTTAATTTTATTTTTATTTTTAATTTTTCAAATTTTTATTTTGTATTTTTCAAATTTTTATTTTCAATTTTTTTATGTTTAAAATTCTTAGTTTTTATTTTTTTTATTTTAAAAACAAACCACAATTAATCCATTGTCGATAAGCTTTCTCAACTTTTTGTTGAAAGCCCCATATTCAGTAACCATCGCCATGTTTGCGCAGGTGTACATGAACAGTGCAGATGCCGAAATGATGGCTCCCCAAATAATGATTATCGTATCCAGCGGCAGCAAAGCTCGATTTTGGAACATTGATTTTCGAAAAACCTGGGTATAATTTGAGTGCCCATTGAACTCGAGCTTAATTACATAATCATCGTACAAAACGTAATTATCCACGCAGTAGACCACGGGTCCTGCTAACATGATTATCCACGAAAGACATGATTTGATAAATTGTATACTAAAACATGATGACGAAAGCGAAATCTGAAAAAAAAACTAAAAATTGTTGAAGATCCCCAAAAAAATTACAAACTTCATTGCTGGTGGTCGTGATTAACAACTTTGTGGTCTTGTTAATGAAATTTCCAAATTTAAATTTCAGCAAAATGGTTGACGATACAAATCCATGAAGTGCCATGAAAAATAGAACGTTGGTTGATAGACATGGATTTAGCACTCATCATGATAAGGAACATGTAAATAGCTCTTGCCAATAGAATCAAAGTTGGTATAACATTCGGCAACAGGTGAAAAAAAATCTTGCATCGTGAAGAATTTTGAGTGTCTATGGGGATCAGTTGACCGGTGAGGTAAACCAAGTACAAAAATGGACCCCAAATTTTTCGCTTTACCTGATTGAAGCGTTTAGTGCTCACAAATATTTCTCGGTTGCTGCCTGTTTCTGAGAGTGTCATTGGCTTATTGTTCATGGTCTACGGTGGCTTGAAAAAAAAATATAGTATATTAGTTGAAAAAAATACGGTTATGCTGATAGTGTATACCAAAATTGATCCTAAATTGATGATTTGCAAAACAACCGTTTTTTTCAACCGGAAAAATCAGACCAAAACAGTAGACAATATTTCATCACCTTTATGGGTGCAACCTTTTTTGTGTACAATATTTTCAGCCTATGCACGCAGCCTACAATGGCCTTTGATGATTCATAAAATCGTTATTTGCACACCGTTTGTCTAGCAAGAATGTGATATCAATACACATGAAAAATCCGAGTAAAGATTTATTTTTAAGCACAACCAAACACAATTATTACCGTTTTTTCTCGCAATTTGAGGCTATTTTAAGACGCACTCTGTGGTCCGATTTACGAACAAGGTGAACGGCGCGACCCCCTAGATTTACAACTTCAAATGTTTTGTGAAAAAGTTGCAGGTGGCCGGGGGGAGGTACAGAGCTAATTATTAAAAAAAATTGTCTAAGCCGCTTATAAAAGCACCCGAATACGGTCTTGAAAACGCATGTCTATTTTTTTTGCTGTTATTTACTGCCTCGAACAGACAAATGCAAATATGCAAACAAAAGTCAAAAGAAAATGTTTTTTGTTCACCAGCAATACCAAAAGTATGGAACACTACATATCGACTTTTATTCATGCCTCTGCTTATGCCCGGCGTGTCAAAAAATTATTCGGATCCATCCTCATGCTTTCGGAAGACCCAGCTTGCCAAAAAGCGTCCAATAATGTTTTTCCCCTTTAAAAAATTAATTAACGGCATAAATATCAAAATGGAAAGTTCTGTTCTGTTTCAGCACATTGCTAACGCATTTTTGTTTACAGCAATTTATAAAAACACGAATTTTTTATTTTTTGTTTCGTATCATCTTTAAATCTCCCGGGAGAATTTTTTTTACCCGGGAGAATCTTCGGAGATTCTCCGTCGAAATTTTCAATTTTTTGTTTAACGGAGAAAACATAAAAAAATTTTGAACGTGTAGAGAATTGAACCGGGGTCTCAAAATGGAAAAAAAGTGTGCAGATGGACAATAATAGACGCACTAGACTATTGCAACTTGTTTGTAGACCATTCTCGCTAAGCAATAAACTCTTTTTTACTGCAGTTGCGACTGGCATTGGGCAGCCAGACCTTCCCCTTACTTTTCGCTGCCAAAACGCGCATTTAGGCCGCGTGGTTACAAACCTCTATTTTCGCTCAAAAATCAACTGCGCAAATGGCTTCTTTCATTAATGCTACCACCCTGATGTCGCTGCTGACTGCAGTGCTGCTGCGGATTAACTTCCCAAAACGTCTCCCCTCCCTTTTACACCGTGCGTGCATAGGTTCTTTTTCTCTGTGTCTCTTCGAATAATTCAATGCGAATGATGAAGCTCGGCGCAACAAGCTTTTTGCGTAAGCAGATGGACAAGAGCAGTGTTTGCGGATCATTTTTCATAGTTTTTTTTGTGTGAGCAGAGGGACAAAAGCTGTCTCCGCGCATCTTTCTTCCGCCCTTGCGAAAGCTTGTGGATGAATCCCAATAATTTTTGAAACATACGTTTATAAGCTGTGGCATGAATAAAAGTCGGTTCTCCTGGTAATGCAAAAAGGAATGGTGTACCTGATCAGGTCCAAGACGGCACCCCAAAGAACAAATTTGTAAAATATTGACTCTTGAATTTTGTTTGCATATATGCATTTAATTGCCCGAGGCAGTAAATAAAAAATACCAGCGTTTGAAAGACTGTATTCGGGTGCATTTTTAAGCGGCTTAGACAATTTGTTGACTTATTGGTTTCTCCACAACAAAATTTTTATGATAACTGTTGAAAAATATCCGCATTTATACCAACATTTTTCCAGGGTGGCGAAATCTCCCGGGAGATTGCATCCCGTTAGAAAATCTTCGGAGATGCTTCCGAAATCTCCGGAGATTCTCCCAAACTCTCCCGAGAAACCCAGCTTGCCAAAAAGCGTCTAATAATGTTTTTCTTCTATAAAAAATTAATTAACGACACAAAAATCAAAACGGACAGTTCTGTTCTGTTTCTGCAAATTGCTAACGCATTTTTGTTTACAGCAATTTATAAAAACTCCAGAGATTCTCCGGAGAAATTCTCAATTTTTTGTATAACGGAGAAAACATAAAAAAAATTTGAACGTGTAGAGAATTGAACCGGGGTCTCAAAATGGAAAAAAAGTGTGCAGATAGACAATAATAGACGCACTAGACTATTGCAACTTGTTTGTAGACCATTCTCGCTAAGCAATAAACTCTTTTTTACTGCAGTAGCGACTGACATTGGGCAGCCAGACCTTCCCCTTACTTTTCGCTGCCAAAACGCGCATTTAGGCCGCGTGGTTACAAACCTCTATTTTCGCTCAAAAATCAACTGCGCAAATGGCTTCTTTCATTAATGCTACCACCCTGATGTCGCTGCTGACTGCAGTGCTGCTGCGGATTAACTTCCCAAAACGTCTCCCCTCCCTTTTACACCGTGCGTGCATAGGTTCTTTTTCTCTGTGTCTCTTCGAATAATTCAATGCGAATGATGAAGCTCGGCGCAACAAGCTTTTTGCGTAAGCAGATGGACAAGAGCAGTGTTTGCGGATCATTTTTCATAGTTTTTTTTGTGTGAGCAGAGGGACAAAAGCTGTCTCCGCGCATCTTTCTTCCGCCCTTGCGAAAGCTTGTGGATGAATCCCAATAATTTTTGAAACATACGTTCATAAGCTGTGGCATGAATAAAAGTCGGTTCTCCTGGTAATGCAAAAAGGACTGGTGTACCTGATCAGGTCCGAGACGGCACCCCAAAGAACAAATTTGTAAAATATTGACTCTTGAATTTTGTTTGCATATATGCATTTAATTGCCCGAGGCAGTAAATAAAAAATACCAGCGTTTGAAAGACTGTATTCGGGTGCATTTTTAAGCGGCTTAGACAATTTGTTGACTTATTGGTTTCTCCACAACAAAATTTTTATGATAACTGTTGAAAAATATCCGCATTTATACCAACATTTTTCAAGGGTGGCGAAATCTCCCGGGAGATTGCATCCCGTTAGAAAATCTTCGGAGATGCTTCCGAAATCTCCGGAGATTCTCCCAAACTCTCCCGAGAGACCCAGCTTGCCAAAAAGCGTCTAATAATGTTTTTCTTCTATAAAAAATTAATTAACGACACAAAAATCAAAACGGACAGTTCTGTTCTGTTTATGCAAATAGCTAACAAGCTGGGTCTCCCGGGAGAGTTTGGGAGAATCTCCGGAGATTTCGGAAGCATCTCCGAAGATTTTCTAACGGGATGCAATCTCCCGGGAGATTTTGCCAACCTGGAAAAATGTTGGTATAAATGCGGATATTTTTCAACAGTTATCATAAAAATTTTGTTGTGGAGAAACCAATAAGTCAACAAATTGTCTAAGCCGCTTAAAAATGCACCCGAATACAGTCTTTCAAACGCTGGTATTTTTTATTTACTGCCTCGGGCAATTAAATGCATATATGCGACCTCAGCGGCAACGACGTACGAAAACCTCCCTCCTCGAGTGTCTGCAAAGACAAGACTGCTTCTTGCTCTGCGCAGGCACTTTGAGTCGACAAGATCAACGTCTTCTCGCGCCAATCTTGAGTACGTGCAGGTGTGCAAGCTAGTGCGCATCTCCTTCAAAGAAGATCTCCACCGTCGTCATCTGATGATCGTGGAAAATGCAATGCAATCCGGGCGCCTCCGTCAGGGACGTCAGAAAGCGCTGTACGCAAAGAAGGCACTACTCTTGGCAGGCGAAGAATTCGCAGGCCAGGATGTAGTAGAGAAATCAGCTCAGCGCATCGGCGACTTCTACTCAGAGCTCTACCACTCTGCCGAAGGACCGCTGCAGCCACCGGCGCCGCCAATCGCCATCCATTTCGAGAAGGAAGAAGTAGCAATCGCGCTGAGGACCTGTAAGGCAAGGGCCGCTCCAGGAGCAGACGGCGTCCGTGGCTCTTCTATTCGCCCAATCGCCAACTCCCTGGCAGGTCCAGTACAACACCTTCTAAATTCCATCGCCACAACAGGGGTCGTTCCTGAGAAGTTTGCCTTCTCAGACACCATTTTACTGTTCAAGAAGGGAGACGCAGCAAAGATCGAGAATTACCGCCCGATTTCCCTGCTGTCGTCGCTGTACAAAGCCGCTACCAAGATCCTCAAGAACCGCGTGCAACGGCAATGCGACGAAGCCATCGCCATCCCACCGGAGCAAGCAGGGTTTCGAAAGAAACTATCGACGGCCACGCAGATCCACGCGCTCAACATGATGGCCGAAAAGTGCGGAGAATTTCAACTCCCGCACTACGCCGTCTTCGTTGACTTCCGCAAGGCCTTCGACACCATCTCGTACAACGCCATCTGGCGTGCACTGCGTGAAATTGGTGTCGAAGAGCCAGTAGTCCAGTTCATCCAGCTCCTCTACGCCAACAGCAGCTCTGCTGTACGTGTCGGGGACATCGCTGCCTGCTTTGCCACTCAAAGAGGTGTTCGCCAGGGAGACTCGCTCTCTCCGCTCCTCTTCATCCTCGTCCTCCAGTCCGTGCTCAATAACATTGACTGGTCAAATCGAGGATTCAAAATCGGCAGGCACCGACTCAGCTACCTTGCGTACGCCGACGACATTGCGCTCCTGGCCCCAGACGCTCAATGCCGGCAAGACTAAGTGGATGAGCAACTCAAAGGACGACGCAGCGATTATCCTGAACGGTATACCGGTCGAGAGAGTTACGGAGTTTGTCTACCTTGGACAGCTTTTCTCATGGCCAAGAGACCACAAGAAGGAAATCGTCAAACGAATTTCGGCAGGACGAAAAGCGTATTTCAAGTACCGCGACTTCCTGCGCTCACGCCAAGTCAAAATGGGGCTGAAACGGCGACTCATCGAGCAGTGCATCAAGCCAGCAGTCCTCTACGGCTGCGAAACCTGGGCACTCACCGACGCCGCCGCCGAAACCCTTCAAAGGGGTCAACGTCGTCTTGAACGTGCCATCCTCGAGGTGCGTTTGAGCGACGAGATCCCCTCCGTGGCCATCCGAAAGCGCACCAAGCTCAAGGACTGGTTCGAAAGCGCTCGACTCCGGAAGCTGAAGTTCGCCAAATCGCTCGCGACGACCGACGACGACAACTGGGCAGTTCGACTGTCAGACTGGCGCCCTACCGACGACTACGACAAAGCCAAGCGACCGCCTGGACGACCTCGTATGCGCTGGACCGACGCCCTCGCCAACGAGTATTACAAGGCCCCGGCAAAAGACTTCGACTATAGACGAGTGATTTTCCTTTGATGTGCCCCTCTTCGTACGATATCCCAGTGATACTTTGTCGTACGAATTTCAATTTATAAGAGATATAAATTGAAATTGAAATTGAAATTGAAAAATTGAAATTGAAATATGCAAACAAAATTCAAGAGTCAATATTTTACAAATTTGTTCTTTGGGGTGCCGTCTCGCTTTCGCAAGGGCGGAAGAAAGATGCGCGGAGAGAGCTTTTGTCCCTCTGCTCACACAAAAAAAACTATGAAAAATGATCCGCAAACACTGCTCTTGTCCATCTGCTTACGCAAAAAGCTTGTTGCGCCGAGCTTCATCATTCGCATTGAATTATTCGAAGAGACACAGAGAAAAAGAACCTATGCACGCACAATGTAAAAGGGAGGGGAGACGTTTTGGGAAGTTAATCCGCAGCAGCACTGCAGTCAGCAGCGACATCAGGGTGGTAGCATTAATGAAAGAAGCCATTTGCGCAGTTGATTTTTGAGCGAAAATAGAGGTTTGTAACCACGCGGCCTAAATGCGCGTTTTGGCAGCGAAAAGTAAGGGGAAGGTCTGGCTGCCCAATGTCAGTCGCTACTGCAGTAAAAAAGAGTTTATTGCTTAGCGAGAATGGTCTACAAACAAGTTGCAATAGTCTAGTGCGTCTATTATTGTCTATCTGCACACTTTTTTTCCATTTTGAGACCCCGGTTCAATTCTCTACACGTTCAAAATTTTTTTATGTTTTCTCCGTTAAACAAAAAATTGAGAATTTCTCCGGAGAATCTCTGGAGTTTTTATAAATTGCTGTAAACAAAAATGCGTTAGCAATTTGCAGAAACAGAACAGAACTGTCCGTTTTGATTTTTGTGTCGTTAATTAATTTTTTATAGAAGAAAAACATTATTAGACGCTTTTTGGCAAGCTGGGTCTCTCGGGAGAGTTTGAGAGAATCTCCGGAGATTTCGGAAGCATCTCCGAAGATTTTCTAACGGGATGCAATCTCCCGGGAGATTTCGCCACCCTTGAAAAATGTTGGTATAAATGCGGATATTTTTCAACAGTTATCATAAAAATTTTGTTGTGGAGAAACCAATAAGTCAACAAATTGTCTAAGCCGCTTAAAAATGCACCCGAATACAGTCTTTCAAACGCTGGTATTTTTTATTTACTGCCTCGGGCAATTAAATGCATATATGCAAACAAAATTCAAGAGTCAATATTTTACAAATTTGTTCTTTGGGGTGCCGTCTCGGACCTGATCAGGTACACCAGTCCTTTTTGCATTACCAGGAGAACCGACTTTTATTCATGCAACAGCTTATGAACGTATGTTTCAAAAATAATTGGGATTCATCCACAAGCTTTCGCAAGGGCGGAAGAAAGATGCGCGGAGACAGCTTTTGTCCCTCTGCTCACACAAAAAAAACTATGAAAAATGATCCGCAAACACTGCTCTTGTCCATCTGCTTACGCAAAAAGCTTGTTGCGCCGAGCTTCATCATTCGCATTGAATTATTCGAAGAGACACAGAGAAAAAGAACCTATGCACGCACGGTGTAAAAGGGAGGGGAGACGTTTTGGGAAGTTAATCCGCAGCAGCACTGCAGTCAGCAGCGACATCAGGGTGGTAGCATTAATGAAAGAAGCCATTTGCGCAGTTGATTTTTGAGCGAAAATAGAGGTTTGTAACCACGCGGCCTAAATGCGCGTTTTGGCAGCGAAAAGTAAGGGGAAGGTCTGGCTGCCCAATGTCAGTCGCTACTGCAGTAAAAAAGAGTTTATTGCTTAGCGAGAATGGTCTACAAACAAGTTGCAATAGTCTAGTGCGTCTATTATTGTCTATCCGCACACTTTTTTTCCATTTTGAGACCCCGGTTCAATTCTCTACACGTTCAAAATTTTTTTATGTTTTCTCCGTTAAACAAAAAATTGAGAATTTCTCCGGAGAATCTCTGGAGTTTTTATAAATTGCTGTAAACAAAAATGCGTTAGCAATTTGCAGAAACAGAACAGAACTGTCCGTTTTGATTTTTGTGTCGTTAATTAATTTTTTATAGAAGAAAAACATTATTAGACGCTTTTTGGCAAGCTGGGTCTCTCGGGAGAGTTTGAGAGAATCTCCGGAGATTTCGGAAGCATCTCCGAAGATTTTCTAACGGGATGCAATCTCCCGGGAGATTTCGCCACCCTTGAAAAATGTTGGTATAAATGCGGATATTTTTCAACAGTTATCATAAAAATTTTGTTGTGGAGAAACCAATAAGTCAACAAATTGTCTAAGCCGCTTAAAAATGCACCCGAATACAGTCTTTCAAACGCTGGTATTTTTTATTTACTGCCTCGGGCAATTAAATGCATATATGCAAACAAAATTCAAGAGTCAATATTTTACAAATTTGTTCTTTGGGGTGCCGTCTCGGACCTGATCAGGTACACCAGTCCTTTTTGCATTACCAGGAGAACCGACTTTTATTCATGCAACAGCTTATGAACGTATGTTTCAAAAATAATTGGGATTCATCCACAAGCTTTCGCAAGGGCGGAAGAAAGATGCGCGGAGACAGCTTTTGTCCCTCTGCTCACACAAAAAAAACTATGAAAAATGATCCGCAAACACTGCTCTTGTCCATCTGCTTACGCAAAAAGCTTGTTGCGCCGAGCTTCATCATTCGCATTGAATTATTCGAAGAGACACAGAGAAAAAGAACCTATGCACGCACGGTGTAAAAGGGAGGGGAGACGTTTTGGGAAGTTAATCCGCAGCAGCACTGCAGTCAGCAGCGACATCAGGGTGGTAGCATTAATGAAAGAAGCCATTTGCGCAGTTGATTTTTGAGCGAAAATAGAGGTTTGTAACCACGCGGCCTAAATGCGCGTTTTGGCAGCGAAAAGTAAGGGGAAGGTCTGGCTGCCCAATGTCAGTCGCTACTGCAGTAAAAAAGAGTTTATTGCTTAGCGAGAATGGTCTACAAACAAGTTGCAATAGTCTAGTGCGTCTATTATTGTCCATCTGCACACTTTTTTTCCATTTTGAGACCCCGGTTCAATTCTCTACACGTTCAAAATTTTTTTATGTTTTCTCCGTTAAACAAAAAATTGAGAATTTCTCCGGAGAATCTCTGGAGTTTTTATAAATTGCTGTAAACAAAAATGCGTTAGCAATTTGCAGAAACAGAACAGAACTGTCCGTTTTGATTTTTGTGTCGTTAATTAATTTTTTATAGAAGAAAAACATTATTAGACGCTTTTTGGCAAGCTGGGTCTCTCGGGAGAGTTTGGGAGAATCTCCGGAGATTTCGGAAGCATCTCCGAAGATTTTCTAACGGGATGCAATCTCCCGGGAGATTTCGCCACCCTTGAAAAATGTTGGTATAAATGCGGATATTTTTCAACAGTTATCATAAAAATTTTGTTGTGGAGAAACCAATAAGTCAACAAATTGTCTAAGCCGCTTAAAAATGCACCCGAATACAGTCTTTCAAACGCTGGTATTTTTTATTTACTGCCTCGGGCAATTAAATGCATATATGCAAACAAAATTCAAGAGTCAATATTTTACAAATTTGTTCTTTGGGGTGCCGTCTCGGACCTGATCAGGTACACCAGTCCTTTTTGCATTACCAGGAGAACCGACTTTTATTCATGCCACAGCTTATGAACGTATGTTTCAAAAATTATTGGGATTCATCCACAAGCTTTCGCAAGGGCGGAAGAAAGATGCGCGGAGACAGCTTTTGTCCCTCTGCTCACACAAAAAAAACTATGAAAAATGATCCGCAAACACTGCTCTTGTCCATCTGCTTACGCAAAAAGCTTGTTGCGCCGAGCTTCATCATTCGCATTGAATTATTCGAAGAGACACAGAGAAAAAGAACCTATGCACGCACGGTGTAAAAGGGAGGGGAGACGTTTTGGGAAGTTAATCCGCAGCAGCACTGCAGTCAGCAGCGACATCAGGGTGGTAGCATTAATGAAAGAAGCCATTTGCGCAGTTGATTTTTGAGCGAAAATAGAGGTTTGTAACCACGCGGCCTAAATGCGCGTTTTGGCAGCGAAAAGTAAGGGGAAGGTCTGGCTGCCCAATGCCAGTCGCAACTGCAGTAAAAAAGAGTTTATTGCTTAGCGAGAATGGTCTACAAACAAGTTGCAATAGTCTAGTGCGTCTATTATTGTCCATCTGCACACTTTTTTTCCATTTTGAGACCCCGGTTCAATTCTCTACACGTTCAAAATTTTTTTATGTTTTCTCCGTTAAACAAAAAATTGAGAATTTCTCCGGAGAATCTCTGGAGTTTTTATAAATTGCTGTAAACAAAAATGCGTTAGCAATTTGCAGAAACAGAACAGAACTGTCCGTTTTGATTTTTGTGTCGTTAATTAATTTTTTATAGAAGAAAAACATTATTAGACGCTTTTTGGCAAGCTGGGTCTCCCGGGAGAGTTTGGGAGAATCTCCGGAGATTTCGGAAGCATCTCCGAAGATTTTCTAACGGGATGCAATCTCCCGGGAGATTTCGCCACCCTGGAAAAATGTTGGTATAAATGCGGATATTTTTCAACAGTTATCATAAAAATTTTGTTGTGGAGAAACCAATAAGTCAACAAATTGTCTAAGCCGCTTAAAAATGCACCCGAATACAGTCTTTCAAACGCTGGTATTTTTTATTTACTGCCTCGGGCAATTAAATGCATATATGCAAACAAAATTCAAGAGTCAATATTTTACAAATTTGTTCTTTGGGGTGCCGTCTCGGACCTGATCAGGTACACCAGTCCTTTTTGCATTACCAGGAGAACCGACTTTTATTCATGCAACAGCTTATGAACGTATGTTTCAAAAATAATTGGGATTCATCCACAAGCTTTCGCAAGGGCGGAAGAAAGATGCGCGGAGACAGCTTTTGTCCCTCTGCTCACACAAAAAAAACTATGAAAAATGATCCGCAAACACTGCTCTTGTCCATCTGCTTACGCAAAAAGCTTGTTGCGCCGAGCTTCATCATTCGCATTGAATTATTCGAAGAGACACAGAGAAAAAGAACCTATGCACGCACGGTGTAAAAGGGAGGGGAGACGTTTTGGGAAGTTAATCCGCAGCAGCACTGCAGTCAGCAGCGACATCAGGGTGGTAGCATTAATGAAAGAAGCCATTTGCGCAGTTGATTTTTGAGCGAAAATAGAGGTTTGTAACCACGCGGCCTAAATGCGCGTTTTGGCAGCGAAAAGTAAGGGGAAGGTCTGGCTGCCCAATGTCAGTCGCTACTGCAGTAAAAAAGAGTTTATTGCTTAGCGAGAATGGTCTACAAACAAGTTGCAATAGTCTAGTGCGTCTATTATTGTCCATCCGCACACTTTTTTTCCATTTTGAGACCCCGGTTCAATTCTCTACACGTTCAAAATTTTTTTATGTTTTCTCCGTTAAACAAAAAATTGAGAATTTCTCCGGAGAATCTCTGGAGTTTTTATAAATTGCTGTAAACAAAAATGCGTTAGCAATTTGCAGAAACAGAACAGAACTGTCCGTTTTGATTTTTGTGTCGTTAATTAATTTTTTATAGAAGAAAAACATTATTAGACGCTTTTTGGCAAGCTGGGTCTCTCGGGAGAGTTTGGGAGAATCTCCGGAGATTTCGGAAGCATCTCCGAAGATTTTCTAACGGGATGCAATCTCCCGGGAGATTTCGCCACCCTTGAAAAATGTTGGTATAAATGCGGATATTTTTCAACAGTTATCATAAAAATTTTGTTGTGGAGAAACCAATAAGTCAACAAATTGTCTAAGCCGCTTAAAAATGCACCCGAATACAGTCTTTCAAACGCTGGTATTTTTTATTTACTGCCTCGGGCAATTAAATGCATATATGCAAACAAAATTCAAGAGTCAATATTTTACAAATTTGTTCTTTGGGGTGCCGTCTCGGACCTGATCAGGTACACCAGTCCTTTTTGCATTACCAGGAGAACCGACTTTTATTCATGCAACAGCTTATGAACGTATGTTTCAAAAATAATTGGGATTCATCCACAAGCTTTCGCAAGGGCGGAAGAAAGATGCGCGGAGACAGCTTTTGTCCCTCTGCTCACACAAAAAAAACTATGAAAAATGATCCGCAAACACTGCTCTTGTCCATCTGCTTACGCAAAAAGCTTGTTGCGCCGAGCTTCATCATTCGCATTGAATTATTCGAAGAGACACAGAGAAAAAGAACCTATGCACGCACGGTGTAAAAGGGAGGGGAGACGTTTTGGGAAGTTAATCCGCAGCAGCACTGCAGTCAGCAGCGACATCAGGGTGGTAGCATTAATGAAAGAAGCCATTTGCGCAGTTGATTTTTGAGCGAAAATAGAGGTTTGTAACCACGCGGCCTAAATGCGCGTTTTGGCAGCGAAAAGTAAGGGGAAGGTCTGGCTGCCCAATGCCAGTCGCAACTGCAGTAAAAAAGAGTTTATTGCTTAGCGAGAATGGTCTACAAACAAGTTGCAATAGTCTAGTGCGTCTATTATTGTCCATCTGCACACTTTTTTTCCATTTTGAGACCCCGGTTCAATTCTCTACACGTTCAAAATTTTTTTATGTTTTCTCCGTTAAACAAAAAATTGAGAATTTCTCCGGAGAATCTCTGGAGTTTTTATAAATTGCTGTAAACAAAAATGCGTTAGCAATTTGCAGAAACAGAACAGAACTGTCCGTTTTGATTTTTGTGTCGTTAATTAATTTTTTATAGAAGAAAAACATTATTAGACGCTTTTTGGCAAGCTGGGTCTCCCGGGAGAGTTTGGGAGAATCTCCGGAGATTTCGGAAGCATCTCCGAAGATTTTCTAACGGGATGCAATCTCCCGGGAGATTTTGCCAACCTGGAAAAATGTTGGTATAAATGCGGATATTTTTCAACAGTTATCATAAAAATTTTGTTGTGGAGAAACCAATAAGTCAACAAATTGTCTAAGCCGCTTAAAAATGCACCCGAATACAGTCTTTCAAACGCTGGTATTTTTTATTTACTGCCTCGGGCAATTAAATGCATATATGCAAACAAAATTCAAGAGTCAATATTTTACAAATTTGTTCTTTGGGGTGCCGTCTCGGACCTGATCAGGTACACCAGTCCTTTTTGCATTACCAGGAGAACCGACTTTTATTCATGCAACAGCTTATGAACGTATGTTTCAAAAATAATTGGGATTCATCCACAAGCTTTCGCAAGGGCGGAAGAAAGATGCGCGGAGACAGCTTTTGTCCCTCTGCTCACACAAAAAAAACTATGAAAAATGATCCGCAAACACTGCTCTTGTCCATCTGCTTACGCAAAAAGCTTGTTGCGCCGAGCTTCATCATTCGCATTGAATTATTCGAAGAGACACAGAGAAAAAGAACCTATGCACGCACGGTGTAAAAGGGAGGGGAGACGTTTTGGGAAGTTAATCCGCAGCAGCACTGCAGTCAGCAGCGACATCAGGGTGGTAGCATTAATGAAAGAAGCCATTTGCGCAGTTGATTTTTGAGCGAAAATAGAGGTTTGTAACCACGCGGCCTAAATGCGCGTTTTGGCAGCGAAAAGTAAGGGGAAGGTCTGGCTGCCCAATGTCAGTCGCTACTGCAGTAAAAAAGAGTTTATTGCTTAGCGAGAATGGTCTACAAACAAGTTGCAATAGTCTAGTGCGTCTATTATTGTCTATCCGCACACTTTTTTTCCATTTTGAGACCCCGGTTCAATTCTCTACACGTTCAAAATTTTTTTATGTTTTCTCCGTTAAACAAAAAATTGAGAATTTCTCCGGAGAATCTCTGGAGTTTTTATAAATTGCTGTAAACAAAAATGCGTTAGCAATTTGCAGAAACAGAACAGAACTGTCCGTTTTGATTTTTGTGTCGTTAATTAATTTTTTATAGAAGAAAAACATTATTAGACGCTTTTTGGCAAGCTGGGTCTCTCGGGAGAGTTTGGGAGAATCTCCGGAGATTTCGGAAGCATCTCCGAAGATTTTCTAACGGGATGCAATCTCCCGGGAGATTTCGCCACCCTTGAAAAATGTTGGTATAAATGCGGATATTTTTCAACAGTTATCATAAAAATTTTGTTGTGGAGAAACCAATAAGTCAACAAATTGTCTAAGCCGCTTAAAAATGCACCCGAATACAGTCTTTCAAACGCTGGTATTTTTTATTTACTGCCTCGGGCAATTAAATGCATATATGCAAACAAAATTCAAGAGTCAATATTTTACAAATTTGTTCTTTGGGGTGCCGTCTCGGACCTGATCAGGTACACCAGTCCTTTTTGCATTACCAGGAGAACCGACTTTTATTCATGCAACAGCTTATGAACGTATGTTTCAAAAATAATTGGGATTCATCCACAAGCTTTCGCAAGGGCGGAAGAAAGATGCGCGGAGACAGCTTTTGTCCCTCTGCTCACACAAAAAAAACTATGAAAAATGATCCGCAAACACTGCTCTTGTCCATCTGCTTACGCAAAAAGCTTGTTGCGCCGAGCTTCATCATTCGCATTGAATTATTCGAAGAGACACAGAGAAAAAGAACCTATGCACGCACGGTGTAAAAGGGAGGGGAGACGTTTTGGGAAGTTAATCCGCAGCAGCACTGCAGTCAGCAGCGACATCAGGGTGGTAGCATTAATGAAAGAAGCCATTTGCGCAGTTGATTTTTGAGCGAAAATAGAGGTTTGTAACCACGCGGCCTAAATGCGCGTTTTGGCAGCGAAAAGTAAGGGGAAGGTCTGGCTGCCCAATGTCAGTCGCTACTGCAGTAAAAAAGAGTTTATTGCTTAGCGAGAATGGTCTACAAACAAGTTGCAATAGTCTAGTGCGTCTATTATTGTCCATCCGCACACTTTTTTTCCATTTTGAGACCCCGGTTCAATTCTCTACACGTTCAAAATTTTTTTATGTTTTCTCCGTTAAACAAAAAATTGAGAATTTCTCCGGAGAATCTCTGGAGTTTTTATAAATTGCTGTAAACAAAAATGCGTTAGCAATTTGCAGAAACAGAACAGAACTGTCCGTTTTGATTTTTGTGTCGTTAATTAATTTTTTATAGAAGAAAAACATTATTAGACGCTTTTTGGCAAGCTGGGTCTCTCGGGAGAGTTTGGGAGAATCTCCGGAGATTTCGGAAGCATCTCCGAAGATTTTCTAACGGGATGCAATCTCCCGGGAGATTTCGCCACCCTTGAAAAATGTTGGTATAAATGCGGATATTTTTCAACAGTTATCATAAAAATTTTGTTGTGGAGAAACCAATAAGTCAACAAATTGTCTAAGCCGCTTAAAAATGCACCCGAATACAGTCTTTCAAACGCTGGTATTTTTTATTTACTGCCTCGGGCAATTAAATGCATATATGCAAACAAAATTCAAGAGTCAATATTTTACAAATTTGTTCTTTGGGGTGCCGTCTCGGACCTGATCAGGTACACCAGTCCTTTTTGCATTACCAGGAGAACCGACTTTTATTCATGCAACAGCTTATGAACGTATGTTTCAAAAATAATTGGGATTCATCCACAAGCTTTCGCAAGGGCGGAAGAAAGATGCGCGGAGACAGCTTTTGTCCCTCTGCTCACACAAAAAAAACTATGAAAAATGATCCGCAAACACTGCTCTTGTCCATCTGCTTACGCAAAAAGCTTGTTGCGCCGAGCTTCATCATTCGCATTGAATTATTCGAAGAGACACAGAGAAAAAGAACCTATGCACGCACGGTGTAAAAGGGAGGGGAGACGTTTTGGGAAGTTAATCCGCAGCAGCACTGCAGTCAGCAGCGACATCAGGGTGGTAGCATTAATGAAAGAAGCCATTTGCGCAGTTGATTTTTGAGCGAAAATAGAGGTTTGTAACCACGCGGCCTAAATGCGCGTTTTGGCAGCGAAAAGTAAGGGGAAGGTCTGGCTGCCCAATGTCAGTCGCTACTGCAGTAAAAAAGAGTTTATTGCTTAGCGAGAATGGTCTACAAACAAGTTGCAATAGTCTAGTGCGTCTATTATTGTCCATCTGCACACTTTTTTTCCATTTTGAGACCCCGGTTCAATTCTCTACACGTTCAAAATTTTTTTATGTTTTCTCCGTTAAACAAAAAATTGAGAATTTCTCCGGAGAATCTCTGGAGTTTTTATAAATTGCTGTAAACAAAAATGCGTTAGCAATTTGCAGAAACAGAACAGAACTGTCCGTTTTGATTTTTGTGTCGTTAATTAATTTTTTATAGAAGAAAAACATTATTAGACGCTTTTTGGCAAGCTGGGTCTCTCGGGAGAGTTTGGGAGAATCTCCGGAGATTTCGGAAGCATCTCCGAAGATTTTCTAACGGGATGCAATCTCCCGGGAGATTTCGCCACCCTTGAAAAATGTTGGTATAAATGCGGATATTTTTCAACAGTTATCATAAAAATTTTGTTGTGGAGAAACCAATAAGTCAACAAATTGTCTAAGCCGCTTAAAAATGCACCCGAATACAGTCTTTCAAACGCTGGTATTTTTTATTTACTGCCTCGGGCAATTAAATGCATATATGCAAACAAAATTCAAGAGTCAATATTTTACAAATTTGTTCTTTGGGGTGCCGTCTCGGACCTGATCAGGTACACCAGTCCTTTTTGCATTACCAGGAGAACCGACTTTTATTCATGCCACAGCTTATGAACGTATGTTTCAAAAATTATTGGGATTCATCCACAAGCTTTCGCAAGGGCGGAAGAAAGATGCGCGGAGACAGCTTTTGTCCCTCTGCTCACACAAAAAAAACTATGAAAAATGATCCGCAAACACTGCTCTTGTCCATCTGCTTACGCAAAAAGCTTGTTGCGCCGAGCTTCATCATTCGCATTGAATTATTCGAAGAGACACAGAGAAAAAGAACCTATGCACGCACGGTGTAAAAGGGAGGGGAGACGTTTTGGGAAGTTAATCCGCAGCAGCACTGCAGTCAGCAGCGACATCAGGGTGGTAGCATTAATGAAAGAAGCCATTTGCGCAGTTGATTTTTGAGCGAAAATAGAGGTTTGTAACCACGCGGCCTAAATGCGCGTTTTGGCAGCGAAAAGTAAGGGGAAGGTCTGGCTGCCCAATGCCAGTCGCTACTGCAGTAAAAAAGAGTTTATTGCTTAGCGAGAATGGTCTACAAACAAGTTGCAATAGTCTAGTGCGTCTATTATTGTCCATCTGCACACTTTTTTTCCATTTTGAGACCCCGGTTCAATTCTCTACACGTTCAAAATTTTTTTATGTTTTCTCCGTTAAACAAAAAATTGAGAATTTCTCCGGAGAATCTCTGGAGTTTTTATAAATTGCTGTAAACAAAAATGCGTTAGCAATTTGCAGAAACAGAACAGAACTGTCCGTTTTGATTTTTGTGTCGTTAATTAATTTTTTATAGAAGAAAAACATTATTAGACGCTTTTTGGCAAGCTGGGTCTCCCGGGAGAGTTTGGGAGAATCTCCGGAGATTTCGGAAGCATCTCCGAAGATTTTCTAACGGGATGCAATCTCCCGGGAGATTTCGCCACCCTGGAAAAATGTTGGTATAAATGCGGATATTTTTCAACAGTTATCATAAAAATTTTGTTGTGGAGAAACCAATAAGTCAACAAATTGTCTAAGCCGCTTAAAAATGCACCCGAATACAGTCTTTCAAACGCTGGTATTTTTTATTTACTGCCTCGGGCAATTAAATGCATATATGCAAACAAAATTCAAGAGTCAATATTTTACAAATTTGTTCTTTGGGGTGCCGTCTCGGACCTGATCAGGTACACCAGTCCTTTTTGCATTACCAGGAGAACCGACTTTTATTCATGCCACAGCTTATGAACGTATGTTTCAAAAATAATTGGGATTCATCCACAAGCTTTCGCAAGGGCGGAAGAAAGATGCGCGGAGACAGCTTTTGTCCCTCTGCTCACACAAAAAAAACTATGAAAAATGATCCGCAAACACTGCTCTTGTCCATCTGCTTACGCAAAAAGCTTGTTGCGCCGAGCTTCATCATTCGCATTGAATTATTCGAAGAGACACAGAGAAAAAGAACCTATGCACGCACGGTGTAAAAGGGAGGGGAGACGTTTTGGGAAGTTAATCCGCAGCAGCACTGCAGTCAGCAGCGACATCAGGGTGGTAGCATTAATGAAAGAAGCCATTTGCGCAGTTGATTTTTGAGCGAAAATAGAGGTTTGTAACCACGCGGCCTAAATGCGCGTTTTGGCAGCGAAAAGTAAGGGGAAGGTCTGGCTGCCCAATGTCAGTCGCTACTGCAGTAAAAAAGAGTTTATTGCTTAGCGAGAATGGTCTACAAACAAGTTGCAATAGTCTAGTGCGTCTATTATTGTCCATCTGCACACTTTTTTTCCATTTTGAGACCCCGGTTCAATTCTCTACACGTTCAAAATTTTTTTATGTTTTCTCCGTTAAACAAAAAATTGAGAATTTCTCCGGAGAATCTCTGGAGTTTTTATAAATTGTTGTAAACAAAAATGCGTTAGCAATTTGCAGAAACAGAACAGAACTGTCCGTTTTGATTTTTGTGTCGTTAATTAATTTTTTATAGAAGAAAAACATTATTAGACGCTTTTTGGCAAGCTGGGTCTCTCGGGAGAGTTTGGGAGAATCTCCGGAGATTTCGGAAGCATCTCCGAAGATTTTCTAACGGGATGCAATCTCCCGGGAGATTTCGCCACCCTTGAAAAATGTTGGTATAAATGCGGATATTTTTCAACAGTTATCATAAAAATTTTGTTGTGGAGAAACCAATAAGTCAACAAATTGTCTAAGCCGCTTAAAAATGCACCCGAATACAGTCTTTCAAACGCTGGTATTTTTTATTTACTGCCTCGGGCAATTAAATGCATATATGCAAACAAAATTCAAGAGTCAATATTTTACAAATTTGTTCTTTGGGGTGCCGTCTCGGACCTGATCAGGTACACCAGTCCTTTTTGCATTACCAGGAGAACCGACTTTTATTCATGCCACAGCTTATGAACGTATGTTTCAAAAATTATTGGGATTCATCCACAAGCTTTCGCAAGGGCGGAAGAAAGATGCGCGGAGACAGCTTTTGTCCCTCTGCTCACACAAAAAAAACTATGAAAAATGATCCGCAAACACTGCTCTTGTCCATCTGCTTACGCAAAAGAGCTTGTTGGCGAACTTCGATGATTTGCGGGTCACGTATCGCACTGTAGGAAGTCCTTTTGCGTAAGGAGATCCGCCGTTCACTTCATCGCCGACATTGACTATGAACGATGTTTCCAGTTATTGGCGATTCACCACGTTCGGCAATGCGGGATGCGCGGAGGAGTCTGGCTGCCCAGATTACGCAAAAAGCTTATTGAGCGAGATTCTCCTTGCAATAGTCGACGAAGTCATCGCCACGTTTATTTTAGTCCCGTTCAGTTTCTCCGTATAATGTCTGATGTTTCTGAATTCTGTAAACTACAAAAATGCGTTAGCAATTTGCAGAAACAGAACAGAACTGTCCGTTTTGATTTTTGTGTCGTTAATTAATTTTTTATAGAAGAAAAACATTATTAGACGCTTTTTGGCAAGCTGGGTCTCCCGGGAGAGTTTGGGAGAATCTCCGGAGATTTCGGAAGCATCTCCGAAGATTTTCTAACGGGATGCAATCTCCCGGGAGATTTCGCCACCCTGGAAAAATGTTGGTATAAATGCGGATATTTTTCAACAGTTATCATAAAAATTTTGTTGTGGAGAAACCAATAAGTCAACAAATTGTCTAAGCCGCTTAAAAATGCACCCGAATACAGTCTTTCAAACGCTGGTATTTTTTATTTACTGCCTCGGGCAATTAAATGCATATATGCAAACAAAATTCAAGAGTCAATATTTTACAAATTTGTTCTTTGGGGTGCCGTCTCGGACCTGATCAGGTACACCAGTCCTTTTTGCATTACCAGGAGAACCGACTTTTATTCATGCCACAGCTTATGAACGTATGTTTCAAAAATTATTGGGATTCATCCACAAGCTTTCGCAAGGGCGGAAGAAAGATGCGCGGAGACAGCTTTTGTCCCTCTGCTCACACAAAAAAAACTATGAAAAATGATCCGCAAACACTGCTCTTGTCCATCTGCTTACGCAAAAAGCTTGTTGCGCCGAGCTTCATCATTCGCATTGAATTATTCGAAGAGACACAGAGAAAAAGAACCTATGCACGCACGGTGTAAAAGGGAGGGGAGACGTTTTGGGAAGTTAATCCGCAGCAGCACTGCAGTCAGCAGCGACATCAGGGTGGTAGCATTAATGAAAGAAGCCATTTGCGCAGTTGATTTTTGAGCGAAAATAGAGGTTTGTAACCACGCGGCCTAAATGCGCGTTTTGGCAGCGAAAAGTAAGGGGAAGGTCTGGCTGCCCAATGTCAGTCGCTACTGCAGTAAAAAAGAGTTTATTGCTTAGCGAGAATGGTCTACAAACAAGTTGCAATAGTCTAGTGCGTCTATTATTGTCCATCTGCACACTTTTTTACCATTTTGAGACCCCGGTTCAATTCTCTACACGTTCAAAATTTTTTTATGTTTTCTCCGTTAAACAAAAAATTGAGAATTTCTCCGGAGAATCTCTGGAGTTTTTATAAATTGCTGTAAACAAAAATGCGTTAGCAATTTGCAGAAACAGAACAGAACTGTCCGTTTTGATTTTTGTGTCGTTAATTAATTTTTTATAGAAGAAAAACATTATTAGACGCTTTTTGGCAAGCTGGGTCTCTCGGGAGAGTTTGGGAGAATCTCCGGAGATTTCGGAAGCATCTCCGAAGATTTTCTAACGGGATGCAATCTCCCGGGAGATTTCGCCACCCTTGAAAAATGTTGGTATAAATGCGGATATTTTTCAACAGTTATCATAAAAATTTTGTTGTGGAGAAACCAATAAGTCAACAAATTGTCTAAGCCGCTTAAAAATGCACCCGAATACAGTCTTTCAAACGCTGGTATTTTTTATTTACTGCCTCGGGCAATTAAATGCATATATGCAAACAAAATTCAAGAGTCAATATTTTACAAATTTGTTCTTTGGGGTGCCGTCTCGGACCTGATCAGGTACACCAGTCCTTTTTGCATTACCAGGAGAACCGACTTTTATTCATGCCACAGCTTATGAACGTATGTTTCAAAAATTATTGGGATTCATCCACAAGCTTTCGCAAGGGCGGAAGAAAGATGCGCGGAGACAGCTTTTGTCCCTCTGCTCACACAAAAAAAACTATGAAAAATGATCCGCAAACACTGCTCTTGTCCATCTGCTTACGCAAAAAGCTTGTTGCGCCGAGCTTCATCATTCGCATTGAATTATTCGAAGAGACACAGAGAAAAAGAACCTATGCACGCACGGTGTAAAAGGGAGGGGAGACGTTTTGGGAAGTTAATCCGCAGCAGCACTGCAGTCAGCAGCGACATCAGGGTGGTAGCATTAATGAAAGAAGCCATTTGCGCAGTTGATTTTTGAGCGAAAATAGAGGTTTGTAACCACGCGGCCTAAATGCGCGTTTTGGCAGCGAAAAGTAAGGGGAAGGTCTGGCTGCCCAATGTCAGTCGCTACTGCAGTAAAAAAGAGTTTATTGCTTAGCGAGAATGGTCTACAAACAAGTTGCAATAGTCTAGTGCGTCTATTATTGTCCATCTGCACACTTTTTTTCCATTTTGAGACCCCGGTTCAATTCTCTACACGTTCAAAATTTTTTTATGTTTTCTCCGTTAAACAAAAAATTGAGAATTTCTCCGGAGAATCTCTGGAGTTTTTATAAATTGCTGTAAACAAAAATGCGTTAGCAATTTGCAGAAACAGAACAGAACTGTCCGTTTTGATTTTTGTGTCGTTAATTAATTTTTTATAGAAGAAAAACATTATTAGACGCTTTTTGGCAAGCTGGGTCTCCCGGGAGAGTTTGGGAGAATCTCCGGAGATTTCGGAAGCATCTCCGAAGATTTTCTAACGGGATGCAATCTCCCGGGAGATTTTGCCACCCTTGAAAAATGTTGGTATAAATGCGGATATTTTTCAACAGTTATCATAAAAATTTTGTTGTGGAGAAACCAATAAGTCAACAAATTGTCTAAGCCGCTTAAAAATGCACCCGAATACAGTCTTTCAAACGCTGGTATTTTTTATTTACTGCCTCGGGCAATTAAATGCATATATGCAAACAAAATTCAAGAGTCAATATTTTACAAATTTGTTCTTTGGGGTGCCGTCTCGGACCTGATCAGGTACACCAGTCCTTTTTGCATTACCAGGAGAACCGACTTTTATTCATGCCACAGCTTATGAACGTATGTTTCAAAAATTATTGGGATTCATCCACAAGCTTTCGCAAGGGCGGAAGAAAGATGCGCGGAGACAGCTTTTGTCCCTCTGCTCACACAAAAAAAACTATGAAAAATGATCCGCAAACACTGCTCTTGTCCATCTGCTTACGCAAAAAGCTTGTTGCGCCGAGCTTCATCATTCGCATTGAATTATTCGAAGAGACACAGAGAAAAAGAACCTATGCACGCACGGTGTAAAAGGGAGGGGAGACGTTTTGGGAAGTTAATCCGCAGCAGCACTGCAGTCAGCAGCGACATCAGGGTGGTAGCATTAATGAAAGAAGCCATTTGCGCAGTTGATTTTTGAGCGAAAATAGAGGTTTGTAACCACGCGGCCTAAATGCGCGTTTTGGCAGCGAAAAGTAAGGGGAAGGTCTGGCTGCCCAATGTCAGTCGCTACTGCAGTAAAAAAGAGTTTATTGCTTAGCGAGAATGGTCTACAAACAAGTTGCAATAGTCTAGTGCGTCTATTATTGTCCATCTGCACACTTTTTTTCCATTTTGAGACCCCGGTTCAATTCTCTACACGTTCAAAATTTTTTTATGTTTTCTCCGTTAAACAAAAAATTGAGAATTTCTCCGGAGAATCTCTGGAGTTTTTATAAATTGTTGTAAACAAAAATGCGTTAGCAATTTGCAGAAACAGAACAGAACTGTCCGTTTTGATTTTTGTGTCGTTAATTAATTTTTTATAGAAGAAAAACATTATTAGACGCTTTTTGGCAAGCTGGGTCTCTCGGGAGAGTTTGGGAGAATCTCCGGAGATTTCGGAAGCATCTCCGAAGATTTTCTAACGGGATGCAATCTCCCGGGAGATTTCGCCACCCTTGAAAAATGTTGGTATAAATGTGGATATTTTTCAACAGTTATCATAAAAATTTTGTTGTGGAGAAACCAATAAGTCAACAAATTGTCTAAGCCGCTTAAAAATGCACCCGAATACAGTCTTTCAAACGCTGGTATTTTTTATTTACTGCCTCGGGCAATTAAATGCATATTTATTTTATTTATTTATTTATTTCACCATTACTCAGTGGTTAGTTATCATTAGACCAGATGTTAGGAGGCACAAATGACGTCCACGTAGGCGTAAATGTCTCGATTCGTTTTGGTCGCGATTTCTTCTTCCCATCGTCGCTATTAAATGCATATATGCAAACAAAATTCAAGAGTCAATATTTTGCAAATTTGTTCTTTGGGGTGCCGTCTCGGACCTGATCAGGTACACCAGTCCTTTTTGCATTACCAGGAGAACCGACTTTTATTCATGCCACAGCTGATGAACGTATGTTTCAAAAATTATTGGGATTCATCCACAAGCTTTCGCAAGGGCGGAAGAAAGATGCGCGGAGACAGCTTTTGTCCCTCTGCTCACACAAAAAAAACTATGAAAAATGAAAAAAAAAAATACTGCCTCGGGTAGCACAATGCAAACAAAATTCAAGAGTCAATATTTTACAAATTTGTTATTTGGGGTGCCGTCTCGGACCTGATCAGGTACACCAGTCCTTTTTGCATCACCAGGAGAACCGACTTTTATTCATGCCACAGCCTATGAACGTATGTTTCAAAAATTATTGGGATTCATCCACAAGCTTTCGCAAGGGCGGAAGAAAGATGCGCGGAGACAGTTTTTGTCCCTCTGCTCACACAAAAAAAACTATGAAAAATGATCCGCAAACACTGCTCTTGTCCATCTGCTTACGCAAAAAGCTTGTTGCGCCGAGCTTCATCATTCGCATTGAATTATTCGAAGAGACCCCGGTTCAATTCTCTTCACGTTCAAAATTTTTTATGTTTTCTCCGTTAAACAAAAAATTGAGAATTTCTCCGGAGAATCTCTGGAGTTTTTATAAATTGCTGTAAACACAAAAATGCGTTAGCAATTTGCAGAAACAGAACAGAACTGTCCGTTTTGATTTTTGTGTCGTTAATTAATTTTTTATAGAAGAAAAACATTATTAGACGCTTTTTGGCAAGCTGGGTCTCCCGGGAGAGTTTGGGAGAATCTCCGGAGATTTCGGAAGCATCTCCGAAGATTTTCTAACGGGATGCAATCTCCCGGGAGATTTCGCCACCCTGGAAAAATGTTGGTATAAATGCGGATATTTTTCAACAGTTATCATAAAAATTTTGTTGTGAAGAAACCAATAAGTCAACAAATTGTCTAAGCCGCTTAAAAATGCACCCGAATACAGTCTTTCAAACGCTGGTATTTTTTATTTACTGCCTCGGGCAATTAAATGCATATATGCAAACAAAATTCAAGAGTCAATATTTTACAAATTTGTTCTTTGGGGTGCCGTCTCGGACCTGATCAGGTACACCAGTCCTTTTTGCATCACCAGGAGAACCGACTTTTATTCATGCCACAGCCTATGAACGTATGTTTCAAAAATTATTGGGATTCATCCACAAGCTTTCGCAAGGGCGGAAGAAAGATGCGCGGAGACAGTTTTTGTCCCTCTGCTCACACAAAAAAAACTATGAAAAATGATCCGCAAACACTGCTCTTGTCCATCTGCTTACGCAAAAAGCTTGTTGCGCCGAGCTTCATCATTCGCATTGAATTATTCGAAGAGACACAGAGAAAAAGAACCTATGCACGCACGGTGTAAAAGGGAGGGGAGACGTTTTGGGAAGTTAATCCGCAGCAGCACTGCAGTCAGCAGCGACATCAGGGTGGTAGCATTAATGAAAGAAGCCATTTGCGCAGTTGATTTTTGAGCGAAAATAGAGGTTTGTAACCACGCGGCCTAAATGCGCGTTTTGGCAGCGAAAAGTAAGGGGAAGGTCTGGCTGCCCAATGTCAGTCGCTACTGCAGTAAAAAAGAGTTTATTGCTTAGCGAGAATGGTCTACAAACAAGTTGCAATAGTCTAGTGCGTCTATTATTGTCCATCTGCACACTTTTTTACCATTTTGAGACCCCGGTTCAATTCTCTTCACGTTTAAAATTTTTTATGTTTTCTCCGTTAAACAAAAAATTGAGAATTTCTCCGGAGAATCTCTGGAGTTTTTATAAATTGCTGTAAACAAAAATGCGTTAGCAATTTGCAGAAACAGAACAGAACTGTCCGTTTTGATTTTTGTGTCGTTAATTAATTTTTTATAGAAGAAAAACATTATTAGACGCTTTTTGGCAAGCTGGGTCTCTCGGGAGAGTTTGGGAGAATCTCCGGAGATTTCGGAAGCATCTCCGAAGATTTTCTAACGGGATGCAATCTCCCGGGAGATTTCGCCACCCTTGAAAAATGTTGGTATAAATGCGGATATTTTTCAACAGTTATCATAAAAATTTTGTTGTGGAGAAACCAATAAGTCAACAAATTGTCTAAGCCGCTTAAAAATGCACCCGAATACAGTCTTTCAAACGCTGGTATTTTTTATTTACTGCCTCGGGCAATTAAATGCATATATGCAAACAAAATTCAAGAGTCAATATTTTACAAATTTGTTCTTTGGGGTGCCGTCTCGGACCTGATCAGGTACACCAGTCCTTTTTGCATTACCAGGAGAACCGACTTTTATTCATGCCACAGCTTATGAACGTATGTTTCAAAAATTATTGGGATTCATCCACAAGCTTTCGCAAGGGCGGAAGAAAGATGCGCGGAGACAGCTTTTGTCCCTCTGCTCACACAAAAAAAACTATGAAAAATGATCCGCAAACACTGCTCTTGTCCATCTGCTTACGCAAAAAGCTTGTTGCGCCGAGCTTCATCATTCGCATTGAATTATTCGAAGAGACACAGAGAAAAAGAACCTATGCACGCACGGTGTAAAAGGGAGGGGAGACGTTTTGGGAAGTTAATCCGCAGCAGCACTGCAGTCAGCAGCGACATCAGGGTGGTAGCATTAATGAAAGAAGCCATTTGCGCAGTTGATTTTTGAGCGAAAATAGAGGTTTGTAACCACGCGGCCTAAATGCGCGTTTTGGCAGCGAAAAGTAAGGGGAAGGTCTGGCTGCCCAATGTCAGTCGCTACTGCAGTAAAAAAGAGTTTATTGCTTAGCGAGAATGGTCTACAAACAAGTTGCAATAGTCTAGTGCGTCTATTATTGTCCATCTGCACACTTTTTTACCATTTTGAGACCCCGGTTCAATTCTCTTCACGTTTAAAATTTTTTATGTTTTCTCCGTTAAACAAAAAATTGAGAATTTCTCCGGAGAATCTCTGGAGTTTTTATAAATTGCTGTAAACAAAAATGCGTTAGCAATTTGCAGAAACAGAACAGAACTGTCCGTTTTGATTTTTGTGTCGTTAATTAATTTTTTATAGAAGAAAAACATTATTAGACGCTTTTTGGCAAGCTGGGTCTCTCGGGAGAGTTTGGGAGAATCTCCGGAGATTTCGGAAGCATCTCCGAAGATTTTCTAACGGGATGCAATCTCCCGGGAGATTTCGCCACCCTTGAAAAATGTTGGTATAAATGCGGATATTTTTCAACAGTTATCATAAAAATTTTGTTGTGGAGAAACCAATAAGTCAACAAATTGTCTAAGCCGCTTAAAAATGCACCCGAATACAGTCTTTCAAACGCTGGTATTTTTTATTTACTGCCTCGGGCAATTAAATGCATATATGCAAACAAAATTCAAGAGTCAATATTTTACAAATTTGTTCTTTGGGGTGCCGTCTCGGACCTGATCAGGTACACCAGTCCTTTTTGCATTACCAGGAGAACCGACTTTTATTCATGCCACAGCTTATGAACGTATGTTTCAAAAATTATTGGGATTCATCCACAAGCTTTCGCAAGGGCGGAAGAAAGATGCGCGGAGACAGCTTTTGTCCCTCTGCTCACACAAAAAAAACTATGAAAAATGATCCGCAAACACTGCTCTTGTCCATCTGCTTACGCAAAAAGCTTGTTGCGCCGAGCTTCATCATTCGCATTGAATTATTCGAAGAGACACAGAGAAAAAGAACCTATGCACGCACGGTGTAAAAGGGAGGGGAGACGTTTTGGGAAGTTAATCCGCAGCAGCACTGCAGTCAGCAGCGACATCAGGGTGGTAGCATTAATGAAAGAAGCCATTTGCGCAGTTGATTTTTGAGCGAAAATAGAGGTTTGTAACCACGCGGCCTAAATGCGCGCTTTGGCAGCGAAAAGTAAGGGGAAGGTCTGGCTGCCCAATGTCAGTCGCTACTGCAGTAAAAAAGAGTTTATTGCTTAGCGAGAATGGTCTTCAAACAAGTTGCAATAGTCTAGTGCGTCTATTATTGTCCGTCTGCACACTTTTTTACCATTTTGAGACTCCGGTTCAATTCTCTACACGTTCAAAATTTTTTATGTTTTCTCCGTTAAACAAAAAATTGAGAATTTCTCCGGAGAATCTCTGGAGTTTTTATAAATTGCTGTAAACACAAAAATGCGTTAGCAATTTGCAGAAACAGAACAGAACTGTCCGTTTTGATTTTTGTGTCGTTAATTAATTTTTTATAGAAGAAAAACATTATTAGACGCTTTTTGGCAAGCTGGGTCTCCCGGGAGAGTTTGGGAGAATCTCCGGAGATTTCGGAAGCATCTCCGAAGATTTTCTAACGGGATGCAATCTCCCGGGAGATTTCGCCACCCTGGAAAAATGTTGGTATAAATGCGGATATTTTTCAACAGTTATCATAAACATTTTGTTGTGGAGAAACCAATAAGTCAACAAATTGTCTAAGCCGCTTAACAGCCACTCTGTGAGCTTTTTTATTCGTAAGGTGGACCGTCCGACACAGGCATTTTACACCTTCCGATGTTTTGTGCCAAAATTGTAGGCACCTATGGGGAGGGTCCAAATACCCATTTTAAAAATTTTTTAGATGCCGGATTCTGGAGCTACGGTTTCTGGAAGTTTCCGACGTCAAATTTTCAAAAAGTTTCAAAAATTCTGATTTTTGTTACACAGGGGTATCTTGGCACGAGAAATCGACTGGTGTATTTACTTTTGTCAAACAACATCTGATTTTTTTGAAAAACCATGTTTTATCGTTTTCCCGCCTATTTTCGTCCGTTGCTTGGCTCCAGCATCCGTATTTTACTCGCCGAGGCCGTTTTCACAGTGATTTCTAACAGTACATATTGTTAGCTCTCTCAAGAAGTCAAAGAAAAAATTTATTTGCATACCTTTTTATCCACAGAAACCATTTTGTAACGCCAACTAGGGTCAAAAACGGGCAAAAAGTGCACAGAAAACGTCGGAACGGGTCTCTTTTCATGTGCGCAACGTGCGAGCGCGCGCCGAGCTGCGACGCACGCATACCGCTCTCTTCTTTCTCTCGGTTTTGCCCGTTTTTGACCCTAGTTGGCGTTACAAAATGGTTTCTGTGGATAAAAAGGTATGCAAATAAATTTTTTCTTTGACTTCTTGAGAGAGCTAACAATATGTCCTGTTAGAAATCACTGTGAAAACGGCCTCGGCGAGTAAAATACGGATGCTGGAGCCAAGCAACGGACGAAAATAGGCGGGAAAACGATAAAAAATGGTTTTTCAAAAAAATCAGATGTTGTTTGACAAAAGTAAATACACCAGTCGATTTCTCGTGCCAAGATACCCCTGTGTTCCAAAAATCAGAATTTTTGAAACATTTTGAAAATTTGACGTCGGAAACTTCCAGAAGCCGTAGCTCCAGAATCCGGCATCTAAAAAATTTTTAAAAAGGGTATTTGGACCCATCCCATAGGTGCCTACAATTTTGGCACAAAACATCGGAAGGTGTAAAATGCCTGTGTCGTCGGAAATAAAAAAGCTCACAGAGTGGGTCTTAAAAATGCACCCGAATACAGTCTTTCAAACGCTGGTATTTTTTATTTACTGCCTCGGGCAATTAAATGCATATATGCAAACAAAATTCAAGAGTCAATATTTTACAAATTTGTTCTTTGGGGTGCCGTCTCGGACCTGATCAGGTACACCAGTCCTTTTTGCATCACCAGGAGAACCGACTTTTATTCATGCCACAGCTGATGAACGTATGTTTCAAAAATTATTGGGATTCATCCACAAGCTTTCGCAAGGGCGGAAGAAAGATGCGCGGAGACAGCTTTTGTCCCTCTGCTCACACAAAAAAAACTATGAAAAATGATCCGCAAACACTGCTCTTGTCCATCTGCTTACGCAAAAAGCTTGTTGCGCCGAGCTTCATCATTCGCATTGAATTATTCGAAGAGACACAGAGAAAAAGAACCTATGCACGCACGGTGTAAAAGGGAGGGGAGACGTTTTGGGAAGTTAATCCGCAGCAGCACTGCAGTCAGCAGCGACATCAGGGTGGTAGCATTAATGAAAGAAGCCATTTGCGCAGTTGATTTTTGAGCGAAAATAGAGGTTTGTAACCACGCGGCCTAAATGCGCGTTTTGGCAGCGAAAAGTAAGGGGAAGGTCTGGCTGCCCAATGTCAGTCGCTACTGCAGTAAAAAAGAGTTTATTGCTTAGCGAGAATGGTCTACAAACAAGTTGCAATAGTCTAGTGCGTCTAATATTGTCCATCTGCACACTTTTTTACCATTTTGAGACCCCGGTTCAATTCTCTACACGTTCAAAATTTTTTTATGTTTTCTCCGTTAAACAAAAAATTGAGCATTTCTCCGGAGAATCTCTGGAGTTTTTATAAATTGCTGTAAACACAAAAATGCGTTAGCAATTTGCAGAAACAGAACAGAACTGTCCGTTTTGATTTTTGTGTCGTTAATTAATTTTTTATAGAAGAAAAACATTATTAGACGCTTTTTGGCAAGCTGGGTCTCTCGGGAGAGTTTGGGAGAATCTCCGGAGATTTCGGAAGCATCTCCGAAGATTTTCTAACGGGATGCAATCTCCCGGGAGATTTCGCCACCCTTGAAAAATGTTGGTATAAATGCGGATATTTTTCAACAGTTATCATAAAAATTTTGTTGTGGAGAAACCAATAAGTCAACAAATTGTCTAAGCCGCTTAAAAATGCACCCGAATACAGTCTTTCAAACGCTGGTATTTTTTATTTACTGCCTCGGGCAATTAAATGCATATATGGAAACAAAATTCAAGAGTCAATATTTTACAAATTTGTTCTTTGGGGTGCCGTCTCGGACCTGATCAGGTACACCATTCCTTTTTGCATTACCAGGAGAACCGACTTTTATTCATGCCACAGCTTATAAACGTATGTTTCAAAAATTATTGGGATTCATCCACAAGCTTTCGCAAGGGCGGAAGAAAGATGCGCGGAGACAGCTTTTGTCCCTCTGCTCACACAAAAAAAACTATGAAAAATGATCCGCAAACACTGCTCTTGTCCATCTGCTTACGCAAAAAGCTTGTTGCGCCGAGCTTCATCATTCGCATTGAATTATTCGAAGAGACACAGAGAAAAAGAACCTATGCACGCACGGTGTAAAAGGGAGGGGAGACGTTTTGGGAAGTTAATCCGCAGCAGCACTGCAGTCAGCAGCGACATCAGGGTGGTAGCATTAATGAAAGAAGCCATTTGCGCAGTTGATTTTTGAGCGAAAATAGAGGTTTGTAACCACGCGGCCTAAATGCGCGTTTTGGCAGCGAAAAGTAAGGGGAAGGTCTGGCTGCCCAATGTCAGTCGCTACTGCAGTAAAAAAGAGTTTATTGCTTAGCGAGAATGGTCTACAAACAAGTTGCAATAGTCTAGTGCGTCTAATATTGCCCATCTGCACACTTTTTTACCATTTTGAGACCCCGGTTCAATTCTCTACACGTTCAAAATTTTTTATGTTTTCTCCGTTAAACAAAAAATTGAGAATTTCTCCGGAGAATCTCTGGAGTTTTTATAAATTGCTGTAAACACAAAAATGCGTTAGCAATTTGCAGAAACAGAACAGAACTGTCCGTTTTGATTTTTGTGTCGTTAATTAATTTTTTATAGAAGAAAAACATTATTAGACGCTTTTTGGCAAGCTGGGTCTCTCGGGAGAGTTTGGGA
>OZ017767.1:9147395-9204341 GCA_963969345.1 Turbatrix aceti | reverse complement strand
CGGCATTTCAAAAGCCGAGGTACATTTTGATCGACGTAGTTTTTGATAGAGAATCTGATAAAAATATAAGTTTGCCACCTTGAAAAATGCCTAAATTTGCATTTAAAAATGGCAACATTAGTTTCGGCATTTTTCAAAGTGGCAAATATTTTTATCATATTCTCTATCAAAAGCTACGTCGATCAAAATGTACCTCGGCTTTTGAAATGCCGTAGTTTTTGAGCCACAACGTGCCAAAAATCGTCAAAAATGGCATGAACGCGATTTTAGACGACCGTAACTTCGCCAGTAGATGCCTCAGGCCTGTTTCAGGCTCTACTGCTCTAAAATAACGTTGAAGTTGCATCCTATGCTCAGGCAGGTGAATTTTACGGTAAAAACTTTTCATAGTAAATGTAAGTAACTTTTTGGCAAAATTTAATGAAAAATTTACAAAACGTCGCCTAACACATTCCTTGTCAGTGGCATCATTACAGTCTAATTTTGATAAATACTTTATTTCAACATCGTTACAAATGTTTTTCTAATATTTCCATTGAGAAGAGCAATCAAAAAACATAACGAATTTGCATTAAAAACAAATGATAAGATGATAATATGATTTGTTTGGTCCTCGAAAGTCGAGAACACACAAATTCCCAGCCTACTGGGAACACAGATTTTCATAACCAGTATGGAAAGGAACTCGGCCCCAATTAAAATGAAACAATAAACAGCAATGCGCCAAGCACTTTGGCGTAAATCTTCGCTAACAGTTTGTGTAACGGGTTTAAAAAAGTTTCTTCCATTTTTGATTCGCCAAGTTAGCATGAAACGTAATTCCAGAATAATTAATAAATACACAATTGATATGAGATATAAAATAAATTTCACCTGCGTAGAAAATTGTTCTGCTAGAATATCGTCGATAAACATTATTCGATAAAAGTTTGTTATGTAAAACATTGTTTTAGTGAAGTATGAGATATAACTTTGACTGACACCGAATATCATGATTGCGCAGTAGTAGTCCAAAAATGCTGTCATTGCAATGGAATAAATCAATAAAATAGCGCCAACAACATACACAAATTTGCTTTTAAAGATTTTGGATTCTAGCCATGGAAAGTAGAAAATACAAAGCTGATTTAGTGATAGAGTAAATAATCCAAGCCAAAAAATGTTTTTCAAGTGATTGTCAAACTGAAAAAAAACGAACAAAGAAATTATGTCTTTTTTTTGGAAATACAAAAAACTAAGTATAGCAATCAGGGTTGAGCGAACGTTCGCGAACAGATTCGATTTTTCCTGTTCGTGTTCGTTCGCGAACAAATTTTTCTTAAATTTATTTCCTTGCGTTTGTTCGCGAACAGGATCAAACTTGTTCGCGTTCGTTCGTTTTTTCGATCAATTCTTAAAAATTGTTCTTGTTCGTTCGCGAACAAAAAACGGGCTGATAGGAACTCACAAGTGGAGCAAAACAGAGATGGCAAAAAAGTGATCTGATGGGTTTGATCGCGTACTTTTCACAACCAATTGAAATGAAGTAATGCAAAGTTATAGTGCCAAGGGTAGTAATTACATTTGAGATATTATAATTTGCTTAGCGCATTAATTGGCATAATGACGCGCGCCGTAATTAACGTTTTTTAAACTTTAAAAATTTTATTTCTCAAAAACTACTGCACTTTTTGAAACGGATGGCATATCATTCGACTCAGTTTTTCATGGGCAATTTTATAAAAATATAAAAAGGATAGTTCACGATTTAAAATAATGCCGAAATAAAAAGTGCCATTTTGACATTTTTAGTTTGGCACTTTTTTAAATCGTGAACTATCCTTTTTATATTTTTATAAAATTGCCCATGAAAAACTGAGTCGAATGATATGCCATCCGTTTCAAAAAGTGCAGTAGTTTTTGAGAAATAAAATTTTTAAAGTTTAAAAAACGTTAATTACGGCGCGCGTCATTATGCCAATTAATGCGCTAAGCAAATTATAATATCTCAAATGTAATTACTATCCTTGGCACTATAACTTTGCATTACTTCATTTCAATTGGTTGTGAAAAGTACGCGATCAAACCCATCAGATCACTTTTTTGCCATCTCTGGAGCAAAACCACTTACAAGGAAAATTTTAGGCAACGTTTTGGAATTTCTTCACGAAATTTTGCCAAAAAGTTGATTTTCCTATGAAGAGTTTGAACCGTAAAATTCACCTGCCTGAGGCATCTACAGGCGGAGTTACGATCGCCTGAAACCCGGTTTTTGCCATTTTTGACGATTTTTGGCACGTTGTAGCTAAAAAACTACGGCATTTCAAAAGCCGAGGTACATATAGATAGACGTAGTTTTTGATGGAGAATCCGATAAAAATATAATAATGTAGGGTTGCCACCTCGAAAAATGCCGAAATCAATGTTGTCATTGTGACCCCTTTTTAAATGCAAATTTCGGCATTTTCCAAAGTGGCAAACCTTTATTCTTATATTTTTATCAGATTCTGCATAAAAAACTACGTCGATCAATATGTACCTCGGCTTTTGAAATGCCGTAGTTTTTTTAGCTACAACGTGCCAAAACTGGGCAAAAACGCGATTTTAGGCGATCGTAACTCCGCCTGTAGATGCCTCAGGCAGGTGAATTTTACGGTACAAACTCTTCATAGTAAAAGCAACGTTTTGGCAAAATTTCGTAAAGAATTTCCAAAACGCTGCCTAACATTTTCCTTGTTAGTAAAAGTTTTGAAGAAATGAAGGATGTTTCCATAGCTCTGGTAAACATGATATACAGTCGTACAAGATTGAAAATGCAATAGATTGTCCCTTGATAAATTATGATGCAAATGAAAAATGTAGTGGTTTTTGGAATATTGCATTCTTTATTTAGTCGATTCTGTAAGTTCTTGTTATTTTGGGTCGAAGTTACGGATGACAAACCTTCAATACAGAATACAGTGCCATAATGTTCAAAAAGAGAAATACAAATCCCATTTCAAATGAGATAAGGTATGTGTAAAATGATAGGTTCCAGTGGAGAATCATTTTCGAATTGTATTTGTTTTACGTTCACAAAAAAAAAGTTGTCAATTTTGACAAAATGTTTTTGATATTGATTTACAAATCAAAAAGATTTTTTGTCTAAATACAGACTATTTATGTATTCCATTACACTCTCATCAGTCGGCAAGCAACCAAGAGGTGTACTGTTATTGAAACATATATAGAAAAACATTAGTCCGTTCCCTCTATCAGGTTCATTTTGATAACCGGCTGAAAACATAGATCTTGAACAATTTGAAATTTGTTGTGTGCATACAGTAAAAAAACATTATGTTAGTGATTAGATATTCAATTATAAAAACTCGTATACACTATATACGCCACACCGTTCATTGCCGTTTATAATGGTATCAAAAAAACCAGAAAACATCAATTACTTCAGTTTAAAAAAATAAATAAATACTAGCAAACCCTAACAAGTAATGTGTCAGGTGACGTTTTGCAAATTCTTCACAAAGTTTTGCCAAAAAGTTGCTTTTACTATGAAAAAATTTTTACTGTAAAATTCACCTACCAGAGAAATTTACGGTAAAAAAAACTTTTCATAGTAAAAGCAACTTTTTAGCAAAATTTCATGAAGAATTTCCAAAATGTCACCTGACACATTCCATGTAAATAGAAACGTTCTAAACCGAGAAAAATGATAAAAAGTGGTGTAAAATGATGATAAATTTGAGAAGTCAGCACGCGTGTTCAATACAGCTACCGTTTGCGTACACCAGGAGACTTGGCCGATTTCCGAGACGAACGACCGGCTCCGGATTCCGGTGTCCCGCTGCTCGAGGCGTTGGATTTCGATTTCTGAGGACTTTTCAGGGGTCCTTTTTTAGGGATCTGAATCGGGCACGCTTTTGGCGCAGGAGTATCGTGGCTGCTCCGGGATAGCCGATGTTGACCACGTGAGCTACTGGACGGTTGGGCCGGTGTCGTCTGCTGCTCGGAGTCAGTTTCCGAAAGATCGTCTCCGTCCTCCTCTCTGTCGGAGTCGTCGGAGCACCAAATCTCAGCGAAGAAGTCTTCCATCGCAGCTTTGAATTTCTCAGGTCCGTTTCCGGTCGCAATGATGGCCGCGAGAAGGTAAAACATGCCTTTAATTTCGTCCTGGGTCATAGCGTAATTTGCTTCTTTCAGTCGTTCTTGGATTTCGTGAAGTGTCATTTCGCTGAAAAAAATATTTTTAAAATGACAAAAAATATTTTTAAAAGTATTTATTTTTAAAAATTATTTATAACGCAAAGAGAAAAAATTGTTTTGTTGCAACATTTTTTTTTCAAAAAATATGAGAAAAAAATAATACGTTCAAAAAAGGGTTTTTTTTATTTTTTTAAATAAAAATTTACAGTATTTTTTTTTCGATTTGAAAATTAAAAAAAAAACATTTAGAAAAAAAACTAAACAAAAAAACATAAAAAAATTGTCAAAAACATTTACGGTATTTTTTTCAGATTTACAAAAAAAAATTACTGTATTTTTTTCGCAAACAAATTTTTTTACAGATTTAAAAAAAGTACTTATTTTTTACTCTTTATATTTTTAAACAAAAAAACCCACAATTTGGCGTGTTCAAATTGCTGTTGTTCGTTGGAATGATCCCGTATGTCGCACAATCCGAGTCCATCAATGTGCACAATTTCGTTTGCCATTTCTCCAGCCCAGGTAGTGAAGAATTTCGGATCAACTTCGCAAAAAGGATCCACAAACGATGAATTGATTTCTATGGCCTGCGTCGATTTTTCCAGGTCCTGCAACGAAATAAACAAGTATTCATTAATTTGTCCATAAAACACCTAACACCTGTTCACCTGACTTACCTTATATCCAATCCAAAAATCCTTAAAATTGTACGTGAATGGATTTTTCATGTCCAGCAGGTTGAATGGAATGCTCATTTCATGGAAACAAACTACGTCTTCCGGATCGATGACCATGACATCCGTCTGAGTTCCGATGGAATACGTCGCCGCCTTTCCTTTTGGGCACTTCCGCATTCCTTCCACCGTAATCACCGACGAAGTGCTGTGATCTCGACGAATTGACAGAACGGTACTCACCGACGCATCCAGAAGCCAGGTTTTCTTCCGCCGACGAACAACCGGCTGTGGAGGGCTGTCATCGTCTGGCTCATGAATCCACGCGGTTTGGGGGAATCCAAGGAGTGGATACTGGTCGTCGGTTCGCTCCCAGAAGCTTTCATCGCTGTCGTACTTGTAGCCTTTGACCGAGGCATTCATTTTTCGTTCGACAACATCTGGGTCTTCTTCTTCGCCGAAGAGGGCGGAAAGCTGGCGTTGTAGGTCGAGAACTTTTTTGATGTCGAACTGGCGGTGAGAAGACTTCTTTGAAGTTTTTGCGACCTCAGACGAAGAAACCGGGAATATAGGCACAAATTTGGGTTTCTTCGAAGATTTTTTGGTCGTCGTTTTTGTGCCAGGTTTAGTGACACTACTCCTATTTTGACAACTCCTATTATGACAACTCCTATTTTGACAACTCCTATTTTGACAACTTTTCACAGTCTTTCCTATTTTGTCAACCAATTCCTATTTTAACAACTTTTTAAAAAAAGGGTGCATTAGGGGTTGTTGCGTGCGCTGAAGACAACTGTGTTGTTGCCTGAGGGCATGGATGACTTTATCACGAGATATTATCATTTTTAGTGATATTTTTTTTGTAAAAAAACAGAAAAAAAATATAATGCAGTTTGTGATAACATTCGAAACATTTGGATTTGTTTTTTTTAAATTATAAGACGAATTTTGACCAAAAATCAAGCAGGGTTCAGAAGAAAAAATCTACAGATTTTTAAGTGCTGTAAAGAAGTAAAAATTTCAGTACTTGTACTAACATCAAATTTCAAATCAAAAAAAAAAAAATGGGGGCTCTGAAGATCATTTTTGCCGACATTGTCAAAGCATGCGTCTTCCATTTTCGGCAAGCGGTACTACGACGGTGTCAGGCATTAAGGCTTACCGAATTTTTGGACGAACCAAAAATTGCAAAGTGGGTGAATCATCTGGAGTTAGCATTCTTTCTTCCCCGAGCACAACGTACACTGGAAACCCATTTTTTCGTTTTAAATATTTGAACATTTTTCATTGATAATGTAACAGCCCTTAAGCCGTTATTTTGTGTTTATCAGATTGTTAATTTATAATATCGCTGTTGTTTTTTTGAAAACAATACTGAAAATGGCATAATAAAATCTTTTCAACAATTTCTTTTACTTGCACAGGCAAGACTCTCAAAAGCAGACTAATTAAATAATAATTGATTCATAACTAAAATCAAATAGTACTAACTGTGTTCAAAAAAATTGTTCCAAAAAATAAAACACAAAATGTTTTTTTACAAAAAAAATATCACTAAAAATGATAATATCTCGTGATAAAGTCATCCATGCCCTCAGGCAACAACACAGTTGTCTTCAGCGCACGCAACAACCCCTAATGCACCCTTTTTTTAAAAAGTTGTTAAAATAGGAATTGGTTGACAAAATAGGAAAGACTGTGAAAAGTTGTCAAAATAGGAGTTGTCAAAATAGGAGTTGTCATAATAGGAGTTGTCAAAATAGGAGTAGTGTCACTAAACCTTTGTGCCAGGAGTAGAAGACTTTTTCGTGCTGGGAGTTGCATCATTTTTCGTGCCAGGAGTTGCAGCAGCGATTTCTTTCGCGCTGGGAGTAGGAGCACTTTTCGTGGTGGGAGTCGAAACACTTTTTTTCGTGGCAGGAGTTGACGCGTTCTTTTTCGTGCCGGGAGTTACAATGACATCTTCTTTCGCTCCGGGAGTAGCAACCACAGCTTCTTTCGCGCCTTGAGTTGAAGTACTTTTCGTGCCAGGAGCCGCGCCACTTTTTTTCGTCGCAGGAGTCGGAGTCCTCGCAGTCATGTTTGGAATTTTGAAAACCGGAATTTTCAACCCCGTTGACGTTGTTGGCGCTGCTGTCGAGCTGGAAGGCTGGTCATCCGCCGGAATCCTTGAATCCGCCTGTTCAACAACCGCCTGCACCTGTTTTCTGGGTTTATGAACCGTCGTCGTCGGAGTCGCCGACACCGGAATCCTCACCACCAACCTGGGCCGAGAAGTTTGACCATCTGCCGGGGTTGTCGGAAGCGTCGTCGACTGATCGATTGTCGAAATCTTTGCTGTATTCGGATTCTGATTCTTTTTGGTCGTTCTCGCTGACTGTTTCGGGGCACTCGGAACAATGTCAAGTGCCTTTTTGCACTCCAGCATGGCTTTTTCCCTTTCCTTTTCATCCAGCGGCTTCGGAATGCTCATCGGAAGATTCTGCACCTGTGCAAACCTTCGCCCCCCACGAGTTCCCAAAACAGGAGCCGGGACATCAGAAACCCGATTTAGATTACGGTATTGCTGTTCCAGCTCGTGGATAACGTCTTGGAGACCCACTTTTTGACCTTTGCTGTTTTTCAGTTCACTTCGGTCGGTGAGAAAATGTCGACTGTATGCAGTTTTGAACGCTTCTTCGTCGTCGTGTTCCCGGAAGACAAAAAACGCAAAGCTGGGGTTTTTGAGTTTTTGCTCGTGCGAATTTCTTACTTTCAATTCCTGTTCTTTTTCGTCGACCAGAGATTGCAGGGCCGCGTTCAGCTCCAGTGGACACCTGGATCGCTCTGAATCATCCTCGACGACCACAAATCCATCGTTGACAGCCATGATTTTTTTGAAGTCGCTGTGGTAGTCCAAATAGTGTTCGGCAGGTGCTCCACGGTGGACTCGAATAAATCGCTCCCGCTCAAAGATTTCCCGAGCCTTGGCTTCGATTTTTTCCTCACCTGGATCCGGTTTTTCAGGTGAGCATTTTAGATCGACGGGAATGGCTTCGCCGGCGGATTGTCGATGGTGGAGGTCGTCGATTATGTCTTTGGAAATTTCTTTTTTGTCATAACCGACAACTCGGGTGCAGGTATCTGGGTCGCGTTGGGCCACTTCGTCCCAGCAGTGGGTTTTGATTGCATTCCTGACCGAATCCAGGTTTTGTTCATCCATGATACACGTCCGGAAAATGTCTTCTGCCATTTTGGAATTCAACTTGGGTCCCAAATTTCTATTTCCGCGTTTTGAAACGAATTCGTCGACTTTGGCATTTGCCTTGGAAAAAACTTCTCTGGTATATCCGACGGTTCTCGTGCAGTCACCTTCCTTTCTACCGGCAAAAAAATCCAAGGCCCGGATTTTGAAATTCATCTGCACGCCACCCCTCGCGGCATACCGTATCGCAGCTTCGGCAATTTCCTGATTCCGCTGCAATTGATCTTCCGAAATCGGCGGGCCGAGTTTTTTGTGTCGAAAAAAAGCCTCAAAGGTTGTGCCAAGCGTGTGACGGGGCACAAAGCCATACCGTATGCCGCCTGACTGACTGCTCGTCATCACGCAGAGTTGGTGGCCGTCAATCGGAGCAGCATCGACCGTAACCGAATTCCTCGCATCGCTGGTCGTCTCCTTGTCCTGCAAAAAAAAATATTTATAAATTTTGCAAATTAAAAAAAGTGAAAAAATAAACTCACGAAATAACACTGTTTCATGAGAAACGATCGTTCGGAGTAATCACTCATGATCCAGACAAGTTGGATGGCTCTGTCGACTTCTTTCGAGGCAAAAAGTTTTTGCACGGCTTTGTGGTAGTAACTTCCGGGTTCGTGGTTTCGCTGAAGTATAAAAAATGTCAATTTTTGACAGAACTTGAAAGTTTTTCCGATCAAATTATGTAAAATATTTTTTCACATTTTTTACACTTATAAAAAAATGAGGAATTATACATTCTTTCAGTTTTTTTCTAAATGCTAAATTTTATGATTTTTACGGTATTTTCTTGTGAAAAAATTCGGTTGTTTATGATTTTTTTTAAAACATTTTTACAGTATTTTACGATAGTTTTTGAGCTCCTGAAGCAAAAATAGCCATTTTTTGAGTTTATGGAACAAAAACTTTTTTTTTAATTTTAAAAATTACATTTTTTTAATTATAAAAAATTTTTGTTTCGGGAACCCGACAACAGAAAATAAATTCACTTACGTATTCGTCACACTTCTTTTTGATCTTGACGTTGAGAAATTGTTCGCCGACAGGATAGGCTTCGACGAGACCCGACTCTCGTGCATGCTGACGCACAGCTTGGTAGACTGCTGTCAACTTTTCCGATGTATAAAAATTCGCAGGACGAAAATCGAATTTATAGTTCAAATCTTGGATTGTGCTATCGTCGAATTTGTTTCTGAAAAAATAAAAATTTGTTTTTTTGGCACAAAGTGTACATTTATAAAAAACTTACTTGACTTTGTGCTGAACGCCAAAACGGTAGAAGATGAAGGACAGCTCTTCCAGGGTCAGAGAATTCATGTCACAGACTGGCTAAAACTTGTTTTTATTATAAAAACCTATTTAAAATTTTTTTCAATAAAGTAACTTACAAGACATGATTGAATTACGGCGCCCTTGGTGTCCACGAGCTCTCCCGGAACGCTGCTCATGGCTGACCCTAAAAATTAACGAAAAAATACAAAACTGAAAAAAAAGTATATAAAAACAAGATTTTTAGGCCCAATCTGATCGTAAGTGACCGGAAAAAACATTACTGATCGTAAATAACCGAAAATAATAAAAATTATCGTAAATAAGTCACCAAAAGTACCAAAAACACTCAATTTGAAATGTCCTAAAACGAAAAAAATGCAAAACATACCGACCGTAAACCCGTAGTTGTTGAGCAACTTTTGGACTCTTGGCAAGAAGACGGGGTCTCGGTTTCTCGATCAACGCGGATAATGGTCCTGGATAAGCAAAGATTCGTCGGAAAACCTGAAAAAAAAACAAACAAAAAAACAATAAATTTTTAAGCCTACAAAAATACAAAAAATCGTCGAAACCAGTCAATTCTCGCGCCATGCCACTTTCCGAACCCCATGAATTTTTAGACCCTCAAAATTTCAAATTTTCTGACAAAGACTGTCCTTCAAAAACAAAATAAAATTTTTCCTAAAAAACACCTGCCACACACAATGCCTACAACTGAACAGAAAAAGCACTCATGGCAAATGCGACGATTACTAGCAGAGCACGGAAAAAAAGCACACCCTCTGCCGGCTGGCAGACGGGTGGCGGCGTGCACAACGATTAGTCAGATAAATGTCAGACAGCGCTGGTTTACACGAATCTACCGACCTGTAAACATCGTAAACGGCAGAAATCGACGACTACGTGGCGGGTAATAAGGTTATCTGTCATCTGCGACAGCTCAAAGCAAGACCGGAGGAAAAAGAACGGCGACTGGCAGACGCCAAGTCGTCCTCTAACTGCACGCCGGTCAGATCCCATAAAAACCAGCTGCATCATGACTATCGACTTGGCAATGTGTTCTGAACGCGTGCGCGTAAAAAAATGGAGTTCAATTTTTTACTAAAATGGCAAAAAAAATGTGGCCAAAGAATTTGAATTTTGACATCGGCCCAAGGCCGGATCAAAATAAATTGGCACTCAAAAAATACACTGCTTCACTGCTCTTAAAAAAAATTTCTATTTTTTTTGTTTTTTTGAGTGTCGATGAATTTCAATTAAAATGGTGCCATTTAATAAAAAGTCAGGAACAAAAACAAAAAAAAACGACTAAAAAAACAAATCGCTATTATTTAGGCACAAATAGACAGTAACTTTTCGCTATGAGAACCTTGCACTCACTGAAAAAAACGCGGCAACAACAAAAATTGTCTTTCCAGCGTTGCTTTTTTTGTATTTATTGTGCACTAGCACTCTTTTTGAACTAATTGCGTATTGTTTTGTACTTTAGGCCCGGGGCCGGGCCATAATTTTTTGGCATAATTTTTGTCCTGTCGTGCAAACTACCCGAAGTTATTTTTTCGTTTTTCTTGAAAATCGCTTCAGGAACAGTGTTCCGCTGACTCCGACTCAGAGTCGACTCTTTGACTCTGACTCTGACTCTGAGAGTCGAGAGTCAGAGTCAGAGTCGAGAGTCGATTTTTACAAAATGACCTTTTGACTCTTTGGAGTCGAC
Source organism: Turbatrix aceti (assembly GCA_963969345.1). Taxonomy (NCBI): domain Eukaryota; kingdom Metazoa; phylum Nematoda; class Chromadorea; order Rhabditida; family Panagrolaimidae; genus Turbatrix; species Turbatrix aceti. Next base: position 9,193,267 of record OZ017767.1, on the reverse strand, counting down.
TCTTTGATGAAAATTTTTTGAAAAAAATACACTTTTATAGCCATTTTTGATGCCAAATGTTTGATTTTGTAAAATAAAAACTCGTTAAAGATGAAAGCACGCAGTTTTAGGCGTTTATTGATGCATTTTTTGTGAACCTATTTTAACTCGGAGTCAAAGAGTCGATTCTGGGAGTCGGAGTCGAAAGAGTCGACTCTTTCGACTCTCGACTCTCGACTCTGAGTCAGAGTCGAGAGTCGAGAGTCGATTTTGGCCAGAGCGGAACACTGTTCAGGAACCACTGTTCAAATATAAAAAAATCAGCATCATTTTACTGAAAATCTATTACAGTTCTTTCGAACAAGCAAAAACAAAAATTCAAAAACGATCAACTTCAAAGTAAAAAACAAACAATAATTAATCCCTGACGATAAGTCGATCAATCTTCCGCTGATCGCGTTCTTTGGCATCCTCGTGAATCAGGCAGGTTTTACGGCACCTATTACAAGGTCGTCGTAGGACAGTTACGTTGCCGCATTGGCAGAAATGTTCGTAGCCGTCGATGTTCTCACGGCAGACGTAGCAGTAGTGCTGTCCACAGCGGCACGTGGTCATGTTGCAGCCTTCTTCCTTGATGAATTGGGCTTTGCACTTTGTGCACTTTCGAATGACGATATCGTCGATTTCGGTTGTTCTAAAAAAATTAATATTAAATTAATGCAATCACAATGAATGTACGGACCTTTGAAGCGTGCGTCGAACCTCATCGCATGTTTGACCTGAATGCGCTGCGAGGTTGCAGCGCCGGCATTGACGAAAACCGCAGGTGCACTGGAACTGGTTGTCGTCCTCGTCGTAGACGTGGACGACGCCGCATCGACTGCACGTTACGAGATCGTCTGACATTGCGGCTGACAGGCATTCATCTTGGAGACGCTTCGACAGAGCCAAGTGATCGGTGTTGGTTAGGTACTTTTCGAATTCGTCTAAAAACGATGGATTAAATATTTTTTAAACAAACTAAAAAAATAAAACAACAATTTGAAAATAAATATACATTGAGTATTATATACATTAGAAATCTTCATATATCACATACAATCACATATATGCGATATAACAAAACTAACTGCATATATCGTATTTTATTTATTTTATTTATTTCACCATTACTCAGTGGTTAGTTATCATTAGACCAGATGTTAGCATATATCGTATATATGTGATTAATGTATATAATATACAATAAGTGTTTATAAAACAATAAATACTTTTAAGTATGTTCTGTAAAATAATTTGTATTTGTACAAATTATTTTAATCTGTTAATAATTTGTACAAATACAAAGACATTCTGATTGCGAAGACATTCTTAATCTGTCAAACATGACAGATTATGTATAATATTTGTATACAACGTTTTACAACATGCATACAAATATTATGCATCATCTACAGAGAAAATGTTTATCATTATTTATGTTTAATGTTTAAAGTTCACATATAATTAAATCTCAAAAAAACTCACTGAACATGATAACATGTTTGCAGCCGGGTTCAACGCACTTCAGCCCAATACCACCAGGAGGAAGGGTAGCCTCACCGATCGCAGCCTTTGCCCAGTTTCTCACGCACTCGACGCACACCTTGTGAATCTGAGCATTCGGATCATTGACTTGAAAGAAGTCATTGCATTCAACGACGCCTTCTTCGATAGGGAAATCCTCGAAACAGACTGCGCACGCGAAAACAATGCCAGATCTCTTCTGGGTATTGGAAGAACTGGGTTGACTGTCGGAGGGTATTGCCGTCGAAGTGCTTGGACCAGCTTCTCTTGATGACGAGGCCTCCGCATCTGAAAGCAGCACAACAGTTGGCACCAACACGTTCTGAATCTTGCGTTCTGGGACCACGCGTTTGGGAGAGTTATTGTTGTTATCAGGACGAATAGGATCAGGTCGAGGAGATTCCACGGATCTTCTGCGTTCCGTCAGCGACGCGTGGTTATCAAAGTCATCAAGAAAGTCGTCGTCGATGCGATCCCACTCTTGATCAAGTCTGTTTTCCCGGATAAAGTCATCGAGGAAGTCGTCGTCGACGCGACCCCACTCTTGATCAGGGTTATGCTCCGGCCACACCACGTGGTCAAAGTCGTCAAATAAGTCGTTGTCGTCGCGAGCAAGATATCGAGGTCTATAAGCAAAATCCAAGTATCTTTCTTCAATATCCCTGTCTTGTCTTCTGCGTTCAGGTGTAACCTGTCTGCGAGTTCGATCACGGGGTAGTGGGGATGCCATGCGTCTTCTACGTGCTGGTGAAGAACGTCTGATAAGTCGATCGTGCGGTAGTGGCAGCCTTTCTACGGGTCTTCTGCGTACAGGTGAAATCCGTCTGGGTGGCCGTCTTTCATCGAGTTCCGGTGAGTCGTATCTAGGAGGCAGTCTTTCATTCCGTACTCTATTTTCCGGTGAAACCCGTCTGGGAAATCGATTGCGAGGTAGTGGGGACTCCACGGGTCTCCTGCGTTCAGGTGAGACCCGTCTAGGTGGCAGTCTTTCATCGTGTACTCTACGTTCAGGAGAGACGTATCTGGGATATCGAAGTCGAGGAGGAGGAGAATTGACGGATCTTCTGCGTCCAAGTGACACGCGTCTATGACGCATCGGGCAGTACCTCTCTGAATGCCCTCGTTCATGACAGGAAGGGCACCGCCAGTTCTTCAACTCTTGGCAGTCCTGGACAATGTGTCCTCGCTTGTGGCAGTAATGGCACGTGATCATCGGACGTCGAGTTGGAAAATCGTATTCCCGGTCTTCTTGGTTTTCGTGGTTCTCACGGTCTTCGTGGTTCTCTCGGTCTTCTCTTGGATCATACTCGGGATCGGACGATATGAATTCATAGTCGTCGTCGTCCCAATGATTTCGTCTGTGATGGTACTGACTGTGACGTGCCAGAATGTCCTCGTGTCTGTCATCGACCCAGCCATTTCTTTCGTACTCATCCATGTAGTTTTCCTCGTTGAAAGCGTAGTCGTCGTCCCATGCATTGCGTTCGTTTGGGTGGTCATTTGTGCAGTATTTTTTGGTATGACCACGTTCACCGCAGGACTTGCAGACTATGCTTTGAAGCTCTCGGCAGTCCGTGATTCCGTGACCTCGCATTTTGCAAAAACGACAAACAATCGGGGAACCAAAAACACGGCGATCATTATAATATCGAGGTCGAGGATCGTAGTCGTAGCTACCGGCATCGTCGTTGTCGTCGTAATCAAACATGATAGACTAAAAATAAAAGATTTAAAAAATATTACACATTTCAAAGTTGGCAAAATATACATAAGTCAACTGTGTGCCCGTAAAATTAGTATTTCAGTCAAATCACGGTATCGACAGAAGTGTGTCGTAAAATCAAAAGAACATGTGCGACCTTAAAAAATGGTAAACCGGACTATCGAAAACATATTAAATAATAAATAATAAAATATTTAATAAAAAACATATCCGAAATATGGACGTATACAAAAGTAATAAAACCTACAATTGGAAAATAAAGCTACATAGTAAAACATTCCAATCTAAAAAATGTATAACCCAAACTATTATTGTTATACACTTTTTATATGTACAACCGATAAGAGCAAATCAGTGTCAAGCATTTGATAGCAGACAAACGTTACTTTTCTTCAAAATTGGTTACAATTTAAGAACGAGCGTGCAAGAATATAGTGACTTTTAACACAACAACGTACAGTCGTGGCTGAAAAGGGAAGCCTTACATAAACATACGTTCTATTGATTTAAAGAACGGTGAATAAGCTGCAAAACAGTACAAAAACGGGAATCATTTGACATTAAGCTTCTCTTGACTTCAATATGAGTGCTGATATTTTCATATTTTAAATCTCAAATTGCACTCCAAGCTCGTCTAAACCCTTAATTCTCTCAAAGTGTTATCCACATAATCCACACGCTATCCAAGACAAAACCAAATTAATGACAACAAATCTGCTCAACAATGCGCATTGCGAAGGATTGCAAGCGAGCACGAAGCAGACAAAATAACAACAACTGAGTGGGTGGTGAGTTTTGCGAGCGGACCACTTGCAATGCAAGGTGTAAAGAAGCAATCGATGGTATAGTAACATGCATAACCATAAAGCGCCGGTTAGTCTGACATGCCAGATATGAGAAACTGATTGTTACTTGGCACACCGACATACACAAATTATAATGACCTACATAGATTTTTTGAGTCTTCATTCTTGCACGCCTAGCGGACGGTCGGATTTATTCCGCCTCTCCTGTCCGCGACAGCAGCTTGCGCTCGCGATCGCATTCGGGAAGCAGCGCAAGTGTGAGAATTGAAAGCGCCGTTTGACACCCGGGCTGGCCACCCTGTCAAACGTAGGCTAAAAAAAAAAAATGTCTAGATTCCGGCTCAGCGTCGCTACCATCAACGCACGCTCACTGCTGACGGATTTTGAAGAGGCCATTCGCAAAACGTTGACGACGTCGTTCTTTTCTCCCACACTGGCGAAGAACTTCAGGAAATGCTGTCGGATATGGCCATCATCTGCAAGGACGTCGGACTGGAAGTCAACGTCAAGAAGACGCAGTGGATGGTACAGAAATGGCGGGATCAGCGACCTATCTCCTCCGGACTTCTCCTGAAGGACATCGATGACGATTTCGAGGTCTCCCTCCACTTTACGCTCGATTCGCTCGATTCGCTCAACTCGGTGTTCAACAAGACGAAAACCAGACCACAGCAACGATGGGAAGAAGAAATCGCGACCAAAACGAATCGAGACATTTACACCTACGTGGACATCATTTGTGCCTCCTAACATCTGGTCTAATGATAACTAACCACTGAGTAATGGTGAAATAAATAAATAAATAAACATAGATTTTACTTCATATCTAACGCGAAGACATTCTTAAAGTTATATGTTGTTCAATACAAGCAGCTTGGCAGAAAGTGCCGAATGTATGTAATATTATAGCTTTATTTTTGCACTTGCCAGACTTTTTTAAATAAACATTACATTGGTATGTGCATTGGTATAAATACATGTGCTGATATTGAAGTATTTAGAGTCTTACATGATCATATTTCGATAACACACTATTAGACATTCTGTTTTATTTTCGATATTCTTATTCAGTCAATAGACTTTTTTGCATTGATATAACACCTTCACTTGTATTCCAATTTTTATCTTGACTCCAAAAAAATCAATGACATGACAAATTGCATCGGCAAACTGTTTATCGAAGTTTGAAATATAAATAGAAATCGAAGCAACGAACAATATTTATCAATATAAACTGCAGAATTTGTTTTCGCTGCCAGCTTTACATAGAATAATTTGTGCAAGTTTAGTCACGTCCATGGCCATGATCTGCAAAAAAAAACAATTTTCTTACCATCATCAAAATTTTCCCCAAACAAAACCTACGCTTTGAATTTGTTGCTTGTTTGGAGTTTGTGAACTGTTTGTTGCCTAACGCTTTGGCGAAAAAATTACGATGTGGATGTTTAGCGTTAGCCAACTGTTGGCCAAAATCTTGAGGGTCGCCAGCAGATTTGGGGATAAAGTTCTTAGCCATAGTGCCAACAAGCAGAGCAAAGAAAAAAAGTACGACGATGGAGATCTTCATGTTTCTAGATTATCCAGCACAGCTGATCACATCGCTTCTTTCTGCATTATATAGTGAACATTGTTTTCCAACGATCACTACGTTTACTACATTATGACCGGTTTCCGGATGATGAAAGTGAACAAAATGCGATAAAGGACCGAGTTATCTATTTAGGTTAGAAGAGTAAATTACTATATTTTGACATTTTTAGTATGATGCTCACGGGACTGGTTATAAACGCCATTGGCGACATCGGTACAATTCAAACTGTGTGCATAGAATTTTCTTGTTCTGCAAAAAGACAGGTTTAATCACTTTCAATTATTTTTTTGCTTATACAAACAAGAGTTACGACCAGGCTCTAAAAATGACCGGAAATTTACTTTAGCTCCGTTTTGCCCCAATTTACTCGGTTGTTATTTTTTCAAAAATTGGCACAAACATCGAGTGCATGTATGCTAAGCTCCCGCCAAATTTGGCCTGTGCGTTTCCTCTCTGTTGTATGTATGTACGGCACTAAGGTGTCATAAGCACAGAAAGCGATCGTTGTCGTTAGTTTTCAAATAATATTTGAATGCATGCAGTAACATATGTAAGTTTGTTCAGTACAATATGTATCGTGTATGCCAAAATTCAGTTATGCTCAACGCAATAATTTTTAGTTACCTAACTTTCTTATAAATAATTGTATTATCACTTACGTATACATTCAAGTGTACAAGCAATTACAAATATTCATATACATACATTACATTGAATATATTTATTTGAGTACCTGCTTTGTATTTTGATGTTTTTTTAGTCAACTGATTTTTTTGTACATTGCATTCTTTATCTTGCCCAAAAAAACCAAAAGCGTTGCATATACCGACAAACTGTTTATCTCGAAATTAAAACAATTAATTTCAAAACAACGAAGAAAATCAATAAAGAATTGCAGAATTATTTTCGTTGCCAGCTTTTAGTTTGTTCATCGTCAATCAACTTCAATATCTGCAAAAAAAACAACTTTGTTACTGTCATCAAAATTTTATGTATCAATCAAACCTTCATGGATGTTTGGAGTTTCCCAACGGTTTGCCAAATGTTTTGGGGTTCACAAGACCGAAAGCGTTATCGCCTTTCTTAGCCATGGTTCCGATTAGCAGAGCAAGAAAAAATAGAACAACGACAAAGACCTTCATGTCTTTTGATTATCCAGCGTAGCAGATCACGTTGCTTTTGACTGCGTTTTATAGTGAATTTTTTTATTCGGTACGTGATTATCAGTTTCAAGATCACTATATTATAACCCGTTTCCGGATGCTCTAGAAAGTGAAAAACAGGCGATGAAAGATCGAGTTATTTAGTAGGTTAAGGGGACTTGTGTACTTAGAATACTTATTGTCAGAATTTTCTTGCAAGAATTCTTATCGCTTTCAGACAGGTTTTATCGCTTTCATTTTTTCTGATCACAAATTCACAAAATTTACGACAAAACATGCCTACGTTTTTCAATGTTGCATCGATGTGTTTTAAACAATCATTTCGCACAAAAACACAACTTTCTACAAAGACATATGAAAACTACAAAAAAACAACACGTAAATGAATTTCATGATAGATAGAATTCATTTCGCTTTTGCCCGCTTATTTTTTGAATACTTTGATATTATTTTTCAGTTAACAGATTTTTTGTTTCGTTTCGTATTCCCAAAAAATCAATTACGCATCGACAAACTGTTTATCTCGAAGCTAAAACACGTGAATTCAAGACAACGAAGAATCTCAATAAAAACTGCAGAACTTGTTTTCGTTGTCAGCTTTCAATTTTAGTTAGTTCATCGTCGACCAATTCCGCGGGCTGCAAAAAAAACACCTTTGTTTCCGTCATAAAAAATCCTAAACTTACACTTAAAGTTATTGGACGGGAATTCAATATTTCCAGACTGCTTGCTTCCTGTTTTGGAATTGGCAGAACCAAAACCGCTGCGTGAGCCTTGGGCCATGATGCCGACAAGCAGGACGACGAAGAAGAGGACGACGGCAAAGACCTTCATGTCTGTAGATGATTACCCAGCGCAGATTGTATTGGCTCTGATTGCGTTTTATAGTAGACGTTGTTTTTTCACGATTACTGCATGATGATTTCCGTTTCCGATTGGAGAAAGACAAAAAAGGCGGCGGCAGCGGCGATAGACCAAATAAGGTCAGGGTTAATTAATTTTGTTTTACCTGTTTTGTATGATGCTCACGGGACAGGTGATGAGCGTCATTTGCGACTTTCAAATACAAATACGCGGGCAGAAATTTTTTGTTCTGACAGGTTTAATCAGTTTAAATTATTTATTTATTTATTTATCACAGTGTCACAAAAGTTACGACAAAAAAATCAGATGTTAAATTGAATGTAATTAATCATCAAAGTGTTTTGGTTAAAAATTCAAGGTGATGAAGCCTTCATTGTAAGCCATCCGCTTACTTCTTACGTCCCAAACCTAAAAAACAACATTACAATATTCATATACATTTTCATGTCCCAAACTTACCAACACCTCCGCTGAGCGGAACTCCAAGGCCTGCCTGAACACCTCCGGCTCCCAAGTTAGCATTAGGATTGGCTCCCAAGCTTCCCTGGAATTGAGCCATGGTTCCGACGATAAAGGCGAAGACGACGAGAAGGAATGCGAAGAAGTTCATAATTATGCGATCGTTGGCAGACGAATAATTATCCGAGTGCAATGTTTCTTATTTATTTATTTATTTATTTATTTCACCATTACTCAGTGGTTAGTTATCATTAGACCAGATGTTAGGAGGCACAAATGATGTCCACGTAGGTGTAAATGTCTCGATTCGTTTTGGGCGCGATTTCTTCTTCCCATCGTTGCTGTGGTCTGGTTTTCGTCTTGTTGAATGTTTCTTATATACCAAGTCTAAAAATTGTTGACAACCTCATCTCTGGTCAAGATGACGTGTTTTGCAACAATTCGCCTGATTGAGTACAAAAAATTAGGCAAATTGTCTTCGATTTTGCAAAACAAACGATAACTTTAGCATACAAAAACAAATTGACGTAGTCAAACTGTTTGATAAAAAATTCAGTGTTCAAGGACGGCAACACCCATCAGTCAATGTCTGGTTATATTTAGTTGTTTTGTAAATTTTTGTTATTCCGTCTACATATCTGTTGTGGTTTTATTGACAAAAAGGTGTTCGCTGACTGAAATGAGAACATATTTTTCATATTTTGCTTACGGCATTTAACGAAAGTGAGTTTTACGGGTGTGAACCAGTGTAACGCATGTCAAAATTTTTGACTCCGACTCTGACTCCAACTCTTGAGTCGGAGTCGATAGAGTCGACGCCAAAATCGACGAAAGTCGACTCCATCAACTTATATTATCAGTTCGTTTCCAATTTTTTCATTTGTTTTTGTGACAACGATGGCGACGGGATAATGAAAATATTGTCAGAAAAATGCAATAGAAAGACTGTAACAACTTGTTTTTTATCGTATCTTTGACTCAAAAAAAGCTGGACTGCAATATTTTGGATATCGTTATCTGCACTCGAAGTTTTTAAAAAAAGAGGCATTCCTTGATTGTTAGTTTTGCTTTTGAGTTTACACTGAACGTATACAACAGTCCTTTTACTCGTTTTTTGATAACACGAATGATAAGGAAGCCACGGCGCCGCGCGCAGCAGCGTTTAGAAAATGTGTGTTCATCGCTTGTGTTTTTTGTGCAAGACAAGTGTCATCAACTTCAATTATTTATTTTTCAATTACCAAATTATAAAAATTACGACAAAACATGCATATGTACGTTATCCTTTTACATCAATATTACTAAATTTAAATTTGACATGCCGAAGTCGTTGTCGTATGCTTACTTCTTACGTCCGAGGCCTAAAAAACAACGCAATATTACAATATCTATGTACACTTTCAAGTTCTCAGCTTACCAACACCACCGTTGACCGGGACTCGAAGGCCTGCATTAACACCTCCGGCTCCCAAGTTGGCATTAGGATTGGCTCCAACGCGTCCCTGGAACTGAGCCATTGTTCCGACGATGAGGACGAAGACAACGAGAAGGAATGCAAAGAAGTTCATGATTATGCGATCGTTGGCGGACGAATAATTATCCAAGAGCAATGTTTCTTATATACCCAATCCGTCGCATTGTTGACAATCTCATCTCTGGTCTGAATGACGTGTTTTGCTACATAAGTTTGGAAAATTGGGCGAATTGTCATCCATTTCTTGCAACTGTTAACTATAGCCTACGACAACAATTTTGACGTGAAAAATTTCTACGTTTAAGGAAAGCCACACCTTTCAGGCAGTGTCCGGTTATATTTGGGTGTTTTGTAAATTTTGTTTTTTAGTTTACCTGTTGTGGTTTTATTAACCAAGAAATCAATTGCATCAAAAACTGTATTTTCCACATTTTTTTTTGTTTTTTTACTTTTTCGAAAAATGAACAAAAGAAGATACAAAAAAGTGCCCGAGATAACAAAAAGAAGCTGCAGCGCCTGGCGCCATAATGACTAAAATATAACCCATACAAAAAATCCAATTGTGTTTCATTCGTTTTAAATATATTATTTACATATATTCATATACAATGAACATTTATTATATTGTAAATTTTTTGTTTTGCCAGATACAAACACATTTAATCAATTTCGATCATTTATTTGACAATCACACAATCACAAGAATTACGACAAAATGCATACAATATGTACTATTAGTCCAAGGTGTTCAACACAGTATGGTATTCATTAAAATGCAAGATGCCGTAGTCGTTGTAAGTTTCGTTGTAAGCCACCCACTTACTTCTTACCTCCGAGGCCTAAAAAACAACATTAGAAAAAAAACATACATTTTTAAATTTCGGACTTACCAACACCACCTCCGACAGGTGCTCCAGCTCCAGCGCCCATGCCAGCACCTGACATGCCGCCTTGAGGATTGGCTCCAACGCCTCCCTGGAGTTGAGCCATGGTTCCGACGATGAAGGCAAGGACGACGAGAAGGAATGCGAAGAAGTTCATGATTATATGTACGTCAAGTTAAGTTGTATACTACCGTAGATAGCAAAATTTGATATATCCGAGTGTTTCTTATATACCAAGTTTCACGGATTGTTTACAATCTGATCTCTGGTTTAATAATACTTGTTTGATTGCGGGAATTCAACCAAATTGTTTTTTATTTGACAAAAATACGACAACATTGGGCATTCCTTCAACTATTTTGACGTAGCGAAACTGGATAAGAATTTCAATGTTCAAGGACGGCAAAAGTTATCAGTAAATAAATATCTCGTTTTTTTGTTGTTTTGCACATTTTTGTTTCTCGGTGAGTAAATACGTCTGCCTGCTGTGTTTTGAACGTGATGTGACGTGTTCAAAAATTTGCAGATCTTCAACAAGAAAAAACGATTTTCAAAAAAAATTGTTGTATTTCGTTTTGTGAAAACAGTGTTTTTTAGCACTAACTAAATATTCAGAAACATAAACTACGGTTCAAAATGTAAAAAATAATAATAAAAAATTGTTTTTGTTTCTGTTTTTATTGTTGTTTGTAAGTTCTTGCAAATTTAAAATCGGCCTTAAAAAACCGGCTGACCCTATTTTAGAATTTACTTATAAATAGTGTACCAAAACAATTCTTTATTCAATTAATCGCAAAATCATGACAAAAAAATAAACGCCAGATTGTAAAAGCGAAACTAAATAAGAATCTTCACTTCGGGTTGTCAACAGAAATCAAGGCTCAACGACCTGAAAAAATCATAAAACTATAAATAATGCTTTACGTTATCCTTACGTCCAAATCCACCAGGTCCACCAAATCCACCAGGTCCACCGAATCCACCGCCGAATTCTTCGCGTCGCTCTTCACGTCGCTCTTCACGGCCGACGGCATGCTCTTCAGCTCGCAGTCGTTCTCGTTCGAATTCCAAGTTTGCAACCGGTCCACCACCAAACTGTGCGGTGGCAACGGCGCAGAGGACGGCAAGCACGACGACAAAAAGTCCAAAGAATCTCATGTTGTAATGACCCTGGCAGTCTGACACCCTTTAATTTTTACTCGCATTTTATACTTTGGTTTGAAACCGGTTTTCTTGATGTCTGTAAGCATTGCGCATTCGTTTAATCAAGAATGTCATTCTGATATACATGGTTGCCATGATTTACGCATCATCTAGGTTACACCATTGGAAACGGTGATACACCTTTTTGGAAACAGTGATATACAATGTTACCATTTTGTTTTAAAACAAATTCATTAATCATTATGCGTTTTAGTTTGATCGTACTTTGGTCGGACGATAAAAAAATATATCGTAGTAAATCTGGCTGTTAAAGAATATCTTCCTTCAAACGCGGAAGTTTTTTAGATGCAAACTTAAAGATAAATGTATCGACGTAAAATTTGTAGAAAACGCTAAACGAGTTGTTTATTTTTACGCCGGATGATTTAATTTATGTACCAAAGTCGATTTTAACTTCAATTTTTGTAACATCTGTACAAAAAATACAACTCTGTTATAACTTTTTTTTCCACTGATTTTTTATGATTACATCTTCCCAATCAAACTGTTAAAAGACTGTCTTTGATTTTATGTTTTGTTTTTGTGTATTCATGAGTTTTTTTCAGAAGAACATTTTTTATGTTTTTTTTCAGCAGATAAAAATTATTTATGATTCCTGCTACCAAATTTTTGCTCAAGTTTGTATTTCTGCTACTTTTTGATCGTTACACTGAACGATTATTGTGATTCCCAGGTTTACGATACGATACACCAATACAATCAATTTTTTTAAATTTTTATTTCATAAACACAGTAAAGAAACAATCAATCAGTACAAGAGATTCTGGCAAAATGTTGATTTTTTTGTAAAACATGACAATCAGTGGATTTTGAGAAAAACGGTTTTAACGACCGAATCCGCCGCCGAATCCACCGCCGTTGCCGCCAAATCCGCCGAATTCTCCACCGCGACCTCCTTCTCCACCGAATCCACCGCCTCGGCCGCCTTCGCCGCCAAATCCACCGCCTCGGCCGCCTTCGCCACCGAATCCACCGCGACCTCCTTCGCCACCGAATCCACCACCACGGCCTCCTTCGCCACCGAATTCACCGCCACGGCCTCCTTCGCCTCCGAATCCGCCACCGCGGCCGCCAAATTCACCGCCAAATTGAGCGTTAACGGCGACAACAAAGAGAATGGCAAGGATGACAACAAAGTAGGTTCTCATGATGAAAAAAATAAACGGGGTGAAAAACAGACGATACTGCCAATGAAGTACGTGTAACGTTGGCTAGCCATATATATAGTACACTCCGGTGATGGTTAACCTGTTTATCGGGGTTGACGGTGATCGGTTTTGTGATCCATCATTACAAATTGCTTCTATCAACAGTGACGTGAACAAACGTTGTTTATTCATCATTCGGTGAATTTCAATGACAAAAAAATCATAAATAGTGAAAGAAACTGAACTGTCGATATTTATTGATCTTGATGCAATAAATTAGACACGTTTGTTACAACTGAGACAAAAGAACGATTCAAGCTGACGTTTTTTGAAAAATTAACCCGACAAACATGATTGCAACATGTGTGCGTTTCCAAAGTACATTTTACTATGTAAAAAAAAATTATTACATACATGGCATGACATTGATTTGTTTACAAAACTCAACAGATCAGTGATGCCAAATCAGATCATTTTCAAATATCCAAGAAAGATAAATCAGATTTCTGAACTGCAAAAATCCATATTTGTGTTTTTTTGTTTAATTTTATTTGAGCTGATCTGAACTTCAAAAATCTGATAAATCTGTATGCTGGGAATGTTGAAAAAATAAACAAAAAAAATGAAAAAAAAATCTAAAAATCGGATATGTTTGGTTAATCGTTTTTACAATTTTTTAATAATTTTATATTTGGAAAATCGCATAAATGTGAGGTATCTGCAACAGAGATGGCAGATCAGAACACTTTTCGGATCAGATCTGCTCAAAGATCAGATAAGATCAGGTCAGATCACAGATAATCCAGATCAGATCACACAAAATTCAGATCAGATTACAGATAATGCAGATCAGATCATGAGCAAATGATCTGATCTGCCATCTCTGATCTACATTTCATTCAAAGTGCTTTGGTTTAGGTTTAATTCTGATACAGATATCCGAGTTGAAAATTTCTATTCTGTTATTTTGTTTGATAAAATAAACAACACAAACCAAAAAACTATTTTTTTCATTGTGAAATGCAAATCGTTTAGAAAAAATTCGACATTAGGAAAATACATAGCAAGGCTGAATAACAATAATAACATTCTCAAGACGATAACAATAAGTATAGTAGATATTTTACAAAACATGTTATGATTTTGCTCTTGTTTGTCAAAAAATATTTTTAATTCTGCAGAATTTGATAAAAGGCTTTGCTTAAGTCTTACATTAGCAATGTTCAGACAGTTGCGTCAAAATTTAGAGCTTTGCAACCAGACCAACAATTTTTAAATTAAAAGCCACGTTTGGTGGGATTTCAGTTTGTTTGCACAGTAAATGCTTGCAATATGATTTTATAGAAATCGTTTGATCTTTTTCTGGTATACTATGATAAGTTTAATTTCACATTCCCGGTATTATTGTGAAAAGTGAATTCAAGATAATCACATTTTATTTTCTTGTCAAATTCAATACGGCAAATAAAAAAAACGAACGTTATTAATATTGAAAAACTACTAAACTGATATTCTTAGAACATAATAACCGCGGTTGTATGAAATATGATTTAACGACCAAATCCGCCACCTCGGCCTCCAAATCCACCACCGCCACCTTGGTTGCCACCAAATCCGCCACCACCTTGGTTGCCACCAAATCCGCCACCACCTTGGTTGCCACCGAATCCGCCTCGGTTTCCGCCGCCTTGGTTGCCACCGAATCCACCTTGATTTCCGCCACCTTGATTTCCACCAAATCCACCTCGGTTTCCACCGCCTTGGTTGCCACCGAATCCACCTTGATTTCCGCCACCTTGATTTCCACCAAATCCACCTCGGTTTCCACCGCCTTGGTTGCCACCGAATCCACCGCCGCCACCACCGAACTGAGCGTTGACCGCAGCAAAGATGACGGCAAGGATGACAACAAGGTAAGCAAAGTATTTCATGATGAATAGCAGACGACACTGGCAATGAAGTACGTATCAGTGCCGATCTTATATACACTTGAGAATCAGTTAACCTGTTTGTTGGGGTCGGATCATGATTCACAATTAATTACTGTTAAAGCGTTGTTGTCTCAACACCAAAAAAGCAAAATGATCGTGATCTTTCTCAATACAATGAGAACGTGGTGAAATCATTTTTTAAATGGAAATCATAACGCAAAATATATATTTAAATGAATATAGTAATACAATTTTACGTCTTTTTATTTATGTTTTTACCGTCGAAAAAAAATTCAATTCTAAATTAAATTTTTTAATTATAAAACATTCTTTAATAAATATTGTAAAATGATAATTAGACAAAATTGTTAAGAGTAATACATTCATTTTTTTACGTTTAATATTTCAGCTGCATTATTTTTATTTTTAAAAATAAATGTTAACAATTTTTTGGTAGAGCCATAAATGTCATTTCATTATTGTTCTGGTGATGATGCACAATTACACAATATCGTATCAGCACGTTTCGGCAAATTCATTTATCATTTGTTCAGACAAATTGTACTTTGGTTTTACGATATTGAAAAATAGGCGTTTGAGATCATTCCATTAACAAACAACGCTCAACGCGGAAGTTTTTGGATAAAAACTTAGGTTTTACTGTGATTTCTTGATTTTCAATCAGTCAACATAGTAATCATTTTTTTTTTATTTTCCGGTGATAATCAACGCCAACAGGATATCACATACAAAAAAAAAGAAAAAACAGTTAACAAAAAGTTTTTCAGTTTATTAGAGAAGAAAAGATCTAACGACCAAATCCACGTCCTCCGAATTGGTTGCCACCGAATCCGCCACGGTTGCCTCCATTGTTGAAGCCTCGGTTGCCGCCGCTGTTGAAGCCGCCACGATTTTGTTGCTGGAATCCACGATTTCCACCTCCGAAGCCGAATTGAGCGTTAACAACAACGCAAATGACGGCCAAAATGACAAAAAGCAAGCCAAGGAAATTCATGATGAAAGGTAGACTACACCGCCAATAAGGTACGTAGCATCAAGAATACGTACCTTCCTTATATACTACACCTGAGTAACCTGTTTTTTGTTCAACTTGGAAATGTTCAATGTAGTGGTTCATAATTAATTACCTTTAGAATGACTTGAAAACGATATTTATAATGACTTGTTGTCTCAACATTTGGCGATAGAAAATGCGTTTGTTTGTAAACTAACTGCACTTTTTTTATAATGTCAACGTTATTTCTTATCTTGCGTCATTTATTGTTTTGGAAAGAGACACGTTGACACGCCGGCGCTTTGAATAGAACATTTATTATTTATTGAGTCTGATTGTGTTTAGGTTATATGATAATAAAAATTTTGTAAAATCATTGACATTAAACAAATATTTTAATGTCTTATAATACTTAATACAAAAACAAACTTTTAAAAAAATTAGTCACACTTTCAAGTTTTTTGAAAATTTCTTAGAAATGTATAAAAAATTTTAAATAAATATTTACTAAAAAGTAAAAAATTATAAAGAAAATCATCTGATATTGTTTCAAAACGACAAAAAAACGTTTTGTCTGAATTTTGTAACTGAATTATATTTAAATATACGACCTCAAAAAACACTTCCGGCCCGTGTTATTTCCTGGTTCCAGATGTTATTCATTGATCAACACTTTTATTTTCATCAGATAAACATCGTGAAGAAAAAAACAAACAAACAAAATATTAATAAGCGCTTCTGTAAAACACAATAATTCTTCGGTTAAGAAGAAGAAATTTAACGACCAAATCCACCGAACATACCGCCACCTGGGCCACCAAATCCGCCACCCGGTCCACCAAATCCACCACCACCCGGACCTCCAAATCCTCCGCCGTATCCGCCACCCATACCCATATTACCAAATCCACCACCAGGGTCTCCGAACATTCCACCGCCGCCGAATTGAGCGTTGACTACCGCAGAACAGATGACGGCAAATATGACAACGAAAAATACAAAGGATCTCATATTGAAGAATGAATGACACTGTCAGTAAAATACGCGGTATCAGTGAATCGGTGCCGATCGCTTATATACACACCTAATGTGAGAATGTGTTAACCTGTTTGTTGGGAATGATCGGTTTTGTCACCCCTTGTTCGGTGAAATGACGAATAAAAAAGTAAAATGAACCTGAACATTTTGGATGTCTAATGATAACATGTTTTTATTATGAACAAATCAAAGTACATAGTGATACACATTTGACCAAATCTCAATGAGTACAGATTTGTCATACAAAGACAGCCATGGTTGCGAAGCAGGTATATACATTTTTTCAGTTCGTTAAAGTGAAGTCATAAAAAAAGGAGGGCTAGAAAGAAAGCTCCAATTTCCATTAGAGAGGGCACATCGGATCATTTGCATATGATCTGATCTGGATCATCTGTGATCTGATCTGATCTGATCTGATCTGCTTCGATCTGATCTGATCTGATCTGATCTGATCTGATCTGATCTGATCTGATTTTATCTAATCTGATTTGGCTTGACCCCTGTGATCTTATCTGACCTTATGTGATCTGGTTTGTGTCAGAGCTATCTGATTTGAATAATCCGTGATTTGATCTGGATTATCTGTGATCTGAACTCATGTGATCTTATCTATGTATAAGCTGATATGATCTGAAAAGTGATCTTATCTATGTATAAGCTGATATGATCTGAAAAGTGATCTAATCTGATTTTTAAAATAATTTAACACTGTAAAATTACTGTTTTCATTTTTTCATTTATTAGGTTTTTGGAACATCGATACTTGCAATTTGTTGTAGCTCAATTTTTTTCATCTTTTTTATTTTCATCTGACAAGGGATATCCGGAAATCACGTCAATGTATTTTTAAAAACGTTACAAAAGAAAAATGTGTTTTTCTTGTAAAACACAACAATCAAATCGGTTTCAATCACAGCGAAATTTAACGACCAAATCCGCCGAACATACCGCCGCCGTTGCCACCATATCCATAACCTCCACGGCCATATCCGCCGCCGTATCCGTTACCATATCCGCCACCATATCCGCCACCCCGGCCGCCGTATCCGCCGCCCATATTACCGTATCCACCACCTCGGCCATACATTCCACCGCCGAATTGAGCATTAACAACTGCAGAGCAGATGATGACGGCAAGGATGACAGCAACTACGACAAAGTATCTCATGATGAAAAATATGTATGTAGATCACAATGAGTTTGTGATATCACTGTATAGTGAGTGCCTTTCTTATATAGATACACTCAGGTGTACACCTGACAATCTGTTGACTTGTTTGATCGGTTGTGTCACCTTATTCAGCAAAATGATAAATAAAATTGACTTAAACGCACGCTTTTGATGCAAGATACTAAAAACATGTTTATCGAAAACAAACAAAAGTACATAATGGTACAATATTTACTTCCTAAATCTCAACGAGCACAAATATACCTATAAGGTAAGTGCAAAAAAAAACTGCAGAAGATGCAAAAGATGCGTTTTTTTGAATTCGTCAAACAAACGTTTGGCGAAGGTGTAAAAAAAGGTGGGCTAGTAATTGTCGAGAATTCTAAGAATTAAGTTAAACCTGTAATAGAGCTTTTATATCAAGTATTTCATATAAATAATAACAATACTTGTAAATATAAATAAATATAACACATCTCAAAATTAGTAATGATCACAAAATGAATTTAACAAAAAACTGCAATTTTGTTAGATGTTCGTTAGTTCGTTTGGGACGGACAAACGCATACTGACAAAAGAGATCACTCGGATGGTCTCAACGCGACCATATCCTATATTGGTAGATCGCGTTGAGACCGCAAAGTATGTTCACTTCTACATAAACGGTTTGTCTTTCAGTTTTGCCTTTTTTCTTATGTTAGTTACAATTTAGTTATTCAAATGTTCCTTTTTCCTTTTTTTTATATTTTTGCGATAATTTCTAGTGATTTTTTCTGTAAACTTATCTGTAGTATTGCGTTTTATCGCGAGCGCTGCCGTTTCTCAGCAGGCCAAACAACAGTCGGAAAGGAACGCGCACTCAAATGTGCGTTCTCCTTATTTTCTCCTCGCTTTTCTTTCTTCCGCGCCCAAACATTTTTATGTTATTGTTTTCCGAGTCACAACAAAAATTGCAAGTCCCTTGAATGTTTTTTTTGACCACTGTTTATTATAAATATTTTATTTATTTATCATATTTTTGGTGTCATGCGATATCAAAAACGCTCTGAACCAATTGTTTCCTACAAACATTTTTTGTACTTCGCTCGCTATATTATAAATACTACATGTACTAACCTGTGCCGTGCCCGGTTTTTAACACACAATAATCGTATTTTTTCCTTCATTGTTCTTTTTTGTTGACATTTTATTTCACAAACATTCAATTTTTTTGTTTGTTTTTATTATTTATACGCGTAGTCAGTCATGTAACAAATGAGTACACCCTAAAATCTGTATTTTTAATCTAGCTGTTTTTTGTTCATATCAATTTGCCAGCTTAATTATAAATACTTTTTCCCGATTATTGAGCTGACAAGGGGACACAAAAATTCACATTAGTCATGCGACAAAGTTCACCTTGCGATGTCGAACGTTCACAATATAAACCATCCATGTGTTGTTGCTTTTCACTATCTTATGTGTGTGTAAAAAATTTCAGCTTTCTCTTTTCTCCTCGATAGTGTTCAGTCGTTTTCTGCCTATACAATTTATTCACTTGACGTATGGGGAATTTTCTTGGAAAAAAGGTAAAATATATTTTTTTTTGTTTTGAAAAAAATATACTATACGAGTGCACTTTTTTATTATAGGCTCCTAACCGCTGTTCTTACTGCCGCCTGGAAGGCCACGATTTGACAAAATGCCCGGTTCGTAGGGCGGATTTTTCTTGTGCATTGTGCGGCGTCGATGGTCATTCCCGTCTCACGTGTCCGGATCGTCTCGGTCGGGTACAACAACAACAACAAGGAGCTGCTGCGAGTTCGGTTTGCATTCCTCAACGATCGACTGTTGCTACTCCGAGTTCAACAAATGAACCACGATCGACTGCTACCAACGCCAATGCTGCCGTTGCTCCCCCTGCCAAATGTCTTTACTGCCACCAGCAAGGCCACGATCACACTGTATGTCATTTTCGCTGTTATCTGTGCGGCAGATATGGTCATTCCCGTCTGACGTGTCCGACTCGCCTTGGTCCAGCGTCATCCAGTACATCTGTCAATGGTCAACAACAGCAACGGGCAACTCCAAGTTCTGCTACGATTCCTCAACGTTCGACTGTTGCTACACCGAGTACAACAAATCCCCCACCGCGTCCATTACCATCTCATGTCTCGTTTCGTGATCCACAGCGATCGAATACAACTGTTGCGGGATCAACGAGTACGGCACAGCCTCAGCGATCTGGTCCGACATCGTCGAGTACAGTAACCAATGGGTATCAACAGCAACGAGCAGCTCAAAGCTCTGCTACGAGTTCAGTTCGTATTCCTCAACGATCGACTGCTGCTATTCCCAGTTTAGCAAATGCACGAACTGTTCCCCCACCGCGTCCAATACCCTTGCCCGTGTCCCGTGTTCCACAACGACTGACAACGACTTCAACTTCTACCGCTCCGACTGCGGCTACGGCTGCGGTTACTGCTGCATCGGCGACCTGCAAATTCTGCAAGAAACCAGGCCACGAAATCATGGATTGCCAGAAGCTGAAGAAAGTCAAGTGTCCGTTATGTGGCCAAAATGGACATACGCAGAATTGGTGTCGCAGAAACGGTCCAACTGCATCAGGCACTGCTGGTAAAACAGTTCCCAACGTTCCACAGCCCAAGGCTAAAAAGAACGCAGTAGTGCACCCAAAGAAGGATACCCGCCCCAACAACGTACTCCCGACCGGCGCAAACTTACCTGTCGGCGCTCAAGCACAGAAAAGAAATCGCCGCCGAAAATCTAGGGTAAGGAAAAATGCGAATAATGTTCAACCCGCGAAAGCCAAGCCGAAAGGACCTGTTTTTGAATGCAGCACTTGTTTCGAAGAATACCCAATCGCGGATGGCAGAATTCTGTGTACTGATTTTTTCAAAGCGGGCACGAGGAAAGGCAGACATCCGGTTTGCGTGGATTGCATCCGAAGCTGGGCCAAAGCTGCCATCGGAGAGGCTATGCTTCCACCTGGTGGCATCGGGCTGAAATGCGTCGAAGCTGGATGCCAGAATGTCATTCTTTTCAGTGAGTTTAATTTTTTACGTTCAAATCAGAACCGGAAATTTTTGCCGATACCTGTGAGAAAAAATGTCATTTTTTAATGAAAATTTTTTTGACACCGTTCAAAAACTACAAAAAAAATTTTGCACGATCCAAATTCAGATCACTTCCAACAATATCTCCAAGACACGGATCATACAGCCCTTTCAAAGCGCCTCCAATCCGAGTGCATTGCCGCAGCCAAATCCGACGACTTTGTGACATGCAGTCGATGCGGGGTGACCTACGTCTACGACCAATTCCACAGCGTTTTCGTCTGTGAATGCGGATTCAGGCAGTGCAGAAGGTGCAACACAGCCTATCATCCTTCGCAGACATGCGAAGATGTCATGAAGGAACTCCGGCGGTACATAGTTTTTTTTTGTATTCCAATTCGATTTATCATTATTCAAATTTTCAGCGCCAACAAGATCGACGATATCGTTGTCCGAAAATGCACCCGATGCCACGCCCAATTCATCAAGGAATCCGGATGCAACCACATGACCTGCCGGTGTGGTCAGCACTACTGCTACCTGTGCCACAAGGCCATTTCGGGTTACGATCATTTTTGTCAGTGCAACAACGTCAATCTCAATGGCCGTCCGTGTCCACAATGCCGAAAGACGTGTTTGGTTCACGAAAGTGCCGATGTTGTTGATCAGCGTAGAATTGAGCTTCTGGCTTAATTTATTGTAGAATTGAATGGTCTTTTTTTTTCACCTGGAATTTAAAAAACGGTCATTTTTTAATACTTGTCAAAATTTGCCCCAACAAATTTTTTTTTCATTTTTTCATTTCATCTTTATTTCATATCCGCATTGTAAAGTGGTAATTGATAAATACAATTGGTTGCAAAACATATATTTTGTGTGTACGGTGGTCGCGACGATCCCTGAATATTTTTTTTTGCATTTTGGTATACGTTCTCCGCAAAAAAAGCATATCGAAAGGAAAAAAAGCATATATCGACCAGTCAGTTTTTTTTGTTTTGCAGGCGAGTCCACAATGTTATGCGTCATGTAATCAAATGACAAATAAATAAGAAATGAAGTGTTTGCACCACAAATTATGTTCTTTGTTAGCATCGAATGATACACCTGTTTTTGTGATTTTCTATGCTCCTAGCGCGAAACTTTTTTCTTTTGTTGACCCGCTGACGTTTTGCCGATTTTTTTTAGAATTGTAAATACATTACATATATCGATATCGGTGCGTTTTTATGGATGTCGTTTGTGTACACGGCTGTTTTTCTGTGTAACGTGTATGATTGACATTTTTTGAATTTTACCTTGTAAACGTGCATTTTGATTGATTTTTAGGACACTCTTCTTCGGGTTATGTGAAGCGCCCCACGGCCTTCATAGGAGTATACACTTGCCAACTCGTGTGACTTATCCAGCGACAACAATGGAATTGTATACCGGATATCTTCAAGTGGTTGAAAATCCGGAAGATTATTTTATTAACAACAACTTTCCGCCCCAGGGGCAGCGCAATCAACGATATGCGACGGTTTTCTGCAAATTCTGCAAGAAAAGAGGTCATCAGATCCAGGATTGCCGAAATCTTCAGAAAAAAATTTGTCCTCTCTGCGGTCAGCGCGGGCATACGCAGAATTGGTGTCGTAACCATCGACCTGCTGCTTCCATCACGCCCGATGTCAGCAGTGACGAGGCAGACGACGACGGTTGGGAACCTCGTCACATTACCGCAAGGCCCACCAGACCGACGAATTCCAATTCAGAGAAAAGAGATGACAGCAAAGCTTTCAAATGCGAAATTTGCTTCGAAACATATCAAATCACGGATGGTCGAATTCTCTGCAACGATTTCTACAACACCGGCATCGGGCGTGCCAATCACCCGATTTGCGTGGATTGCATCCGCGGATTGGCCAGAACTGCCATCGGCGACGCTGCGCTTCCACCTGGTGGCATCGGACTCAAGTGCGTCGAGGCTGGATGCCGGAATGTTATCCTCTTCAGTGAGTTTTCATATTTCTTGCTTTCATCGGGTTTCTGGAGTGGTTATTTGGCAAATTTTTATAAAATTCAATTTTTCAAAAACGGCTAGTTTTTACCATTTAAGAAACTACCTTTTTTTAAGTTAAAAATCTGTCAAAATAAAAAAAATGGTCTGACCTAAAAAAAGTACCGCAATGAAAGTGACTTTTTTTATTCGAAATTCTTTTTGTGGTGATTTTTAGAGTTATAAATGCCACATTACAGATTTTCTAATAATTATCGCTTGCCAAAATTACCAAAAAATTAAAATTTTGGTGTCGGGTCATTTATTCAGTTTTCGGGGTTCTGCAAAATAAAATTACACAAATTCAAACAAAGCCTGTAACAAAAATTATTTATTTCCAAAATTTTATAAAAATCAGTCGTTTAGCTTCATTTCGGTGGCTTCATGTAAGCGTTGCGTTCAAAAAATATTTTTGTTTTTAATTCCAGACGATTTCTACTTCTACCTCGACGATTCCGTCCACACGGCCCTCTCCAAACGTCTCCAGGCCGAATCCATCGCTGCCGCGGCTGCAAAGACCGACGATCTCGTGCGATGCAACCAATGCGGCATGGCTTACGTAGGCGACCCCAACAACTCTGTATTCACCTGTCCGTGTGGATATAGTCAGTGCCAGAAATGCAATGCCGCATACCATCCCTTCCAGACTTGTGAGGAAGTTCAGAGGGCTCTTCGACGGTAAATACTTTTTTTTCGGTTTTTGTCTCGCATTTTTTACAGAATTTGTTTTAGCGCAACACAAATCGACGACATCGTTGTCCGAAAATGCACCCGATGCCACGCCCAATTCATCAAGGAAGACGGATGCAATCACATGACTTGCCGCTGTGGTCAGCACTACTGCTACCTGTGCCACAAGGCCATTTCGGGTTACGATCATTTTTGTCAGTGCGGAAATATCAATCTCAATGGCCGTCCGTGTCCACAATGCCGAAAGACGTGCTTGATCCACGAAAGTGCCGAGGAAATTGATGAGCGTAGAATTGAACGTTTGGACATAAATTAATCAAATCAAACTCGAGAAAGCCAACGCGTAATCGATCATCTGGTTTCAAAAAAATAGCGCCATTTTTAATACTTGTTTGTTCCAATTGATTTCTTGCCTTTTTTGGAATATTTATTTATGTTTTTTGTGCGTAATCGATTATAAAGTTATAATTGATAATATTCATCGACTTTTGCCATGAAAAAATTAGCAAAGACTGTTGTCCAAACGAAAAAACCTTTGATTACCAAAGTTTACGTTCTTAACAAAATTTTGCACAAATAAAAAAACATAAATTTGAAAATTTTTTTTTATTTTTTAATTAAAAAATTTAAATTAGGAATTTTTTTTTAATTTGCTAATTAAAAAAATTAATTTGTGTTTGCTTGCAATCATGTTCGTATTTTTTTAGCGTTTGCTCGATTTCTCGAACAAAAATATCAAATATCAACATTTTATTTATTTAATTAAATTTAAAAAAAAAGAAACAATTACATATTATTAATGAACGGATTTATAATGGATTATGAACGAAAAAAAATTGAGAGTAATCTGCTTCAATATTTTCGTGTTCTAACATTGTTGCGCACAAAAGGTTACCATTTGGTCTCGATAAAAACCTTGTACGTCGGAGGATCCCTTGCAATTCCCCTCCGCTTGAAATCCAGCTTCTGACCTTTCGGCAACGTGACCTGAAACCAAAATCATGCTTATAACCCCCCGAAAAACCCAAAAACGCCTTTAACAAACCCTGAACTGATTAAAGAAATTCGCCATAATTAAAAACAGCTCTGCTCTCGCGAGAGCTTCCCCGGCGCAGGACCGCTTTCCGATTCCAAATGGCATGACTTCCGACAACGGTGAAAAGTTTCCGTTCTCGTCGAGATAGCGACCGGGGTTGAAAATCGTCGGTTCGGGGAAAAGCGGCGTCTGGTGCATCGCGGGACCGATGTGCGCGACAACGTATGTGTCTGTCGGCAGCGTGTATCCATCGACGGTCACCGGCTCCAGAAGGCGATGCGGGATGTTTACTGGCACGATATTCGCGTGACGCTGGACTTCCATGATGACTGCATTGGTGAACGGGAGCTTGGGTTTGTCAGACATTGTCACAAATTGATCGGACCCGATTTCACGGTTTAGCTCGGCGTGGAGTCTGTCTTGGATATCAATGTGCGATGCGAGGAAGCAAATACCCCAGTTTATGGTTACGGATGTTGTGTGGTGGCCTGCAAGCCACAGATCCATGGTCGTGATTGTTAGTTGGTGTTTGCTGAAAAATACATACCGTGTTTTGAAAAAAATACTAAAATATTGCAAACAATTAATTGCAATATTTTTTTCCAAAATTTTTTCCAGAACTTTTACACAAAAAAAAGTGGTATTTGTTAAAAAATACGATTTTCTAATTTTTTTAGTGTTTGATTTCAAACATAATTATTTTCTGTTTCTTACCGAACAATTTTTGTTCAAAAAAACGCACCTGCAACTGTAGCTCAATTTATGACATTCTAAATTTTTTTGTAAAAAGAAAATAGGGACTGAAGTTCACGATCAGATAGTGCCGGCAAGTTGCGTCAACGCGCGCAACTGATCAACCGACACAAGCCAAACCATTCTTCAGTCGGTCAGTCAATCACAAAACGATGCAAACCTTTCTTTTATTTTTGGGCAAAAAAACGGCGATTTAGTGTAGGTGGTAGCATTAATTTGCCACTCGTGAAAAATCAACTGATCAGAGCAACGGTTTTGGTGCGGCCAGTGTTGGCTGCCACGACGCACGAATGAGAGACTTTTCGTGCGTTGTATTTATTTTCGTGCCATAGTCAGGTTTAGCGCGCACAAAAAACCGCAATCAGTACTATTTTTTTTTAAGTTTACAAAATTTGAAATGTGTTTTGTCTTTTTTGTTTTTTTTTTGCGTTTTCAAAAATGGTTTTTCCATTTTTTTGTTTTTTACGGACAAAATTATCAATGTTTTTTGATCAGAGATGACGCTTGATTTTTGAATTATCTCGTGCCAAAAACCAAAAAAATAGAAATTACGGCACGCGTCATTTAGCCAGCTTGGAGCTTGTGCAAAAACTGTTGGAAAAATTGATGAAACCTTACTGATACTATCAGAAATACTTGAAATACTTTCCGGCAAAATCAAACTCACGTGAACATATCGCTGGCCTTTCCCTTGGCTTCCTGGACCTTCTTCTCCTTCAGAAAAGCGTCAATGAAATCCGTCGGTTCCGTGTCCTCGACCAAGTCTCTGACATGCTGGTCAACCTGATCAGAAATCGCGTCCCTAAAAGGCTGAAAATCTTGTTTCATTTTTTTCAGTGTTCCACTGATGCCGGGTAGTTTAAAGACAAGTGAGTTATCTGCAAAAAGCAGAACCCGGAAGATCGGGCTGTCCATGCTGTCAATCACTTTCTGGAACCTCTTTTTTTGTTCAAAAAATTCAGCTTGTCGATTTTTGTTGCTGAGTCCAAATCCATAGACGACGCTGTTTATCACACTGCCGACAGTCAGATCAATGTGGTTCTTGATATCGATGCCGTTCACGTCGTGTTCGCCTGTCTGGATATCTTCCTTAATTTTCTTCAGCAACCAATCGATTTCATTGAGAATCCGCTCCTGCATCAAATTTTTGCCCATACCAAAGTCTCTAAGGACCCGCAAAGTGAATCTTCTCGTTTCCCGCCAAAGTTCGCCATCAGTAAAGACAATACCGTACTTTCCGTCCCTCGTGAGGTCATGAAAAATCGGACTATGCTTCATCCGACCAGAAAGTGCTTCTCCATTCTTGATAAAGTATTGCTGGATTTTTTCGGCACTGCTGATCATTACCATCGGCGTATTGCCGAACCAAAGCGTGTGGACATCGCCGTAATCTTCGGCAAATTTGAAGAAACATTTGTACGAATCGTAGTATGCCATTTGGAGGGCATTTCCTATTAATGGCAGCGGGGCGGGGCCTGTAACATGTTTTTGTTGCTAAGATAGTTCATTTATAAAAAAAGCTTCAAAAATTACCAGGAGGCAAGTTCCGTCGTTTCCAGTAAAAATTGTGGAACAAAACAAGGCTGATAATTACTATAAGCAGAGCAACGGTCAGCATTTTGAGACGATTGTTTTGAAGTCTTGAACTGTCTTTGATAACAGCGTTGTGTTGTGGGGAATCCTTTTATGGGATCCATGCAAGGGGTTTGTTTATAATCTATGGTTGCGCTGCACACAAACGACACAAAATTCTGTGTTTTTGTGCATGGTTGGATTCTAATCGGTTGTCAAGACACATGTTTGTGATGATCGATTGTGACACTTTGATCTGTGGTGTAATGTATCACCAAATCGGGTAGGTGAACGACATCTCGGGAAATAGCAAATAATAGTAATTTTTGGTTTGCCAAAGGTTGTAAGTAATTTTGGCACCGTTGAATTCTAATTTTTTATACGGTAATTCTAGTAATTGTGATTACATATTTGGTAATCTTGAGTGTGTTCATGTAAATCTCATAACGCACTTCATAACAAATTTTATCATAAAATGAATTTTGAAAACGCGCGCAAAAAGAACGAACGGTTTGTACGATTTGTCCGCGTACGCACATCACGGCAGGCGCCGCGTACGCACATATGTAGGACGCTGATTGCATGAAATGCAAAATTTGTAATGAGAATGCGTTATTGTAAAATGATATACAAAGTTTTATAACCGAATAAATAAATAGAATATTTTTTTTACAATTTGTTTTTTACCAAAAAGAACCTGTCTACAGTCGTGTTTTGCTCTGGTTGCTGCTGTACACCCAGAGTTGTTCGATGCTCACCAAATTGCTCCTGCTCACTGCTCGCTCACTGCTCAGCTCACGAGCGCGAGCGGAGCGAGCGCGAAAAATTGGAGTGCTCAATGAGCGTGAGCAGAGCGAGCACGAAAAATTGAATTGCTCAAAGAGCGCGAGCAGAGCGAGCAAGAGAAATTTTTAAAATCAGCACTGCTCACTATAAATTTAGTGCTACAAATACTAAAATACTGGTAGTTTCGATCAAAAACACGATGTTGGGGGTATCTCCAAAGAGTATACGGTCTTTCTTTTAGTGAGGAACTGAATTTTGGCTCAAAATTCACTTTTTTATGTGTGAGCCATGTTTGCTCATTGCTCGCTCCTGCTCAACTCACGAGCGTGAGCAGAGCAAGAGCAGAGAATCTGAGAATAAAAGAGCGCGAGCGGAGCGAGCGCGAAAATTTTAGGAACTCAAAGAGCATGAGCAGAGCGAGCACGGAAAATTGAATTGCTCAAAGAGCGCGAGCAGAGCGAGCACTGAAAACTGTCGAATTGAACAACTCTGTGTACACCTGCTTTTAACTACATCGATTTTGATTTCCCAAAAATACTAATATTTTTTCCTTACTTTCAATAACAGCTGTTATTAGTACACTTCTTACATAGGTGGCCTATACATACTCCTTGCGGTCAATAAAACTCTACATTTCTTTTGCCAAACTAAAAAAATGGATGATAATATGTATTTAGACCACTCATTTTATACATACCTTTTCACATTTCAAATGGGATTTGTATTTATTTACCTTAACGTTGCATCACTGTATTCTGTGTTAAAGGTTCGTTGTCAACTTTGGCTACATAAATATTGAAAACTACACTCACATATACATACATCACTTGCAGAATCGATTTAGTGGAGAATGCACTCTACCAAAATCCAGTACTTTTTTTATTTGCATCATAATTTATCTAAGCATCATCTATACCCTTTTTAACCTAGTACGGCTGTATAACATGTTTACTAATGTTTTGTTTATATCCTCGATAATTAAAAGTATCACGGAAAACGAAAACAATTATGATAGCGATTTGACAAATGAAACAACGTCTCAAAAATTCATTTTACATAATAGGTTTTGGATCAAGAGTGAGTTTTTGTAATTTTTTATGTAACTTTATATAAATAATATTTATTTATTTTACAGTTCAACAATGATGTAAAAAACGTTTTCTGGATGGGATTATTCACGCTATCACTGAATCAATTTTTTATATTCTATTTCCCAAAAATGGAATCCAAAATCTTTAAAAGCAAATTTGTGTATGTATTGTGTACAATTTTATTAATCCTTTCTTTCATTTTAACAGCAATTGTTGGATATTACTTTTCAATCACAATTTGTGGTTTCGACGAAGATGAATTATTACTAATGACCATTGAGTATTTTATATTTCACTTCATTGGAGATTTTTTCTTTCCGGGTAATTATAACGAACATCAAACACAATGGAATTTCATTTTATACCTTACAACATTTTTGTACGTATTGATTATCCTTGAATTACGCTTCAAGCTAACATGGAGAATCAAAAGTGGAAGAGACTTTTTTAAACCCGTCACACAAACTCTTAACGAAGATCTACGCAAAAGTGCACGGCGTATTGCTGTCTACTGCTTTTTTTTGATCGGTGCAGAATTTCTTTCCATAATTGCTACACATTCCTGTATACCTGAGCCTGATTTTGGTAATGCTTGTCTCTACTTTAATTTAGATGACCAAACAAAACATGTAATTATTTTGTCTTTAATTTTTAATGCAAATTCATTGTCTTTTTTAATCGCTCTTCTCAATGGAAATACTAGAAAAATTTTTGTAAACTTGTTGAAATAAATGGTTCAAATTTGAGGTCAAAAAACAAATTAAACATGAGTATAAATATAAAAAACACGTCCCGTCCCCTGTAAGAGCTGCGAACTCAGGGTGCACGTATCGCAAAGACATCCGTTCCGGATGGGCCCCTCTACGTACGAGTCGCCATCATCATCTTCATCACCTTCTGACTGTTCATTGTAGTGTTGTATGTATGATATGGTGCGTACGAGTTAGAGAATAAATGAAATGAAATGAAATGAAAAATGAAATATAAAAAAAAATCGGGGCCGGCCCCGGTGGCCAAAAATTATAAATATAATAAATATTTTGCAGTCAAAGCTTCATAATTAAACAATTTATTTATTTTCAAAAGTCCAACTAAAATTTTTCGTGTGCGTAAAAAAATTTTTTTTTTTAATTAAATTTTTTTTAAAATAAATTTTTTTATTAATAAATTTTTTTTTAATAAATTTTTTTTAAATTTAAAATTTTTTTTTCAGCACACGAAAAAAGATCAGAAGCGGTACAAAAAATCAAATTAGAATCCCCTGGTAAAATCACTTTATTTATCATCTCCAGACAAACATTAGTACCGTAAAGTTAACAAAAACATTGTAAAACACAAAAAATATTTATTTCACTCTATTTCGAGTTGATAAACAGGCTAGCAGAGGCAAATCGATAATTTTTTAAATTATCTATCCATCACATTTTTCGTACTACCCTGCCAAATAAACAGTAATAAATAGTGCAGTTGGCGTTTGTTTACTGGATACTGTCCGCGACCCATTCATTGACCACTTGATCGTCTCCGCTGAAAAAAAAAACAAATACGTTGAAAAAATATTTAGACCCCAAAGTGCCCCCAAAAACCTACCGAACATCAAAGTTGACAGTGACGGACTGATCAGATGGATCCACTGCAAAGGCAATTTTCGCGACGACTTCGCTGCCATTTCTGAATCGACCGGAGAGAAGAAGTTTGTGTGATGATTTATCTTCGGACACGCGATCTGTTCCGTCGTTGGCGGCCAGGCTGAGGAATTTGGCGATTTCGCGGACGCTTTCGGGAAGACTTTTCTCGCTTGGGAGTTTGTAGGTTTGTTCTTTGGCTTTCTCAGAGTTCGCAGCGTCCCAGGCCGCTCCAAAGTTGGCTTTTCGCAGGGGAGCGAAGAAATCACCGACCGCGACTTCGACGTCTTCCAACTGGTAGGAATCGTCGTAGAATTCATCGGATTCAGGTTCGCCGGTCGCTGGATCGACATCGGTGACGCTGAAGTTGAGAGACGCGCTGAACGACGCCTGTAGGCCGGTATCCTTGAGCACGATGTACGTCTGACCGACTTCGTTGTACGGTAGACGATCGAGGGTTACGGTATCGAGGATTTCCCATTCTGCGTCATCCTCGGCCTCGAGAACCACGCGAACGTTGGTTAGGAGCTGGTCTTGGAGGGTGTTCTTGCAGTTGAACTGGAACACGACGTGGTGAGGG
This sequence comes from Turbatrix aceti, assembly GCA_963969345.1. Classification (NCBI taxonomy): domain Eukaryota; kingdom Metazoa; phylum Nematoda; class Chromadorea; order Rhabditida; family Panagrolaimidae; genus Turbatrix; species Turbatrix aceti. Next base: position 9,162,007 of record OZ017767.1, on the reverse strand, counting down.
AAGATGTGCTTGATGAGGGAGACGGTGTACTCCGTGACGCTCTCGGTCAACTCGACTGGGGATGAGGATTTAAAGAGGGGTCCGAGTTTGGAGAGTGCCGGAATTGAGACGAGTTTTTCTGAAAAAACGGTTTTCAGATAAAAAATGGATTTTTGATGAAAAAAAATAAATTTCGGGATTTTTTAAGATGAGATAAATTTTTATAAAAAAATCTAATTTTAGGCGAATTTAATAAAATGTAAAAAATTTTTTGATAATTAAAAAAAACGAAAAAATTAATTTTAGATCAACTTTGGTAAAAAATTTTTTAAAGAATATCAAGGCGATACTTCAAAACACCATTTGCATTAAATTAAAAAAATTAATTTGTGTTTGCTTGCAATCATGTTCGTATTTTTTTAGCGTTTGCTCGATTTCTCGAACAAAAATATCAAATATCAACATTTTATTTATTTAATTAAATTTAAAAAAAAAGAAACAATTACATATTATTAATGAACGGATTTATAATGGATTATGAACGAAAAAAAATTGAGAGTAATCTGCTTCAATATTTTCGTGTTCTAACATTGTTGCGCACAAAAGGTTACCATTTGGTCTCGATAAAAACCTTGTACGTCGGAGGATCCCTTGCAATTCCCCTCCGCTTGAAATCCAGCTTCTGACCTTTCGGCAACGTGACCTGAAACCAAAATCATGCTTATAACCCCCCGAAAAACCCAAAAACGCCTTTAACAAACCCTGAACTGATTAAAGAAATTCGCCATAATTAAAAACAGCTCTGCTCTCGCGAGAGCTTCCCCGGCGCAGGACCGCTTTCCGATTCCAAATGGCATGACTTCCGACAACGGTGAAAAGTTTCCGTTCTCGTCGAGATAGCGACCGGGGTTGAAAATCGTCGGTTCGGGGAAAAGCGGCGTCTGGTGCATCGCGGGACCGATGTGCGCGACAACGTATGTGTCTGTCGGCAGCGTGTATCCATCGACGGTCACCGGCTCCAGAAGGCGATGCGGGATGTTTACTGGCACGATATTCGCGTGACGCTGGACTTCCATGATGACTGCATTGGTGAACGGGAGCTTGGGTTTGTCAGACATTGTCACAAATTGATCGGACCCGATTTCACGGTTTAGCTCGGCGTGGAGTCTGTCTTGGATATCAATGTGCGATGCGAGGAAGCAAATACCCCAGTTTATGGTTACGGATGTTGTGTGGTGGCCTGCAAGCCACAGATCCATGGTCGTGATTGTTAGTTGGTGTTTGCTGAAAAATACATACCGTGTTTTGAAAAAAATACTAAAATATTGCAAACAATTAATTGCAATATTTTTTTCCAAAATTTTTTCCAGAACTTTTACACAAAAAAAAGTGGTATTTGTTAAAAAATACGATTTTCTAATTTTTTTAGTGTTTGATTTCAAACATAATTATTTTCTGTTTCTTACCGAACAATTTTTGTTCAAAAAAACGCACCTGCAACTGTAGCTCAATTTATGACATTCTAAATTTTTTTGTAAAAAGAAAATAGGGACTGAAGTTCACGATCAGATAGTGCCGGCAAGTTGCGTCAACGCGCGCAACTGATCAACCGACACAAGCCAAACCATTCTTCAGTCGGTCAGTCAATCACAAAACGATGCAAACCTTTCTTTTATTTTTGGGCAAAAAAACGGCGATTTAGTGTAGGTGGTAGCATTAATTTGCCACTCGTGAAAAATCAACTGATCAGAGCAACGGTTTTGGTGCGGCCAGTGTTGGCTGCCACGACGCACGAATGAGAGACTTTTCGTGCGTTGTATTTATTTTCGTGCCATAGTCAGGTTTAGCGCGCACAAAAAACCGCAATCAGTACTATTTTTTTTTAAGTTTACAAAATTTGAAATGTGTTTTGTCTTTTTTGTTTTTTTTTTGCGTTTTCAAAAATGGTTTTTCCATTTTTTTGTTTTTTACGGACAAAATTATCAATGTTTTTTGATCAGAGATGACGCTTGATTTTTGAATTATCTCGTGCCAAAAACCAAAAAAATAGAAATTACGGCACGCGTCATTTAGCCAGCTTGGAGCTTGTGCAAAAACTGTTGGAAAAATTGATGAAACCTTACTGATACTATCAGAAATACTTGAAATACTTTCCGGCAAAATCAAACTCACGTGAACATATCGCTGGCCTTTCCCTTGGCTTCCTGGACCTTCTTCTCCTTCAGAAAAGCGTCAATGAAATCCGTCGGTTCCGTGTCCTCGACCAAGTCTCTGACATGCTGGTCAACCTGATCAGAAATCGCGTCCCTAAAAGGCTGAAAATCTTGTTTCATTTTTTTCAGTGTTCCACTGATGCCGGGTAGTTTAAAGACAAGTGAGTTATCTGCAAAAAGCAGAACCCGGAAGATCGGGCTGTCCATGCTGTCAATCACTTTCTGGAACCTCTTTTTTTGTTCAAAAAATTCAGCTTGTCGATTTTTGTTGCTGAGTCCAAATCCATAGACGACGCTGTTTATCACACTGCCGACAGTCAGATCAATGTGGTTCTTGATATCGATGCCGTTCACGTCGTGTTCGCCTGTCTGGATATCTTCCTTAATTTTCTTCAGCAACCAATCGATTTCATTGAGAATCCGCTCCTGCATCAAATTTTTGCCCATACCAAAGTCTCTAAGGACCCGCAAAGTGAATCTTCTCGTTTCCCGCCAAAGTTCGCCATCAGTAAAGACAATACCGTACTTTCCGTCCCTCGTGAGGTCATGAAAAATCGGACTATGCTTCATCCGACCAGAAAGTGCTTCTCCATTCTTGATAAAGTATTGCTGGATTTTTTCGGCACTGCTGATCATTACCATCGGCGTATTGCCGAACCAAAGCGTGTGGACATCGCCGTAATCTTCGGCAAATTTGAAGAAACATTTGTACGAATCGTAGTATGCCATTTGGAGGGCATTTCCTATTAATGGCAGCGGGGCGGGGCCTGTAACATGTTTTTGTTGCTAAGATAGTTCATTTATAAAAAAAGCTTCAAAAATTACCAGGAGGCAAGTTCCGTCGTTTCCAGTAAAAATTGTGGAACAAAACAAGGCTGATAATTACTATAAGCAGAGCAACGGTCAGCATTTTGAGACGATTGTTTTGAAGTCTTGAACTGTCTTTGATAACAGCGTTGTGTTGTGGGGAATCCTTTTATGGGATCCATGCAAGGGGTTTGTTTATAATCTATGGTTGCGCTGCACACAAACGACACAAAATTCTGTGTTTTTGTGCATGGTTGGATTCTAATCGGTTGTCAAGACACATGTTTGTGATGATCGATTGTGACACTTTGATCTGTGGTGTAATGTATCACCAAATCGGGTAGGTGAACGACATCTCGGGAAATAGCAAATAATAGTAATTTTTGGTTTGCCAAAGGTTGTAAGTAATTTTGGCACCGTTGAATTCTAATTTTTTATACGGTAATTCTAGTAATTGTGATTACATATTTGGTAATCTTGAGTGTGTTCATGTAAATCTCATAACGCACTTCATAACAAATTTTATCATAAAATGAATTTTGAAAACGCGCGCAAAAAGAACGAACGGTTTGTACGATTTGTCCGCGTACGCACATCACGGCAGGCGCCGCGTACGCACATATGTAGGACGCTGATTGCATGAAATGCAAAATTTGTAATGAGAATGCGTTATTGTAAAATGATATACAAAGTTTTATAACCGAATAAATAAATAGAATATTTTTTTTACAATTTGTTTTTTACCAAAAAGAACCTGTCTACAGTCGTGTTTTGCTCTGGTTGCTGCTGTACACCCAGAGTTGTTCGATGCTCACCAAATTGCTCCTGCTCACTGCTCGCTCACTGCTCAGCTCACGAGCGCGAGCGGAGCGAGCGCGAAAAATTGGAGTGCTCAATGAGCGTGAGCAGAGCGAGCACGAAAAATTGAATTGCTCAAAGAGCGCGAGCAGAGCGAGCAAGAGAAATTTTTAAAATCAGCACTGCTCACTATAAATTTAGTGCTACAAATACTAAAATACTGGTAGTTTCGATCAAAAACACGATGTTGGGGGTATCTCCAAAGAGTATACGGTCTTTCTTTTAGTGAGGAACTGAATTTTGGCTCAAAATTCACTTTTTTATGTGTGAGCCATGTTTGCTCATTGCTCGCTCCTGCTCAACTCACGAGCGTGAGCAGAGCAAGAGCAGAGAATCTGAGAATAAAAGAGCGCGAGCGGAGCGAGCGCGAAAATTTTAGGAACTCAAAGAGCATGAGCAGAGCGAGCACGGAAAATTGAATTGCTCAAAGAGCGCGAGCAGAGCGAGCACTGAAAACTGTCGAATTGAACAACTCTGTGTACACCTGCTTTTAACTACATCGATTTTGATTTCCCAAAAATACTAATATTTTTTCCTTACTTTCAATAACAGCTGTTATTAGTACACTTCTTACATAGGTGGCCTATACATACTCCTTGCGGTCAATAAAACTCTACATTTCTTTTGCCAAACTAAAAAAATGGATGATAATATGTATTTAGACCACTCATTTTATACATACCTTTTCACATTTCAAATGGGATTTGTATTTATTTACCTTAACGTTGCATCACTGTATTCTGTGTTAAAGGTTCGTTGTCAACTTTGGCTACATAAATATTGAAAACTACACTCACATATACATACATCACTTGCAGAATCGATTTAGTGGAGAATGCACTCTACCAAAATCCAGTACTTTTTTATTTGCATCATAATTTATCTAAGCATCATCTATACCCTTTTTAACCTAGTACGGCTGTATAACATGTTTACTAATGTTTTGTTTATATCCTCGATAATTAAAAGTATCACGGAAAACGAAAACAATTATGATAGCGATTTGACAAATGAAACAACGTCTCAAAAATTCATTTTACATAATAGGTTTTGGATCAAGAGTGAGTTTTTGTAATTTTTTATGTAACTTTATATAAATAATATTTATTTATTTTACAGTTCAACAATGATGTAAAAAACGTTTTCTGGATGGGATTATTCACGCTATCACTGAATCAATTTTTTATATTCTATTTCCCAAAAATGGAATCCAAAATCTTTAAAAGCAAATTTGTGTATGTATTGTGTACAATTTTATTAATCCTTTCTTTCATTTTAACAGCAATTGTTGGATATTACTTTTCAATCACAATTTGTGGTTTCGACGAAGATGAATTATTACTAATGACCATTGAGTATTTTATATTTCACTTCATTGGAGATTTTTTCTTTCCGGGTAATTATAACGAACATCAAACACAATGGAATTTCATTTTATACCTTACAACATTTTTGTACGTATTGATTATCCTTGAATTACGCTTCAAGCTAACATGGAGAATCAAAAGTGGAAGAGACTTTTTTAAACCCGTCACACAAACTCTTAACGAAGATCTACGCAAAAGTGCACGGCGTATTGCTGTCTACTGCTTTTTTTTGATCGGTGCAGAATTTCTTTCCATAATTGCTACACATTCCTGTATACCTGAGCCTGATTTTGGTAATGCTTGTCTCTACTTTAATTTAGATGACCAAACAAAACATGTAATTATTTTGTCTTTAATTTTTAATGCAAATTCATTGTCTTTTTTAATCGCTCTTCTCAATGGAAATACTAGAAAAATTTTTGTAAACTTGTTGAAATAAATGGTTCAAATTTGAGGTCAAAAAACAAATTAAACATGAGTATAAATATAAAAAACACGTCCCGTCCCCTGTAAGAGCTGCGAACTCAGGGTGCACGTATCGCAAAGACATCCGTTCCGGATGGGCCCCTCTACGTACGAGTCGCCATCATCATCTTCATCACCTTCTGACTGTTCATTGTAGTGTTGTATGTATGATATGGTGCGTACGAGTTAGAGAATAAATGAAATGAAATGAAATGAAAAATGAAATATAAAAAAAAATCGGGGCCGGCCCCGGTGGCCAAAAATTATAAATATAATAAATATTTTGCAGTCAAAGCTTCATAATTAAACAATTTATTTATTTTCAAAAGTCCAACTAAAATTTTTCGTGTGCGTAAAAAAATTTTTTTTTTTAATTAAATTTTTTTTAAAATAAATTTTTTTATTAATAAATTTTTTTTTAATAAATTTTTTTTAAATTTAAAATTTTTTTTTCAGCACACGAAAAAAGATCAGAAGCGGTACAAAAAATCAAATTAGAATCCCCTGGTAAAATCACTTTATTTATCATCTCCAGACAAACATTAGTACCGTAAAGTTAACAAAAACATTGTAAAACACAAAAAATATTTATTTCACTCTATTTCGAGTTGATAAACAGGCTAGCAGAGGCAAATCGATAATTTTTTAAATTATCTATCCATCACATTTTTCGTACTACCCTGCCAAATAAACAGTAATAAATAGTGCAGTTGGCGTTTGTTTACTGGATACTGTCCGCGACCCATTCATTGACCACTTGATCGTCTCCGCTGAAAAAAAAAACAAATACGTTGAAAAAATATTTAGACCCCAAAGTGCCCCCAAAAACCTACCGAACATCAAAGTTGACAGTGACGGACTGATCAGATGGATCCACTGCAAAGGCAATTTTCGCGACGACTTCGCTGCCATTTCTGAATCGACCGGAGAGAAGAAGTTTGTGTGATGATTTATCTTCGGACACGCGATCTGTTCCGTCGTTGGCGGCCAGGCTGAGGAATTTGGCGATTTCGCGGACGCTTTCGGGAAGACTTTTCTCGCTTGGGAGTTTGTAGGTTTGTTCTTTGGCTTTCTCAGAGTTCGCAGCGTCCCAGGCCGCTCCAAAGTTGGCTTTTCGCAGGGGAGCGAAGAAATCACCGACCGCGACTTCGACGTCTTCCAACTGGTAGGAATCGTCGTAGAATTCATCGGATTCAGGTTCGCCGGTCGCTGGATCGACATCGGTGACGCTGAAGTTGAGAGACGCGCTGAACGACGCCTGTAGGCCGGTATCCTTGAGCACGATGTACGTCTGACCGACTTCGTTGTACGGTAGACGATCGAGGGTTACGGTATCGAGGATTTCCCATTCTGCGTCATCCTCGGCCTCGAGAACCACGCGAACGTTGGTTAGGAGCTGGTCTTGGAGGGTGTTCTTGCAGTTGAACTGGAACACGACGTGGTGAGGGAAGATGTGCTTGATGAGGGAGACGGTGTACTCCGTGACGCTCTCGGTCAACTCGACTGGGGATGAGGATTTAAAGAGGGGTCCGAGTTTGGAGAGTGCCGGAATTGAGACGAGTTTTTCTGAAAAAACGGTTTTCAGATAAAAAATGGATTTTTGATGAAAAAAAATAAATTTCGGGATTTTTTAAGATGAGATAAATTTTTATAAAAAAATCTAATTTTAGGCGAATTTAATAAAATGTAAAAAATTTTTTGATAATTAAAAAAAACGAAAAAATTAATTTTAGATCAACTTTGGTAAAAAATTTTTTAAAGAATATCAAGGCGATACTTCAAAACACCATTTGCATTAAATTAAAAAAATTAATTTGTGTTTGCTTGCAATCATGTTCGTATTTTTTTAGCGTTTGCTCGATTTCTCGAACAAAAATATCAAATATCAACATTTTATTTATTTAATTAAATTTAAAAAAAAAGAAACAATTACATATTATTAATGAACGGATTTATAATGGATTATGAACGAAAAAAAATTGAGAGTAATCTGCTTCAATATTTTCGTGTTCTAACATTGTTGCGCACAAAAGGTTACCATTTGGTCTCGATAAAAACCTTGTACGTCGGAGGATCCCTTGCAATTCCCCTCCGCTTGAAATCCAGCTTCTGACCTTTCGGCAACGTGACCTGAAACCAAAATCATGCTTATAACCCCCCGAAAAACCCAAAAACGCCTTTAACAAACCCTGAACTGATTAAAGAAATTCGCCATAATTAAAAACAGCTCTGCTCTCGCGAGAGCTTCCCCGGCGCAGGACCGCTTTCCGATTCCAAATGGCATGACTTCCGACAACGGTGAAAAGTTTCCGTTCTCGTCGAGATAGCGACCGGGGTTGAAAATCGTCGGTTCGGGGAAAAGCGGCGTCTGGTGCATCGCGGGACCGATGTGCGCGACAACGTATGTGTCTGTCGGCAGCGTGTATCCATCGACGGTCACCGGCTCCAGAAGGCGATGCGGGATGTTTACTGGCACGATATTCGCGTGACGCTGGACTTCCATGATGACTGCATTGGTGAACGGGAGCTTGGGTTTGTCAGACATTGTCACAAATTGATCGGACCCGATTTCACGGTTTAGCTCGGCGTGGAGTCTGTCTTGGATATCAATGTGCGATGCGAGGAAGCAAATACCCCAGTTTATGGTTACGGATGTTGTGTGGTGGCCTGCAAGCCACAGATCCATGGTCGTGATTGTTAGTTGGTGTTTGCTGAAAAATACATACCGTGTTTTGAAAAAAATACTAAAATATTGCAAACAATTAATTGCAATATTTTTTTCCAAAATTTTTTCCAGAACTTTTACACAAAAAAAAGTGGTATTTGTTAAAAAATACGATTTTCTAATTTTTTTAGTGTTTGATTTCAAACATAATTATTTTCTGTTTCTTACCGAACAATTTTTGTTCAAAAAAACGCACCTGCAACTGTAGCTCAATTTATGACATTCTAAATTTTTTTGTAAAAAGAAAATAGGGACTGAAGTTCACGATCAGATAGTGCCGGCAAGTTGCGTCAACGCGCGCAACTGATCAACCGACACAAGCCAAACCATTCTTCAGTCGGTCAGTCAATCACAAAACGATGCAAACCTTTCTTTTATTTTTGGGCAAAAAAACGGCGATTTAGTGTAGGTGGTAGCATTAATTTGCCACTCGTGAAAAATCAACTGATCAGAGCAACGGTTTTGGTGCGGCCAGTGTTGGCTGCCACGACGCACGAATGAGAGACTTTTCGTGCGTTGTATTTATTTTCGTGCCATAGTCAGGTTTAGCGCGCACAAAAAACCGCAATCAGTACTATTTTTTTTTAAGTTTACAAAATTTGAAATGTGTTTTGTCTTTTTTGTTTTTTTTTTGCGTTTTCAAAAATGGTTTTTCCATTTTTTTGTTTTTTACGGACAAAATTATCAATGTTTTTTGATCAGAGATGACGCTTGATTTTTGAATTATCTCGTGCCAAAAACCAAAAAAATAGAAATTACGGCACGCGTCATTTAGCCAGCTTGGAGCTTGTGCAAAAACTGTTGGAAAAATTGATGAAACCTTACTGATACTATCAGAAATACTTGAAATACTTTCCGGCAAAATCAAACTCACGTGAACATATCGCTGGCCTTTCCCTTGGCTTCCTGGACCTTCTTCTCCTTCAGAAAAGCGTCAATGAAATCCGTCGGTTCCGTGTCCTCGACCAAGTCTCTGACATGCTGGTCAACCTGATCAGAAATCGCGTCCCTAAAAGGCTGAAAATCTTGTTTCATTTTTTTCAGTGTTCCACTGATGCCGGGTAGTTTAAAGACAAGTGAGTTATCTGCAAAAAGCAGAACCCGGAAGATCGGGCTGTCCATGCTGTCAATCACTTTCTGGAACCTCTTTTTTTGTTCAAAAAATTCAGCTTGTCGATTTTTGTTGCTGAGTCCAAATCCATAGACGACGCTGTTTATCACACTGCCGACAGTCAGATCAATGTGGTTCTTGATATCGATGCCGTTCACGTCGTGTTCGCCTGTCTGGATATCTTCCTTAATTTTCTTCAGCAACCAATCGATTTCATTGAGAATCCGCTCCTGCATCAAATTTTTGCCCATACCAAAGTCTCTAAGGACCCGCAAAGTGAATCTTCTCGTTTCCCGCCAAAGTTCGCCATCAGTAAAGACAATACCGTACTTTCCGTCCCTCGTGAGGTCATGAAAAATCGGACTATGCTTCATCCGACCAGAAAGTGCTTCTCCATTCTTGATAAAGTATTGCTGGATTTTTTCGGCACTGCTGATCATTACCATCGGCGTATTGCCGAACCAAAGCGTGTGGACATCGCCGTAATCTTCGGCAAATTTGAAGAAACATTTGTACGAATCGTAGTATGCCATTTGGAGGGCATTTCCTATTAATGGCAGCGGGGCGGGGCCTGTAACATGTTTTTGTTGCTAAGATAGTTCATTTATAAAAAAAGCTTCAAAAATTACCAGGAGGCAAGTTCCGTCGTTTCCAGTAAAAATTGTGGAACAAAACAAGGCTGATAATTACTATAAGCAGAGCAACGGTCAGCATTTTGAGACGATTGTTTTGAAGTCTTGAACTGTCTTTGATAACAGCGTTGTGTTGTGGGGAATCCTTTTATGGGATCCATGCAAGGGGTTTGTTTATAATCTATGGTTGCGCTGCACACAAACGACACAAAATTCTGTGTTTTTGTGCATGGTTGGATTCTAATCGGTTGTCAAGACACATGTTTGTGATGATCGATTGTGACACTTTGATCTGTGGTGTAATGTATCACCAAATCGGGTAGGTGAACGACATCTCGGGAAATAGCAAATAATAGTAATTTTTGGTTTGCCAAAGGTTGTAAGTAATTTTGGCACCGTTGAATTCTAATTTTTTATACGGTAATTCTAGTAATTGTGATTACATATTTGGTAATCTTGAGTGTGTTCATGTAAATCTCATAACGCACTTCATAACAAATTTTATCATAAAATGAATTTTGAAAACGCGCGCAAAAAGAACGAACGGTTTGTACGATTTGTCCGCGTACGCACATCACGGCAGGCGCCGCGTACGCACATATGTAGGACGCTGATTGCATGAAATGCAAAATTTGTAATGAGAATGCGTTATTGTAAAATGATATACAAAGTTTTATAACCGAATAAATAAATAGAATATTTTTTTTACAATTTGTTTTTTACCAAAAAGAACCTGTCTACAGTCGTGTTTTGCTCTGGTTGCTGCTGTACACCCAGAGTTGTTCGATGCTCACCAAATTGCTCCTGCTCACTGCTCGCTCACTGCTCAGCTCACGAGCGCGAGCGGAGCGAGCGCGAAAAATTGGAGTGCTCAATGAGCGTGAGCAGAGCGAGCACGAAAAATTGAATTGCTCAAAGAGCGCGAGCAGAGCGAGCAAGAGAAATTTTTAAAATCAGCACTGCTCACTATAAATTTAGTGCTACAAATACTAAAATACTGGTAGTTTCGATCAAAAACACGATGTTGGGGGTATCTCCAAAGAGTATACGGTCTTTCTTTTAGTGAGGAACTGAATTTTGGCTCAAAATTCACTTTTTTATGTGTGAGCCATGTTTGCTCATTGCTCGCTCCTGCTCAACTCACGAGCGTGAGCAGAGCAAGAGCAGAGAATCTGAGAATAAAAGAGCGCGAGCGGAGCGAGCGCGAAAATTTTAGGAACTCAAAGAGCATGAGCAGAGCGAGCACGGAAAATTGAATTGCTCAAAGAGCGCGAGCAGAGCGAGCACTGAAAACTGTCGAATTGAACAACTCTGTGTACACCTGCTTTTAACTACATCGATTTTGATTTCCCAAAAATACTAATATTTTTTCCTTACTTTCAATAACAGCTGTTATTAGTACACTTCTTACATAGGTGGCCTATACATACTCCTTGCGGTCAATAAAACTCTACATTTCTTTTGCCAAACTAAAAAAATGGATGATAATATGTATTTAGACCACTCATTTTATACATACCTTTTCACATTTCAAATGGGATTTGTATTTATTTACCTTAACGTTGCATCACTGTATTCTGTGTTAAAGGTTCGTTGTCAACTTTGGCTACATAAATATTGAAAACTACACTCACATATACATACATCACTTGCAGAATCGATTTAGTGGAGAATGCACTCTACCAAAATCCAGTACTTTTTTTATTTGCATCATAATTTATCTAAGCATCATCTATACCCTTTTTAACCTAGTACGGCTGTATAACATGTTTACTAATGTTTTGTTTATATCCTCGATAATTAAAAGTATCACGGAAAACGAAAACAATTATGATAGCGATTTGACAAATGAAACAACGTCTCAAAAATTCATTTTACATAATAGGTTTTGGATCAAGAGTGAGTTTTTGTAATTTTTTATGTAACTTTATATAAATAATATTTATTTATTTTACAGTTCAACAATGATGTAAAAAACGTTTTCTGGATGGGATTATTCACGCTATCACTGAATCAATTTTTTATATTCTATTTCCCAAAAATGGAATCCAAAATCTTTAAAAGCAAATTTGTGTATGTATTGTGTACAATTTTATTAATCCTTTCTTTCATTTTAACAGCAATTGTTGGATATTACTTTTCAATCACAATTTGTGGTTTCGACGAAGATGAATTATTACTAATGACCATTGAGTATTTTATATTTCACTTCATTGGAGATTTTTTCTTTCCGGGTAATTATAACGAACATCAAACACAATGGAATTTCATTTTATACCTTACAACATTTTTGTACGTATTGATTATCCTTGAATTACGCTTCAAGCTAACATGGAGAATCAAAAGTGGAAGAGACTTTTTTAAACCCGTCACACAAACTCTTAACGAAGATCTACGCAAAAGTGCACGGCGTATTGCTGTCTACTGCTTTTTTTTGATCGGTGCAGAATTTCTTTCCATAATTGCTACACATTCCTGTATACCTGAGCCTGATTTTGGTAATGCTTGTCTCTACTTTAATTTAGATGACCAAACAAAACATGTAATTATTTTGTCTTTAATTTTTAATGCAAATTCATTGTCTTTTTTAATCGCTCTTCTCAATGGAAATACTAGAAAAATTTTTGTAAACTTGTTGAAATAAATGGTTCAAATTTGAGGTCAAAAAACAAATTAAACATGAGTATAAATATAAAAAACACGTCCCGTCCCCTGTAAGAGCTGCGAACTCAGGGTGCACGTATCGCAAAGACATCCGTTCCGGATGGGCCCCTCTACGTACGAGTCGCCATCATCATCTTCATCACCTTCTGACTGTTCATTGTAGTGTTGTATGTATGATATGGTGCGTACGAGTTAGAGAATAAATGAAATGAAATGAAATGAAAAATGAAATATAAAAAAAAATCGGGGCCGGCCCCGGTGGCCAAAAATTATAAATATAATAAATATTTTGCAGTCAAAGCTTCATAATTAAACAATTTATTTATTTTCAAAAGTCCAACTAAAATTTTTCGTGTGCGTAAAAAAATTTTTTTTTTTAATTAAATTTTTTTTAAAATAAATTTTTTTATTAATAAATTTTTTTTTAATAAATTTTTTTTAAATTTAAAATTTTTTTTTCAGCACACGAAAAAAGATCAGAAGCGGTACAAAAAATCAAATTAGAATCCCCTGGTAAAATCACTTTATTTATCATCTCCAGACAAACATTAGTACCGTAAAGTTAACAAAAACATTGTAAAACACAAAAAATATTTATTTCACTCTATTTCGAGTTGATAAACAGGCTAGCAGAGGCAAATCGATAATTTTTTAAATTATCTATCCATCACATTTTTCGTACTACCCTGCCAAATAAACAGTAATAAATAGTGCAGTTGGCGTTTGTTTACTGGATACTGTCCGCGACCCATTCATTGACCACTTGATCGTCTCCGCTGAAAAAAAAAACAAATACGTTGAAAAAATATTTAGACCCCAAAGTGCCCCCAAAAACCTACCGAACATCAAAGTTGACAGTGACGGACTGATCAGATGGATCCACTGCAAAGGCAATTTTCGCGACGACTTCGCTGCCATTTCTGAATCGACCGGAGAGAAGAAGTTTGTGTGATGATTTATCTTCGGACACGCGATCTGTTCCGTCGTTGGCGGCCAGGCTGAGGAATTTGGCGATTTCGCGGACGCTTTCGGGAAGACTTTTCTCGCTTGGGAGTTTGTAGGTTTGTTCTTTGGCTTTCTCAGAGTTCGCAGCGTCCCAGGCCGCTCCAAAGTTGGCTTTTCGCAGGGGAGCGAAGAAATCACCGACCGCGACTTCGACGTCTTCCAACTGGTAGGAATCGTCGTAGAATTCATCGGATTCAGGTTCGCCGGTCGCTGGATCGACATCGGTGACGCTGAAGTTGAGAGACGCGCTGAACGACGCCTGTAGGCCGGTATCCTTGAGCACGATGTACGTCTGACCGACTTCGTTGTACGGTAGACGATCGAGGGTTACGGTATCGAGGATTTCCCATTCTGCGTCATCCTCGGCCTCGAGAACCACGCGAACGTTGGTTAGGAGCTGGTCTTGGAGGGTGTTCTTGCAGTTGAACTGGAACACGACGTGGTGAGGGAAGATGTGCTTGATGAGGGAGACGGTGTACTCCGTGACGCTCTCGGTCAACTCGACTGGGGATGAGGATTTAAAGAGGGGTCCGAGTTTGGAGAGTGCCGGAATTGAGACGAGTTTTTCTGAAAAAACGGTTTTCAGATAAAAAATGGATTTTTGATGAAAAAAAATAAATTTCGGGATTTTTTAAGATGAGATAAATTTTTATAAAAAAATCTAATTTTAGGCGAATTTAATAAAATGTAAAAAATTTTTTGATAATTAAAAAAAACGAAAAAATTAATTTTAGATCAACTTTGGTAAAAAATTTTTTAAAGAATATCAAGGCGATACTTCAAAAC
>OZ017767.1:9092763-9147195 GCA_963969345.1 Turbatrix aceti | reverse complement strand
ATTTCGACCGTTTCTAGAATGCAATAGCGAAAAAAAACATTTTAGGCCATTTAAAAAAAAAAAAAAAAAAAAAAAAAAAAAAAAAAAAAAAATACATCATTTGTGCCTCCTAATATCTGGTCTAATGATAACTAACCACTGAGTAATGGTGAAATAAATAAATAAATAAATAAAAAAAAAATGTAAAAAACGATATTTTTTAGTAAAAAATTTCAAAAAACGGTTTTTTAAGAAAAAATAGATTTTTAGTCCGTCTCAAAAAAAAATCAAAAGGTTTTTGACCAACCCCTAACATGAAATTTAACCACAAAAAATAAACTTTGTCAGTAAAATATTTAGCAAAAATTACTTTTAAAGCCGTTTTTTTGGCAAAAAAACGAAACAAAACACAAATTGTAACGAAAATTCAAAATGAATCTTAGAACGAAAAGTACTCACCAGCATAAGCATCAATAGCAGCCTCCTTCTTTTCCTCAGATTTCGGCAGCGGTTCATCGCTGAGTACAGGCTTCTTCTTGGTCTCCGTAGCCGTGATGGGTTCAGCAGCGACTGGAACCTGTTTGATGTCGAACGCCTCCGAGTAATCACCCGTGGCCAGGTACTGCTCGGTCTGGCGCTCCAGGCCCGTTACCGAGACCTGCACTGCGTTGAGCACAAAGTCAGCCATGAGGCTTTCCTTCTCGGAGCGCAGAACAGCGAGGTAGAAAGTCGCGCGATCACGAACTTCGTCGTCCGTATCGAAGAGAGATCGCTTGAGGAGGACGACAATGCTCTGACGAAGACCCGGGCACTGAGCTCCGAACTTGGCAAGAGCCGTGACAGCTGCCGCGCGAACTTGCGTAGATTCCAGAATTATACGATTATAGATAAAACGAATATAGCGCTGAGGATTCTGAGTTTGGGGTCCCTGGCGACCCAAAAGATGGAGAACTCGGGTAGCAAGATTCGCGTGTTCGCAGTCCTCGATAAACTCACAGAGATGAGAAAGGCCTTCTTCCTTCGCTTCCGGGTTGTCCTCAATAATGGCAATGATCGTATCGACAATCGCCTTCTTGTACTCATATCCGCCCTCGTCGCGAAGCATCTGGGCAAGGAAACTCATCATCGTAGCGTGCTTGCGTGGATAGCGACTGCACAGCGAGCGGATCGCTTCGATGACGACGATCTTGAATTCATCACCGATTTCGGAGACAAAAGAGCTGATCTGTTTCATGAGACGCTCGACCGAGGCTTCGGCACCCGTCTTGAGGAGGGTCGTGATGGCGAGGGTGGCAATGGAGCGGTTCTGGTCCGTGATGAGGGTTTCGAGGTCGACATTGCACGAGATAACGGCTTGGGGATAGTTGATCGAGATGCGGTTCAGCGTGCGGACAGCGGCAAAGCGAAGCGATGGCTTGGGGGAGGCGCAGAAGAGTTGGAGGCAACTGACTGCGGAGGCGAGTTCGCCGCTAAAAAAGGCACACAAATTGATAAAAACCGAAAGAAAACGACTGAAAAAAAGAAATTTTAGGCTAAAAAACAACAAAAACTAGAAAAGCACAAAGTAACGATCAAAAAACGGTATCCAGTTTTGCAAATCGTAAAAAATGTCGTGTCAAGAACAACTGGAAAAGTAACAAAAGTAAGGATCAAATAGAGTATGATTAAAAAAAACCGTAACAAATTTCTACAATCGAAAAAAAATCGTGGCAAGAAAAACTTTAGTAACAATCATCAAAATCAGAAAAATAACAAAAGTAACGACCAAAAACCGTAACAAAGTAACGAATTTGACAAATCGTAAAAAAGTCGTTTCAAGAAATTATCCGAAAGTTTTACGTCGTTTTTCAGTGTTTTAGTACTATTTTTACCTTTTTTGACGCCATTTTTATATTTTTTTGCAATTTTTTTTTGAAAAAATCCTCAAAAAACCAACCTCGTGATGTTAGGCAACTTTACGATAGCGCCAGCAGCTTCGTAGACCACCATCTCGTTCTTGTGGCGGAGACAAGATTCCAGGTACGAAAATGCGCTCGTATCACCGGACTCGTCATCTTCGATAAGCTTAGCCGCGATGCGAATCAGGTAGCAAATAGCATGAGGCGAGCGGAGGGGAGTCTTGGTGAATTTGTGAACCAGCTTGCTGACCGCCAGTCGATCGTTGGACCGGATGTGGTAGAGTAGGCCAAGTGCGTGAAACTGGACCATGTGATTGTCCGACGACGCGGCTTCCTGGACTTCGTTGACCCATCGTCTGACAAAGTCGGGATTTTTGCGGAGAAAGTGCAGCGAAGAGACGAGAGCAGCCGAGGCGACTGCCGGGACTTTGTCGACAATTGCCTGCTTCATGTAGCGCTCGATTGTCTGCAGCATGCTGCCGTCTGTGATCCGGCAAAGTGCCCGAATCGCCGCCGCGCGGTAGTTATCCTCCGAGCCGGTCATGTCCTTCATCAGACTGGAAGTGACAATGATGACGTCATTGGCGATGAGGCAGAGTTCCTTGATCGCGAGATAGACGAGGCGACGAACAACAGGGTCCTTGGATTGCCAGAGCTTGGTGATCGCAAAAAACGTATCCGTAGCCTCGGTGCGACTGATGATCTCGCCATGCTGGAAGAGGTAGAGCAGCTTGCAGAGAATAGCCGTGCACTTCTTTGCATTGATCGGAGTCTCGTTGAAAGCTCGCGCTTCCTGGACAACCGCTGTCTTGTCAAGGTGAGCATAGGGATTGCCGTCGGTTGGCTCGTCGTTCTTCTCCTTCCGCATGACTTTTCTGAAGCAATTGCTATGATTACTAGAGGCTGTACAACACGGCGCAAGCATATATAAACGAATCTAATGGAAAGGAATAAAATTTTTGGAGAAGCAAATGCAAAACAAAAGAAACGGGGATGACTGGACTCGAAAACGACAGTGAAAACCAACGTTGCATAAAACTGAAAAAATTGACGCGCTGGCAGCGTGCGCGTGCGCATTTGTCACACAACGCCAAGAAAAAATTTGAACGTTACTTTTTGCAAATTTTTCGCTTTTTTTCTTTTTTACGATATTTTTTACCTAAAAAATCGTTTTTACGGTATTTTTTTTCGAAAACCATAGTTCTTATCGTATTTTTTACCGTAAACATTGTTCTTTCTATATTTTTACCCAAAAACCTCGTTGTACAATTTTTTACGATACTTTTACCAAAAAAATTCCTTTTACGATATTTTTACCGTAAAACATCGTTTCTACGATACTTTTGCCCTAAAAAATCTTTTTTTACGACTTTTTACCCCAAAAATATAGTTTTAACAATTTTTTTGTCCTAAAACACCCTTTCACCAACTTTTCAAGCGTCATTTATAATCAAACTTTATCTTGTCACCTCATCTATTACTTTTCCAAGAAAAAAACACCAGATCCAAAACAAAAAACAATTAACGGACGACAGTCGGGTGGAGGCAGGAGCTAACCAGGTCGTCAAACGTGAAACTGCCGGATTGCGACTGTTGTGCCATCGTAGTAACCGTCGGCACCTGTTGCTGAACTGTCTTCGGCGGAGCAACGCCACCGGTGTTCGCGTCAACGGCAGACGGCATTCCGCGAGCTGGGATGACGATTCGGGGCTTGACGATGGATCCCGTGCGAACGCTGGCATCCTTGTGCACTTCGTAGCGGATGTAGTCGTTTTTGATGCCGAGTGCCTTGTAGAGAATCTGTCCGACGCGGTAGTTCTTAGCGTCTCTGTGGGCATCGCGGGTCCAGAGAGCTACCTAAAAAATAACGTAAAAATCTATCGTAAACACGTCAAAATTCATAAAAATGAGAAAAAAACTCACTTTGTCACCCTTTTGACGGATATTGACGACAGCGCCGCAAATTTCGTTTCCATCCTCGTCGAATTGTTCACCGATGAGGGCGAGAAGCATCTCCATCCAGTAGTGGTCGAGGACTTCGTGTCGCTTGTGTTTGTCGACCATGACGAGCCAACGTCCGCCGCGGACGTTCTGATCATCTTCCCACATGGGTTTGATGCCCTCGCGGAAGACGTAGAAGTCGCTGCCCCAGCCGAGGCTTGACGGCTGGATCAGGTGGTTTACGACCCTGAAAAAGAACAAAAAAATGTAAAACTTGAAAAATTTAAATAAAAAGAAAAAATTTTTGGGATAAAATGAAAACTCACGACCAAAATCCTTCAACAGAGTCAAAAGTCGTTACTTTGCGTAGACAGTCTTTCCAATCCTTGGTACGGTCGCCCTTGAGGTACCAAAAGACCCAGCGGCAGTGCAGGGGATGGCGATTTGGGATGGTGGGTGGGAGTACTTCCCAGAGTTCTGAAAAGGGAGAAAAACTGGCTTATAAAACCAAAAACAAGCGAAATAGGCTCAAAACCTTAAAAAATGTCAAAGTAGGCCCAAAAACCCTAAAAATCCTCAAAAAAAGATCAAAAACCTCAAAAGATTGTCGAAAATGCTCAACAACCCTAAAAAAAAGGTTCCAAACCCCAAAAAAAGTCAAAAAGGACCGAAAACCCCCCAAAAAAATTGAAAAAAAACCAACCTCGAAAACGAAGAATGCTGGCCTCACGCTTCACGATATTGGCAGTTTCGGGCGAATCAACCCTCGGAGCAGGCTTCTTCTCAGGCTTGATAATGTCGGAGAGAAGCACCGGCGTGGCTTCCTTTCTGAGCAGCGATCGGGCAATCTTGGCGTGTTCTTCGGTGTCCGTCGACTCGACAGGGGTAGTAGGCGGTGCAGCCGTCTTGAAAGCAGCATCGTGGCTGACAGCGGCAATCGGAGTCGTAGGCGGGGGTGGGGGAAGCGGTGGCGAGGATGACGGGTTGTCACCACGCTTCGCATCACCGGAACCCTTGCCTTCAGTCGTTTTCGACTCCGATGATTTATTAGCTTCGTCGACGTTCGACATTTCGCGATGTTGCAACGACTCAAGAAAAAAACACGCAACTCGTCGACAAACGACGACTGACTCGGGTCAACGAATTTTTACTCGATCGTTATTATGCAAAAAAACTGTGCTCTGACTGACCTTCATTTTTTTTATCATGGGTGCAGAGGAGATAACAGACGTCTCTGCGGTCACGTTTGGGTGTGTTTAGCAGCGAGAGCTCGCGAATAGCCTGTCCTGAAAATACAAAAACAGGTATGGCACGCACGCGGTCACAAGGGAGTTTGAAATTTGGTCAAAAAACAAAAAAAATAATTTCGCGCGCTTTCTGACGCAGAAGATGGAAAAAAGGTTCAAAAACCACGATCCAAATAAATAAAAGGTAAAAATTTCGTATCTTGATTACGATAACCAACACACGCAAAAAATACGGTATGAAAAAATATAAAGATGTCAGAAAGAGAAAAAAAAACCGTTAGTTTTTTACTGAAAAAGTTACGTTTGCCTAAAAATTTTCCTCTCAAGAAAATCGTAATTCCAGAAAGATAACAAAACAGAAAACCATCAAAGCATCTTACTTTTTACGATAAACCGTTACCTTTTTACGGTATAAGTTACGTTCGCTTCTTCCTTTCGTTCCAAGAACACTATGCGCACAAAGTGTTCCCCATTCAAACAAAGCGCACAAATTTTTTTCAGCTTTTTCAAGCTTCTATTTCTCGACTTTTCTTCCCTTCTTCTCATGGAAGTCGATGAACAACCCGTCACAACGAATGGACATGTCGAGAATGGCTTTCACGAAGAAGCCCAGGAGGAACCAGAAGAGAGCGAAGCCAAGCTCTCTGTCGAGACGGCGACCGCGATGGAATCCGACGAAAGCGATGCGAGCAGCTCTGATTCCGAAATTGTGACTTTTGAATCCTATTTGGTTGGTTTTTTGCTTGTTTTTGCATTTATTAGGTTTTTGGGGGGTTTCAGAATCAGAGGCAACCACGAACGAGCGGATACAAGCACAAGCAGGGAACCGAGCTGGTTTTATGGACGTTGTCAAGGCTACTGCGTAACAACAAGCTTCGAGGGACTAATGAAGACTTTCAAGGTCGGTTTTGGGGTTTTTTTTAGGGGAGAAATGTGTCGTAGATTGAAAATGTGCGATTTTTGGGATTTTTGAAAATTTTATGGCTTTTTGCGTTCATTTTTTTCTGCGGCAGGTTTGATTTGATATTTTTGGCTTTTGAAGTTCTTTTTGGGATTGATTTGATCGATAACAAGTGTCGTAAGTCAAAAATTTACGATATGTGATGAGTTTTTGTTATTTTAGCCGGTTTTGGGATTTTTACTTTTTTTTGTGATTTTTCTGTCATTTTAGGCAATTATTTTAAACTGCGAGCTTCATTTTGAGATTTTTAACTCATTTTGGTTGTTTTTGGAAGTTTTGGATTAAAAAAATTTATCGTAAGCTAAAAATTGATGATTTTTGGATGGTTTGGTATTTTTCGGGTATTTTACGTACATATTTTGGTTCTATTTTTCACGTTTTTGGTTCTATTTGAGTTTTTTCACGTCATTTTCCTTTTCAGATGCCGAAGAAGAAGACGCAGCACTCGCCGAACTTCTGCGAAGCAAGGAAAAAGTCGAGCAATCCGCATCGGGTTACACGCTCGAAAGTCTGCTCGCAAAATGCCCGACTCCCCAGTTCGACATCCAGGTCGAACAGCAAATCAACCTCCCCATCATGCCTTTTCCCAACATGGATCGCTCCAATCGGGGCGTCTGTCGTTCGTTCAGCAAGGGCTACTGTCCCAACGGACAGCACTGTCATCTGAGGCATCTCAAGGGCGAAAAAACCGTCGTCTGCAAGCATTGGCTCCGTGGACTCTGCAAAAAGGGTGATGATTGCGAATTCCTCCACGAATACGATCTTTCCAAGATGCCAGAGTGCTTTTTCTTCTCAAAATACAACGCGTGCAGCAACAAAGAATGCCCATTTCGTCATATTGATCCTGAACAGAAAATCAAGGATTGTCCGTGGTACGATCGGGGTTTCTGCCGGCACGGGCCCTTCTGCAAGTACCGCCATCGACGACGCGTCATGTGTGAGGCCTATATGTGTGGATTCTGTCCACTTGGACCGGATTGTACGGATTTTCATCCGGAAAATACGATAGTGCCGCCCGAAGTTCCGTCTACGCAGAGACTGGCTCTCCTCTGTCACAATTGCCACGAAAAGGGTCACAAAGCGTCCAACTGCCCGCACCTGCCCATGCGCAAACCCGGTGGACCACCCATGATGATATCCAATTCGAGAGCCCCGGTACCGGGATTCGAAAATCGTCGATCCCTTGCCGATATCGTGTGCTACAAGTGTGGAAACAAGGGACACTACGCCAACAGATGCACTGTGGCTGTCACTTCTTTCCTCAAAGCAAACTGAGATTCTGAGATTTCTCGGTGCATGCAACGTGATATTGCTGTTACTTTTTTTTTTGTGTTTGTCTGTCGAATAAAGATTACAAAATAGAATTTGAAATTTGTGGGAACAAGGTTTTTTACCAGGTTTATACTGAAAAAGTAAAAGAAAAACGGTGAAAATATACTAAAAAAAAATTTCCGTTCGAGACCACTTTTTTGCGTTCGAAACTGTTTTT
The DNA here is from genome assembly GCA_963969345.1 of Turbatrix aceti. NCBI lineage: Eukaryota > Metazoa > Nematoda > Chromadorea > Rhabditida > Panagrolaimidae > Turbatrix > Turbatrix aceti. The sequence continues at coordinate 9,139,680 of OZ017767.1, read as the reverse complement.
TTCCGTTTGAGTCGATTTTTTCTGTTTTAGATTTTCGAACGGAAAAAAAGGTCTCGATTGAAAAAAAAATAAACGAGAAATTTTTCAATCGAAATCAATTTTTTTCTGTTTTGATTATTTTTTTTACCATTTTTTTTGTTTGTTTGCGATTACTTTTTTTGTGCTCGAAAATATTCTTTTTATTTGATTCGTTTTTTTCCGTTTCAGATTTTCGAACGGAAAACAGTAGTCAAAACGGAAAAAAGGTCTCGATTGGAAAAAAATAAACGAGAAATTTTCCATTCGAAACCATTTTTTTCCGTTTCGATTGTTTTTTTCCGTCCGAAACCATTTTTTTGCGATAAAATTTGTCTTTAATTTTTTAAATTATTTTTCATAACATTTCAAATTTCAGATGGGGGACGCAATCGTCTGCCCGATATGTTCAAATACGAAGTACACCCTCATTGAGGGATTTTACTACTGTACCCGGTGTCAATCTCAATCACAAGATTTTCGGGAAACAGAGGTCGACAGAATTGCCAATCCCCATAATCTGATTAGGACTGCAGCTCACAAGACAAAGAAGGATGACAATGCCAAAAGTATTTTTTTTTCGTTAACAAAAAAATATTTTTCAATAAAAAATTTATTTTTCAGAGTCACTGGGTGAAAAAACCGCCGTCGAGGGCATCAACATGCAGTCAGTCTTCCATACCACAACGTACCGTGAGGGCGATTTTCCGAGATATTTGCAGCAAGTTGGTCGACGGCTGACAACGTATGCCAGAATGGCCATGCAATTTTCAAAGACATTGGTTATGACTTTCAATGTTCCGCGATCTCTCGAGGTTTGTTGATCCTAACAAAAAGTGACCGAAAGACCCAAAAAAGTTACTTTTTGGACTAAACAAGCGTAAAAAAAAACAAACCGTAAATTACGGTTCTTGAGTGGAAAGTTGAGCAACTTTCCATTCGAGAACCACGGTCTCAAAGCGAAAATTTTGACGCGTTTTTGAACTAAAATTTGGTTTATAAACGTAATCGACGTATTTTTTCCAGAAAATTATGATTTTTATTATCCAGCGCAAAAAAATGATCGAAAAATTCAAACAAATGGTCTCGGCACGGAAATTTACTTACCGTGTTTTTTGTACTAAATTTTAGTTTTTTTACCGTAATCGATTTTTTTGTTGGTTTTCGTTTCCAGAATTTAGCGCAAAAAGTGCACCAGCGGTCTTGACGCGAAATTTTTTTTGCGCGTTTTGAACTAAACTTTCGTATTTGAAAGCAATTTGACTTTTTTTTTGTTTTTGAACGTAATTGGACCTATTTTTTTTCATTTTTTCCAGAAAGTGATGATCTACTTAATCCAGCGCTACTACATTTTCCACAAAGTAGCATTTGTGCCGGAAGAGATCACAGAAGACGGAATTCCAGGATTCAAGTTCACACTTCGAACGACGCTTGAAATCCGTACAGATCTTCGAAAAAAGCGCAAGGAAAGGCTCAGACTCCGAGAAGAAGCCAGAAACGCTGCAGAACAGGAATCTCGTCTCGCGGATGTTATGAGTTTTCTTAACACATTCGAAGACACGCAAAACAGTACGCCTTCTCGCCGGGAAGCCGATGATGACGACGACGACGACGACGAAGATCCCCAGGACCCGGAAGACGATCCCGACGTGCTGTTTAAAACTACGCAAACGAGGCTGACAACTGAAGCTGTCATCGCAGCGGGACGGATGAGACTGGACGTGTCTATCATGCTGTCTATGCTCTACCTGGCATTGCATCTCATTGGCGTCAGGTATATCACTCTTTCGGATTTGTACAGGTTAGTTTTTTTTTAGCAAATTATTTTTATCACAACAATGGTAACCAAATAATACTATTTTTCGGTTTTTTTTGTGCTTGAACGAAAAAATTGAAAAAAAAAATTGCGGGCAATTTTTTTTAGAAAAAAAATGTTACAAGATAATTTTACAAAAAAGTTTTGTAGAATATTATTTTTCAAAATAACAAATAATAAACAAAATATTTTATTTCATTTTTCAATAAAATAAAAAAAATAAAATGTAATAAAAATTTGAAAAATTTTATTTTTTTCGAAAAAAATATTTAGTAAATTTTATTTAAATAAAAAAAAATTTAATTTCCAGTAAAAAAAAATTAAAAAATTGTTTTTATTTAAAATTAAAAATTAATTAAAATTTTTGTAAAAAAAAATTTTTATTACAAAATTAAAAAATTTTAATTCCAGGTTTAAATTTACAAAGTAAAAAAATTCTTTTTAGTTTTAAAATTTTTTTTGTGGTACATTTTTTTATGAATAATTTTACATTATTTGAAAACAATCCGTATCATTTTTATTTAAAGAAATTTCGTTTTTTAAAATTTTTTTCTAAAAACAAAAAATTTTGAAATTGTACGAAAATTTGAAAAATAAAAATTTTTTAAAAAAACAATTTTTTTTTCAAAAGTGTTTTCAATTCTGAAAAAAAAATATTTTAGATGGTTTCGAGAAGGTCGCCTGTACATGACAAACAGTCAGTTCCACGGTCTGTCATCATTCCACGACGTCAAGGATCTGTCAACAAGTTACGCTGTTCGAAGGCTGTGGTTAGCCATTCCCGAATGCGTTTCTCTCTCTGACGCCTACCGTTTCCTGGGCTACACCGCGGGCTGTCTGCCGCTGCCAGCCTCTATCCCACTCGCGCCCGTCGATCTCCAGGTAAATCGTCTTTTCTGGAATCTCAACCTGCCGCATAAGATGCGTCGACAGTACGACACGCTTCTTCGCTTCCTGGGAGAACCCTTCATGGACGCCTCACCTGTCGAACTCAAAAAAAGGTATCCGGCTCATGAGGATTTTCTCGGCAGGCTTATGAAAGACACTGCCCATCGCAAAGCCTTCGGCACGACTTCATTTTTTGCGTGTTTCTACGAAGAAGACTGGCGAGATCTCCAAAAACTGATCTCACCCGAAACCAAGCTTGCAGCTGTTTTACTTCTCGTCTTCAAGCTGATGTATGGCTTCGACGGAAAACACGAGTATGGCATGGTCCATGCCGATGCGGGGGTCTTTGATATCCGACGATGGATTCTTCAGGCGAGGCTGAGGACCGCTGCTTGGAGGGGTATACCGATGGAAAAGATTTTTGACAAAACGTGAGTTTTTATAAAAAAAAGATTTTTTTGAAAAATTAATTCTCGACACGAAAATTTTGTTTGGCACGGTTTTAAACATAATTTGACTTTTTTTTCGGAAATCCGACGAAAAAAGTACGGAAAGTAAAAAATTGTGTGCAAATTGTAAAAAAGACGTAAATTGTTTGTTACGATTAATCTAGTAACTTTCCGTTCGAAAACAGGGGTCTCGGCACGAAAATTTATTTGTAATCACGATTGGACTTTTTTCGCAAAACTTAGCAAATAAAAGCGACCGAAAATTTTAAAAAATGGTGTCAAAGTTCTCAAAAGACGTAAATTGTTTGTTACGGTGAATCCAGTAACTTTCCGTTCGAGAACCACGGTCTCGACGCGAAAATTTAGTTTTGGCACGTTTTTGAACATAATTTGACCATTTTTTTCGGAAAACGAACGAAAAAAGTGACCGAAAGGTAAAAAAAAGGGTGCAAACCGCGGTCTCGACGCGATTTTTTTTTGTGCGTTTTTGAACTAAAATTTTGTTTTTGAACGTAATTCAACTTATTTTTATTTTTATTTTCAAAAAATGACTCATTAGCGTAAAAAAAACCTCAAGCGTCCATTTTTTTACATTTTTTTACATTTTCTTTATTTTTCGTTTGTTTAAAAAAAAAATATTACCATAAATTTTTTTTTCAGTGCCTGCACCCTAACAACGGGAATTGCCTACCAACGAAGCATAATGAGCCACTTTGCTCATTATCAAAACGCCCGTTACCAACGTTCAATTAATTTCGAAAAATGCATCCCTGTTCGATCCTTTATCGTCCAGCGCGACAAGGCTTTCATCCGTCCTTCCGGCTTGGATATCTCACAGTTTGTCAACTACAGCGATGAAGCTGTCTACGCTCCCATGCGGTACCACGCGACGAAGCGCGATGAAGTTGATCGACTTCTCAAAAATCCTCTACTCGATTCCCGACGGATAAAGCTTTTTTTCGAAGACTATTCCCGTCAGAAGCTGGACTACCATCCGGTCGACGTCGAAGAACAAGCCGCGGATTCCAAGACAAAACCGATGGTCGGCGAAAAGTGGCTGAAGTTGTTCCCCTGCAGTGTTGTTTACAAGGTAGGCGGTTTTTAACAGGAAACCTTTTTTTACACCATGAAAAAATTATCAGTTTCTATTCTAAAAATTTTCAAAAACGTGCAAAACATAATTTCGTGTCGGAACCGCGGGTTTCGAAGCGAAAGTTGTTCGACCTATCGTAACCCACAATTTGCAGTTTTTTTTGATTGTCGCGCCGTTTTAGCTCACATAGTTTATTTTTTGGTCTTTTCTGTCACGTTTTGCGCTTGATTTTAGACAAGACGCAAAAAATTTCATCATCAATTACGTTCAAAAACTAAATTTTCGTTCAAAAACGCACCAATGTCAATTTTCGCGTTGAAACCGCGGTTCTCGAAATTAAGAAAATTTAAATGGAAATTCTAAAAAAATACAAAAAACAACAATAAAAAGTTTTTTTTCAAATTTTCAAATTCAGTTTTTTTGAACGAAAATAATTTTTTAGCCTTGCCCCCGTCGATCTTTCATCAAAATCTTCCACCGTAAAAAGGCGTTGAATAAAGGTCCACTTCGACCAGTGCTTTTCAATTCAACAAGCCGGCAATTCTACGCCGACCTCAGCCGTGATCCATCATTTTCCTTTTTCAAGGAACTCGTCGATTTGGTCGCTTTGGTCATTGCTGAGGACGCCGAAGTTCTCTATGCTGCTTTTTTGATGGTCGAAAATGTCATTTTGAACCGAGAAAAGTAAGACATATTTTTTTTTGCTTTTCAATGATTTTTTTGCAGACTGGTCAACCTGAAAGTCGACATCGAATCCAGAAAACCGTTTTGCGTTGGTTTGACTTCAGTCAGAAATACTTCCTCGGCATTCCTAAACGCAGAGGAAGTGACTGGAAGCAAAGATCCACTGGAACAGAAGTTTTTGGTTGAAAGGGGAAAACTGCGGTCAAAAGCGTGGTGTCCGTTGCGTCGACGGAGAAAGTCTGTTCGACGGAGAAATATTTTATCGGAGAACATGGAAGACGAAACGGCTGGTGAAGAAGATTCTGGAGCGGTCAATGATTTGGAAAATGGTCTGTTGCCGGCTGAGAGCCAGATTGCCGATGCCGCACTGGATAACGCTCCGGATTTGTCAAATGAGGAATCAGGAACTGTGGATTTGGGTTTGACAGGTGCAACGGATGCTGAACAACCGGCAACGAACTTCAGGCAGGCGTCTTGGGTTCTGAAATGGAAATCGAAACCTGTCGAGGCGATTCTGGGGATCCAGAATCCTCTTCGCAATTTATCGATGCGTCACTGTCCGCTGAAGGCCAAGAAATGGAAGTCGAGATTACTGAAGTCGTTTCTGAGAATTCAGAATCCACTTTGAAGACTTCTGAAAATCCAGAATCCACATCGATGGATGTAGACAATCCAGAATCCATTTCAAAAAATTCTGTAAATATAGAATTTACGTCAAAAAATTCTGAAAACCCAGAATCCATTTTCAAAACTTCTGAAAACTCAGAATCCACTTTGAAAACTTCAGATTCCGCTTCTCAAGACCAAGTTCCCTCTCAAAACGCTTCAGACCCAAAAAAAGTCGTTTCCAGCGACGATTTCAGCTCCGCAAACTCAACAGAATCTGATTCTGTCTCCGACGCTGATTCTGGACCGGTAACTCAACTTGGACGCCGCGCTGAAAAAATTTCCTTTCTCGAAACCGGATCAACAGTATTCACTCCCACCTCGAAAAAATCGAAACCGCCACCGAAGTCAAAAGTACCCCCAGCGAAGAAAAAAAAGACTACCGTATCCAGCGAAGATGACGATGCTGAATTTTCATCGAAATCAGATACCTCGTCATTTGAGGTTGATTCAGACGAAAGTGTCAGTGCAGATTCCACCACAACTTCGAAGACGAAAACGAAAAAGACGATTTCACCTTCGAAGAAGGCTTCGAAGAAAACTTCAAAGAAGCCTACCGTAACCGGCGATGACGATGAATTTAATTTAAATTCTGATTCTGATTTGACGAGCGACGAGAATGAATCAGACACGGGTGAAAGCATATCATCTGTGTTGGACGTGGATTCAGATGAACTTGATGACAATGACAACAACGATTACGATATTTTTGACACCATTTATACAAATGACTTGGCGCTTCTGTATTGGAGATACTGGTGATGATTTGTGTTATGGATCTCATTTGTTGATTTTGTTAAATTTTTATTATTTACTTTTACATTAAATGCTAAATAAATGCTTCTTGTTTAATTGGATTTACTTTCTCCAAGAATTATTTTTCAAAAAAATATTTTTTTACTTTTTTCAAATTAATTTTTCCGTACTAACTCAGTTTTTTTTTAATTTTATAGTTTTTATTTTTGAAAAACATCAGAAACATGATTTTATTATTTTATTGTCCGGTTTTTTGATTTTATTGTTTTAAAAAACGGGCGAGAAAATTAAAAAAAATCAATTATTGGCATTTTTGTATCGACTAATTTTTCTTTGGTTTCGCATCTTTTATTTGGCATCTGAGCATCAGTCGCAAGCGGTACTGAAAAAAAACCTGATCTTTTGGGTACCCGGCTGAAAAGCCGTACTTTCGGTTGATTTTTCCGAAAATCCAACCGAACGCGAAAATTTAGGTCTCCTGATCAAAAATCCCATACTTTTTATAGAAAAATTCTTTTTTTATAGAAAAACTTCCAATTTCCCTTTTCCTTTTGTGTCTCTTCTTTTGCAACAAACAAACAACTTGAACATCTTCAATTCACAGAAACATTTTACAATTCACAAAAACACATATTTGCCCCTCTTTTGTCCAAATTGCGTTTTCGTGCTTTTTTAAAAATCCAACACAATGGATAATTTGACAATCTTCTCCGTATTCAATTTTACACATTCGTTCAAAAATTTTTATTACTTACAATAACGACATGATCAAAAAAACACCTGTGTGATAGTACATCAAAAACATAATTTTTGTTATTTAGATACAGTATCCATTCATTGATTTTTCAAACAAACACAACGTTTGATCTCACTTTTTCACTTTTTTTTGTCAATCCCTAGAGGAACGATAAAATTAGTACATAATCAAAAATTGATACAGTAAGACAACTGAGATAAAAAAAAGCAAGATAAAAAAAATTAGTTAAACGATAAAATCTATACTACCGTATATCAACGAACAAAAACCCAAAAACCGCATGATTATTGGTACATATTTAGGTTTCGACATTTTTTAGCTTTTTTTTACACCGTAACGAACACAGAAAAAAATGGATAATAGAAGCGAGAAAAAATTGGAGGATCCAAACTGTGTCCAAACTTGGACACAGGCAAAAAAAACGTGGGATGGAGGTCAGTCAATAAATCAAGGATCAAGGAATCCGTAACCGGTCAAAGCATGCCCCGACGGAAGAGTTTGGTAGGCTTGACTTCAATGTTGAAAAATTTGCTGTCGACGAGAGGCGACATGGCAGAGCCGTTCGTGCGCCTGACGTCTTTCGTCGTCTGAAGTGGCTTCAGAATCTGGAACGAGCAGAGTAGCGATCGATCCACGTTCATGACGGCTCCTGCGTTGTCAAATTCGCCACAGTAATTGGGAGCGGAGAAAATCGTGACGAGACCACGTTTTCCGAAGAATTCGAATCCGTCTTCGATGACCTGAAAAAAATTGAAATAAAAAATTTATTTTAGAAATTTTTAAATATAAAATGTGTTTTAAAAGTTTGATCATTTTTTGGATAAAAAAAATTAAATTTTTCGAATAAAAACTTTAAAAAAATGTTCAAAAAAAATTAAAAAAAAAACATTTATCAAAATTTTTTTTTTCGTTTTATTATTTTTATTTTAATTTTAATCAAAAAAATTTAATTTTTGATGTTTAAAAAAAATTTTCATTTTTTTCATTTTAAAAAAAATTAAAAAACTGATTTTTAAAATTTAAAAAAAAAATTTAAAAAAAAAAAAATTTTCTATTGTACGAAAAATTTATTTTACGTTTTTTTTTCAAATATTGTTTTTTCAAAATTAAAAAAAACAAACCTGATGTCCTCTAACAACAATATCCAAATCCATTTTCTGCAGAAATTGGCTCAGCACATCGGGTCCAAAAACATACGATACACCCCGATCATTGGGTGCCCAGCCGAGAATCTTGTTATCCGGATCACTCCATAACAAATCGCACAACAATCCGGTTTCCTGAATTTCAACGGGTCGAACGGTTCTTCTGAGTTGATCGAGTGACCTGAGATGGGGTGAGAGGCCGCCGTGGCAACAGAATATCTTGTTTTCTATGAGCGCGGCTACCGGCATGCAGTTGAAGACATCCTGGAACGTCTTCCAGACTTTGACGTTGAATCTCCGCTTACACTCGTCGTAGAACCCGTAGATGCGATTGAGTGATGACACCTCGTGATTGCCTCGTAGTAGGAAAAAGTTGCCCGGATATTTGATTTTGTAGCATAGCAATAGAATTATTGTCTAAAAAAATAAAAATAAAAAAAAATTTTTTTTGGATCAATGTTCGAAAAAATTTTTTTTTGGGAAAATGTTCAAAAAATAAATTTTTGTTAGGTGATGTAATTTCAGATGCCCCCGCGTTGTTGACATTTGCAGAAATGTTTTATATTTAATCCTGTATTGTATCTTTTTTTAGCTTCCAAATCCCCCTCATTTTTTTGTCTTGAAGAAAATGGCTTCAAAATTATCTGGAACCAATAAAAAAAATAAATGAACACATGTTCGTTGTTCGTTTTTCCATTTTCTATTTTTTTTTGTTGAATGTAGGCTCTTTGGACCCGTGCAATAACAAAAATTGCACCACATGCACGCCGCGTGTGCCATAAGCGCACACTTTTTTTCCTGTGCCTACTCAAATATCCTAGATACTTTCTTTTTCTACTTCTTCGTCGTCGTTTCGTTTTTTTCTCCGTGGTCAAATTACACCTTGTCACATGACACAAAATGAAGCTTGGTAAAAGAATGAAATGAGTCCGGCACGAAAAACGACGTCCTTAAAGACCAAATCATGTTTAGTATGTTTTTTTGAGACCAAGTGAGAGTGAAAATTGGTTTGTGCCGTGTCAAATGACACCCACAGGAAAATAGTGATCTTCCGTTTAGCTCCATTTTTGGCACTATTCCATTCAAAAAATTTTCTTTTATGAAAAAAATGTTTTTCAAAAAATATATTCTTGCACCCAAATTGTTTTTCGTACTGTTTTTCGATGAAAAAGAGGGGGGGGGGGGTTCCCCGGATTTTATGTATGTATTTTCGGGATCTCAAGAGTGTCTGCTTTCTTGAATGTATTTAAAAAAGGCAAACTGAATACAGAATACATAAATGAATGGAAAGAAGAAGCTTTTTGGCTTCTTCTGTTTTTTCTCTCTCACGTACATTCTGAGATTTGTTTTTGAGACGGAAGTCCCGAAAAAAATATTTAGAAATAGAAGCAGACAGGGAGTCGCCCTACGCAAACTGAACTTGAACTAGGATTAACATAAAAAGTTGATGGTGTCAGGTTTTCAGTAAACGAAAATTTTTTGTGAATCATATTTTTTTGTACATAAAATTTTTTTGTGATTCATAATTGTGAATCACTCGTGTGAATAAGTTCTGTTAACAAATAAAAGAAAATTTCGAATTTCAAAATGCATCTACAGTATCCAAAAATACAGGTTACATAATTTTTTTACAATTTTTTTCATTACGATCAACGAGATCAAAAATCCACCGTTATGCAATGTTCTATAAAAAAACTTTTTCAAGAAAAAACGCAATCTCTTCAACAACTTTTACGTCGCAGCTTTTTCTTTGAGTGGCCACAGACGCACATCTTTCAAATTCCTACCAGGCGCAAAAAAAACGCGCAAATTGCACTAATTTATTTATAAATCTCCCCTTCCACCCATAAAAAAAACTTGACTTACCTCAAGACTTTTCGGTCCTCGATCGACGTAGTCTCCCTGCAAGAAAAAAACAGTCAGTCTTTTTTTTTCTCAATTTTTTTTTCAACACATACCAAAAATAGATAATTTGACGACGGCGGAAATCCGGCTAGTCTGAATAATCGTAGCAAGTCCGAAAATTGTCCGTGGATATCACCTGAAAAACAATAACAACATTTTTTGTTTGTCTGAGACATGTTATTTTTCATCATCCAAATATTACGTAGTCAGTCAATCGCCCTGTTTGTGGTAAACAAATTATTTTCTGTGCCATTATATCTTTTTTCATTGCCCCCCGCACTCTTGTTTTTTATCGTTATCCATAAAAATGTCCATAAAACAACCGACCCACGTGGGTGCAAAAAAAGATGGCACTAATAAATTTTTTTTAAATTTATTTATTTGAAAGTTGTGTTTCTGGTTTTTTGTGTACTCAGTTTCGGCTAATTATAATGCAAAAAAAGATCCTTTGTTGGTTGTCAAAGTCAAAAAATAGACTCCAGAAAAAAATTTGTGATGTGGTTCCTTTCTTTTTTTCTTTTTTTGGGGGAGGAGAAAAAAAGAAAGGAACTATGAGGTCATCAGTGACAAATAATTGAAATACGAGACGCAGCAATCTCCTACGCAAATGCTCCTTAAGTTTAAAAAAATTGACCTTTAGCATGTGCAACTTTAAAAAAAAATTACACATTCAAAAATTTTTTTTCAGAATCCAAGGTCTAGTCGAAAACAAAAATAACCCAATGTATTCACTAATTTCCTAATTAACGTCACAAAAAAAGTACAGAAATGGCAAACGCCGGCCAGCGCCTTTTTTGTTTGCTCCCATGAAGGAACATAAATACTTTGAAAAAAATGACGTCGCCGAACCGAACCTCGGTCGCCGGATGTTGTCTAATTTGCTTTCATTCACTGGAGGACAAAAGATGCTTATGTGAGACTTCGCAATGCAATGCAATGCAATGTAATGTAATGTACCCAACGGCGGGCAAAAAAAAACAACAGTGCAAAGACAACGACTGGTGCAAAGGCATCAACACATTTAGCGTTTTTTGTCAGCAGTTTGGTCCTTGGCCTATGACAAATAAAAAAAAATACTGCTCCTAACGTAATATTTTGTAAAAAAAATTTTTGGTTCAAGCTGAAACAGAAGAAAAAAAGTGCGTCGTCAAAAGTTTAAATTTTTAATCTCATAGAATCTTTTTTTTCGTGGATAATGTCACAAAGCACACACAGAATTTGTAACTAACTATACATAAATGTTTTTTTTTGTTGCAAAAATCACGCAAAATTGCACGTATAATGAATACAAAAATGTACTACCGTAATGCATTTTTTTGTTCACGACAGAAATTTTTTTTGAGAGATGCACAATTTTGTTTGTAAATGTGCAAAATTCGAAATTGAACGAATAAATTTTTTGTTCGATTTTTTGTTTTTAAAAACGTCCCAAAAAACGTGAACACAACAAATTTTTTTTGAGAGATGCACAAATTTATGTGTCAATGTGCAAAATTCGAAATTGGGCAAGAAATTTTTTTTTGTTTGATTTTTTGTTTTTAAAAAAGTTAACCGCAACTAACCTGCAATCTTGAGCGGAGCATTGAGTTCCAGCAACATGGGTTGTTGCAAAAAAATTTGTCTTGCCAGCGTGCATACCATTTTGATTTCGTGTTCTGTCACATCGATGGTATGCTTCCATGATTGTTCCTGTTGTGTGAGTCGACAGATTATACTGTCAACGTCGAGTTGACCAAAGATAAACGACTTGCGTCGTGTAACCATAACTTTCTTTGCAAGGTCCAGTTCGTTCGTCTTTGAAATCAACAAAAAGTTTCGTTACGTTGAATAACAAATTAAATACAATACACCAGAAAAAGTGATTCAACTGCAACTAACGGCGGCGGTGGCGGTTTAAGTTACGGCAGAATGTGTGCTTGCTTACGCGTCCGCAGTCGACGGCACTGGAGGGCACGAAAGGGGCTTGGTTTCGCTATCAGTGGCGCGGCGATGCGATGTGCAGTAAAAAGTGTGCCTCTGGTAGACAGACACTCTTGGTGGGGTCAGTCAAAAGTTTTGTGGCAGCTAGCGCACACACAACCAGGCGTTTTTTATTTATTTCTTTTTTGAAATAAATTTCGAGTCGAAAGAGGAAAAGAATCCAAACAGGAAGGCGCCTGGCAGAAAAAAAGGATGAATTCTTTTGTGAATTCCTAAAAAAAGGCAAAGTTAACCAAAAAAATTGTGAAACCCCAAAAACGAATTCTAAAAAATCACGTCACGTCGCGGGAAAAAAATGTCGTGTCGAAGGAACAAATTAGGACAAAAAAGTGTGCCCTGTGATTTTAAATAAAAGCCAGAGGGGGGGGGGGGTAGGGGCAAACCTTTGCCCCCTTCTTTTGTCAATGGCACCCGGCACAACAATGCACCCCAATCCCCTGAGGCTTAACTCTCTGCAACACGCCGTTGCAGAACACAATGGCAGTTTCGAATAATTGGGGGGGGGGGGTTTGTAAAAACGATAATTTTTGATTTTTTTACCTCAAGCAAAAATCCACAAAAATGGTTTGCGCAGGAGAGGAAGTCAAGTCAGGACACACAGACACCTGACTTCCCCTCATATCAGCTGCACTCGATCGCGGGAGATGAAAGGGAGAAAGAAAGGAAAAAAAAAGAAAGAAAGTGAACAACCCAAACAAAAAAAAATTTTTTCCCACAGAACACAGAATCAAACGACTAGTAGTAGTTATGGTTGTACGAGACTCACAGGAAGCCAGGAAAAAGTGACTGCGTGTGGTGGCTGAGGCTGGCAGCAAAGCGATGTTTACTCCCGAAACAAGAAAGGACGTCGGAGCACACGCAGCAGCATGTGTTTGTGCGTGTCGGAGGGGGAAAAAAAGAGAGAGGTGGAAGTAGGGGACAACAAACAGATGAGCAAACAATCTGCGCGACAACGACAACGACGACGACGAGGACGAGGAGTACGAAAAAGCTTGTGGTGTGGATCTGGTAACCTTTTCTCCCTCTTGCGTTAACGTTGTTGCGTAGACTTGACTTCCTCCCCTCTCTCAACCCTTTAGTCACCCTTAATCTGCACACTATGGGGTAAAAAGGTGCGGAAATGGGAGGGGTTACATGGAGGCATAGCCTGTTCTGCGTACTAAAACAAGGTGTACGAGGTGTGGATACGTAGCAGAATTCCTTGATAGTAAGTATTTGCACTATATAATGAGTAATTTGACGTTAGCTTAATAACGATTAAAAAAAATATATGTACTTAATACGCATACATAAGAATGTCTAGAGACTCCTCGCGCAGTATCTTACTTACTTAGCGCTAATACAATATCCGCAGTACAATGAGACATATTTATCATAATGGTAAACGTGTAAACGTCAATTTGTACTTTTAGTAAAGCACATTGCAACTGTGATAATAATATATTAGTATGATACGGTTATATGTATGTAACAACAACAGTCTTGTATAAGGTTATATAACGTATATACATACGTTATATAACCTATATGTACGTTATATAACATTAGATTTTTGTTTGTTGCGCACAATGTAAAAGGTATAAACACTGTCATACATATAACCCATAATACAAAATGCGGTGTAAATATTATACAAAACCACACACATTTTAAACTTCCTGACATACTGTACAAAATCATGCAAGCATGCAATGTTTAACGGATAACACCTTACTAAAGTACAGAATTTTTTTGACCGTAAAAATCTCAATCTTAGTACATTAAGAAGAACATTATTTATCAACATATTTATTTTCCAGTGAAAAAAATTTGAAAACCAAAAAGTTCATTTGTGAAATCATGTCTGATTTGTAAATTAAATAGATTTTGTCTTGTACGGGTGACACTTTTGTCTAACTAAACTTTATAACTGATGTGAATATTATTATAGAAAACATTCTTGAACGTTATTAAAGAAATAGTTCTAATAATAACCGTAAATTTAACAAAACTTGCATCAGTCATCTGCACACCTTTGCTTGTCGAGGCAAAAAAAAACGATGATTTGGGGTCACAGAAAGCGGAAAGGTGAATGAATGCACCACCAACCAACCACCGCGCGGGCAGAGTGAGGAAATCAAAAACATTTTGAGTTCATCCGTACTACATTTATATTTTTATCCGCTACCTGACGGAGTGAGAGGTCGGCGGGTCGGAGGGTCGGAGTGGATGAATCAAAAAAAAGATCATCGAGTCGACGCTTCGAGAACAACAAGTCACCCTCCCTCCTTCCTTCTTTTATTCTTCTTCCTGCCTTCCGTCCCGTCTGCGTCAACAGTAATCACAATCACAATCCCTTTACGTTACCTGTCTGTACGGACAAAAAAGCTTTTCTATTTTTTTTGTGTTAAATCGAAATTCAAAACCATAATAAGTAAATAAACACGGATCAACGGGAACCATGAATGCAGGCGTACAACAACAACAATAGTGAATTCTATCGGAAACTCGGAGGTCTTATGTATGTATGTATGTATGTATTCGACGCAAGTGAACTTTACAAAAAACAAACCACGCCAAAAACGTGAACAAACAAAAAAATGTAAAAAAGAACCGAACCACAAAAATCACATTCAAAACCCCCAAAAAACATGCACAAACCATTGTTCTTGCAAACGCACTAAATTATGTATGTTAATCGTTGTATTTATTCATGAAAAAAAATTTTTGCACAAAAAATGTTTTTACGTCATCATGCCTCTGTGTTTGACAGCTTTATGCTGCAACCTTTTCACAAAAATGTGACACTGCAAAAAAGGTAGGTGTTCGCTTGCAATAATTTTTTTTACAAAGAATTTGGACTTTTTGGAGAATCACTGAATGAAAACTAAAATTTATTTTGGTACATATTCCCGGAGTGTTCCTATAAACTATAAAAGAATTCATAATATTATGAGCTATCTTTAATATTCTGGGAAATTGGAGTGTTATTTAATGAAAACTATTTTGGTCTAGATGAATCCTAATAATAAAACTGAAAAATCTATTTATTTAGAATTTTGCCAATGTTAGTTTTTCTGAGTATTGATAATAGATAAATTACAAAAATAAATATGACGAAAAGATTCACCAGTTTTATGAATAAAAACACATTTTTTTTCTGAATGTAAGTTTCCTTTTTGAACCCGCACTTTTACTCAAAAAGAATAACGAAATTTCCACTGCCCCGAGGTCAAAAATAAATTTAATACAAATTCTCAATGACTAATTTTTTGTCTAAAAATGGCTTAACTAAGCCGATTATTTATGCATGTATGAGTAAACCTTACGTAAAAAATTATACAATAAAACTATTATAAAAAAACTTATTTTACGACCCCACATTTTTTTAATCCCACACAAAAAATTTTCATTTTTTTTTAAATGCGTAAGAACAAAAATAACAACACGAAAAAAAAAATTTGTACATAAATATAACTTTGACGAAGTCTATTTTCCGCGACAAAATCAAATCAAAAACAAAAAAAATAGATTCCAGTCCTCAAAACCCCCAATAAAAATTAAATATAGTAAATATTATACCAAAAACCACGTATATACATAAATCAAAAGTTGTCATGCCGGGTTGACTTCTTATGAGTTTTCCTTTTTTTTCATGCCCTATGCTTGGCACCGGAACCATCAAAAGTGTCATCCATGGCATCATGCAGTGAACTGGCATTGCTCCCTTCGGTCCAATCCCCCCCTCCCTGACAAACAAGACAAGGAAGAACCGAACAAACTCAACTTAAAAGGAAGTAAACCTTGGTAACTTTCAAACTTGAGTCAAAAAAAGGAAAAAAAAAGGAAAAAGTTGTCCTTGTTCAGTCAGTTTTGTCCATCGCATCGCCCAACGGCAAAGAGAAGAGGGAGAAAAAAACACAGAGATGACGGGTTGGTGTGTATAGGGTGATGAGACAAGACATCATCAGCGACGACATGTCTCCCTCTCCTCTCCATGTCCATCTCCCTATCGCTACATCATCCCCGGGGAGTGGTCTTGACGGTCGAGAGGGGGTTGCGTGGCCCGGCCCGGCCCCGGTTGATTGGAGCAAAAAAAAAAGCAGTGTCAAAAACAGCTTTTCGCCGACCGACTCTTATTTTGCCATATGTACATGCATGCACACTTTTGCAACAGAAGGCATCCCTCAAAAAAATTACCACTTTATAAAAGGCATGTGAATGAACGAACGAACGAACGAACGAACTTGAGACGGAAAAGAGGGGGAGAGGATGATGGTCTTTGACGTCGTTTCAGTTTTCTCACAATGCTCAAAATAGATACAAACATTTTCAAATTTTGTTGTCTGCAGGAAAGAAAACATGTGGTTTTGTCGGATGTGCAAAAATAAATACATAAGTGTCAAGATTTTGTTTACTAACACAAAAAAATTATTTCAAATTTAAGTAAAAATTATTATAAAGCCCATAAAAAATATGTATAAAAGTACAGTATGACCCCAGTCAAACCATCTAAATACATGCATACGTCAAAGTTTTCTCAAGTACCCCTATACTAACTTGATGGGAAAATAGACTAAAAAAATGCCAAGTCATTGAATTTTATAGCTTTGCGGCACTTTGATAAATAAAAATATCTAAAATGTGGTTTAGAGTTGATAAAAAGTTGACTCGCCCAAAGTTCGAAGTCTAAAAATTGGTCTAGAGTGCCAACTGGGAATGCAATCTAAAATGTGTGTATTTAAAAAAATAAATACACAGATATTTACTAAATAAATGCCAAACAACTAGAGTAGAAAAATTGGATTTTACAAAAATTTTAATTTAAAAAAAAACACGCTTTTTTGAATTTTTTTGTGCCAGCCAGGTAAATACATAAATTGACTTTTAACCTCGTCAAAAAACCCCATTTATTCAAAAATGTTGTAAAATAAACATATCGACGACTCTCGTATGTACGTACTACAAACTCCTGTAAACCTCAATCGTTTGGTATTTACTACCACGTAGAGAACCCCAAAGTACGTACACTCGGTCAAATAAATGGTTTTAGTTGTTAGAAAAATTGTTGCACAGTATGTTTGTAAGTAGTACTCAAAAATACCGGAGGATCAATTTTTTTGTTAACGTCTTTTGTTAACGTCTACAAAAAAAAGCACATACTTCCTTTTGGTTTTTGTAAAAAAAAATTTTTCCAACCACAGTAATGTCAAAAGTTGAGTAAACAAAAATGCATAAAAATGGCAGAGCGAAAGAAAGCCTGGACTGTGCAGGCACAGGTGCAACACAGAGCAGAGCAGAGCACAGCAGAGTGAGTGCTGGTTTCTGTGTGAAAACGTCGAAGAAAAAAAGCAATACATGTAACAAAAATTTTTTTTCCAAATGTTTGCCGAAGCTAAACTTGTGAATATTTTTCAAGCGCGGAATAAAAAAAACTATTTATCTAAAAAAAGCAAACGTTGAACCGTTTAAATAAATTTTGTGTCTATTATAGCATTTACAAAAGCAAAAAAATTTACAAATAAATATTATTCACCAAAACCATCAACGCCTGAAAAAAAACATTTGCAGCTGAAAAATAGAGAAAAAAATTATGCATGCGTTCGTTCGTTTGACAGATAATGTTTTAGATGAACGTTTATTTTTAGACACGTGGTGCATTAACAAATTATAAGTACTTATGTTTGCAAAAAAAAGTACAGAATATTTGATTGGCATGCTGTGTCAGAAAAAAATATATTTATCACGAGTACAACAATTTTTTGTATCTCTCAGAATAAAAACACAGTACACATAATAAATACAATACTGTCAATTTGCTTATCTTTCAGATTTGTATTTTTTTACGTAAGCACAAAAAAAATTATTTTTAGACCAACTTGACTTACGACTTTTGATCGCTGTACAACGTTATTTACGAAGGAAAGGAAACAAAAAAAACTAAAGCGCATTTATTTATTTTTGTTGTCCCGATGAAAAAATTGAAAAATGATGCGCAAACAGGGAGAAAAGTTTGTAAAACTGACCTAAACCAAAGAAAATTGCATGAATTTTGAAAAAAAAAACAGGGAGATCAAATTACTATGGTGAACTTTTTTTGCACCCGACAGGTAAACAAGTTGGGGTGTGTGTGTTTGTGAACGTTTTTCTGACCTCAGATTCCTTGTTATTGAAAATCAGAAAAATATTTAATAACTGGCTAACAGTAAACTGGTTTTATATATGCTTGCATGAGCATAAAAGTGTTTGGGTACCCTGGCGACAAAAAAAGAAACTTGGGCGGGCTCCAAGCTGGATTTTTTGAAAAAAAAACAAAAAAATTTTTTTTTTTGAAAAATATGCAAGAAATAAATGCCATTTCAAAAAATTACGATTTTTAGCTAAAAAAAATATTATTATGATTTTTGAACAATAAAATGTTTTTTCTTTTCAAAAATAGTATTTTAGGGCCAACCAGGGGGGTTCGTAAATTTTTTTGTACACAAGTAAAAATTTTACAATTACCCAAAAATAAATTTTCCGTGTGCTCGATTACGTTGCAACTCTTATTTTAGTACACGTGAATGAAATAACGAGATTCTCACTGTGTTCTTCAGAGTATCGTAATTTCCCCGAAAATGAAACACATGTCACATACACAAAAAAGTTATTATACCACTGAAAAGTACAATCTGGCATCATGACATTAATAAAACTTTTTCCAAAAATGATGTCAACTGTTTTTTTTTCGGTATACCATAATCATTTGGTCGTAAACAAATTTTTTATTCATCTCCGAGTCGGTCAGTATACTAGTTCAGTGAACCAAAACTAAATATGTATGCATTTACAAAATCAGAAGAAGAAAACGACAGACACGCGTCCAAGTGATGGTCACTAACTTTGTACACGCAACAGACGACGGCAGACAGGAGAAAACGGAAAACTAAAACTGTCGAAGGGAGAAGAAAAGTGACAAAATTGACAGCCTCCGTCGTCCTCCGTCGTCCACGCAGTCCCCAAACTAGTGACCACTGGCTACTTCCGTTGTTGACCCTTTTCAAAGAGGAGCAAACAGTGGCCGGTCGTCGCAACCGAAACAATTTGATGACAAATGGGGTGGCTTCGTACATCTGGCACTTGCTTTTTTTTCGGTCAGCGGCCAAAAAAGAAAGCTTGAAGTTTGTCAGCAGAACGACCGGAGACGAAGGTGACAAATATGCGCATATATTTTTTTCCATCGCGGTCACTCATAAATCAGAAATTTTTCTGAATTTTTTTTACCACAAATGTAAAGATTTTTTGGTTGCCATTAATTTAAACATGATTTATGGTGCTTTATTGCATAAAAAATTGGTGTCCGAAAAAGTGGCGGTTTATTATGATACCTACAAAAAGTTTGGTTTCAAAAAAATGAAAAAGTGCCTGGTGGTCAATTTATGGTTAAAAAAAAATCTGATGACCAAATGTGAAACTTAAGATTAGTTTCCATTACGCAAAAAATGTATCTCCAAATTGAGCATCATTTTAATTATTTACAAAGATGTCTGTCCAAAAAATTGATTGATTGCGCAAAAAAACAGCTGTAGACAGGATTTTGTCCAAAGAAAGTAATTATATAAATTTTTGTATATTCGCTGAAATTGAAAAAAAAAACTTATTGCGATCAGACATGTTTAATGCTGACAAAAAAAACGATTAATCATAGCATTTTTTGAAATATTTTTTAAACAAAAAAATCTGCTTCAAGCTTTTTAAAAAAACCAGCTTACTTGCAAATTTGTTTTTTAACCCGTGGCTTGTTTTTTTTTCTTGCAAGAATCACGTGTTGCAAAGGACAGCAAGGCACAGATTAAGAGTAAATCCAATAAACGAACGCAAAAATAGTAAATTTTTACTACTGACATCAGAACAAAGCAAGGCAGAAAAGAAAAAAAACGGCTATAAGCCTAATGAATAAATAATTTTTTTCTTAGTTAAGCGGGCAACATCAAAGTCAATTATGTATCGAAGAAGAAGTGAGACAGAGAGAGACAGAGATCTTTGATGACTGGGGATTGGGAGTCCGGGGTTTTGTCTTGTTTACGCCAGTATTAAAAAAAAATTGAATCACGTTTTTGCAAAAATCAGACAAAGGTGAATAAATAAAAAACAATTTTTATTGGGTACAAAAACAAGGTAAAAAGGTAGAAAAGTGATTTTTGGGGTATTTTGGCTTCGTTTTGCTGGTTACGGCATTTTTTTTATTTTAAAAATTTTGCTTTTGTTATCACATTTTACTGTTTTTTTCGATTTTTTTTGTAAAAAAAATACTAATAAAAAGTGATCCAAATAACAAACTTTTAAAAATCAAAAAAAAATTGAGACAGCGAACAAAAAATTTATAGTCAATCGAAAACCATTCTCAGGTGAGAAAAATCGCACCCAATGAAAGGAAAAGGAAAAACAAGCAAGCTACCGGGGAAGCGGGGGTGAAAACATACTAGTGGTATAATAAAACATGTTTTTTTGACAGTTCAGGATTGAATAGCCAACTAACTGACTGACAAAAAAAACAAGACAATAATTACGCGCGGAGAAACAAAAGAACAAGGAAATTGTATTGTATATCCGTCTCGCACTCAAAAATAGAACGAACCCCTTCTGTAGTTCTATAGTTGTCGTCCACCTTTCCTTCTTACTGTGAACGATCAAGCGAACGAACAAGAAATGGACAGGCAAGCTAGACAGGAAGAAACATGCCTCCTTCGAACCAGAAAAATAGTTCAGAAAAAAAAGTAAAAATAAATTTTCTGAACGAGATCTTATTTCTGCTTTTTTTTGTCTTTCATTATCTTTTTTTGTTCAGGTGTCAAAGAAATTAAAAAACACGTTTCTAAATATTTAATTAAATTAGAAAAATTAAACAGAATCTGACCTTTCAATCCAAAACAAAAAAATCCAATTGTTCAAAAAAACAGGTTTGAAGGCGATAAAGTGTCTAAAACACATTGATCACACTTCAAAGCAGTAAAAAATAATACAATACATACATATTTATTTCATTCTCACGAGTCTCGCAAACACTAAACAAAAAAAAATGGGGTAATAAATTGCCCACACTTTATCACCCTCCAACCCTACCTTCAACCCCAACTGCTATGAATGTATCATCATTACGAACATGCATTATTCATCGTAATAGTCTCGTTGAAAAATAATACTATGCAATATCTATCACCCCTCCAAAAACAGGTTTACGCGCAAGACGAAGAGCATGGATCGTGGAGCGTGGAGCGTGGAGCGTGGGGCGAGCGCAAAAATTAATCTTTCCGGAATGTATTTATGTATTGACATTTTTACGGAGCGGTAGCAAAAGGAGAGAAAAATGAAAAATGGGAAGAGAGAAGTCTCGGATGAAGCCTGTTTTATTCAGACGTGTAAGTAAGTAACAGTTTGATGAGAAACGTGGAAAAAAAAGAGAGAGAAAGATGAGACAGGAGCATGTCACACCATTTATTCGTATATATGAAACACACGGGGGGCATTCCGGATGGGATTATGAAATTTTAATGTTGCAGAAATTGGAAATTTGAACGGGAATTATTTAATTTGCAAATATCGGAACACAACTTTTTTTTCGCGTCAGAGAATGGGAAACTAAATAAACAAAATTGAAAATAAACGGTAAATATTAAAATAAAACTAAAAAAAAGAATAAAAAAAACCGAAGCTTTTCAAATTAAACATTTTTTTTAGTAAAAACGCATTTTACTAGTAATTTTATTTTTGTTATGCAAAAAAATTCAGAGTTCTCAAAAAATTTAGTACACAATTTTTGTTTTCAGTTTTCAATTATTTTGCCACATTTCAACACAATACGCCAAAAATAAAGGAGTTTTTTTTATTTGTTATTTTAATTTTTAATTTTTTAATTTATTTTATTTCTATAATTTCAGTAAAAAAATTTCGTTAATTGCAGTCAAAAAAAATGTGCCTAAATTCGCAAATCCCAAAATCGCCTGAACATGAAATCAGCTTTTTTTTAATAAAAAAGATTTTCCAATCTAACAACAACAAAAGTAGTGAAAACGTGAATAACTAGCTGACTAATTACTCCTTCAATTCCTCCAAAAATCCCCTCGGCCGGCCATACTACCACAAATTATACGCTTCACGCAGCAAAAGGATCCTAGCAGATATATATCCAGTCGCCCACTCTCATATTTTCCCTCCTCAACTTTGGGTACTACAAAGGTACTAAAAAAAAGTTTGACGCACAAATTAAATATCCACTTACAAAATTTCTATAATCTTCAGAAAAAAAATTATGACGACAGCGAATAAAAAGGTGTTGGAAAAGCGATCATCTGAGGGGTACTCACCTGCGCCTGCCAGTCGGCCAGTGCGAGCGTGCTTGACTGGATGGTGTGCAAACCTCCGTGATCGCAACCACGGTAACGATCGAAACTTCAGCGTAGTCATAAAAAAAGATACTTGAAAGAAAGCTGGATTTCAAGTGGATAAGTGTGTTTGCGAGATGAAAAACGTATGAAAAAAAAATCGTAAAGGTGATCAAAATTGTTAGTATGCCAATACTTTTATAATAAATTTTAGGGACCATAAAAAAATAGTTCCAGCGTTTGATTTTGCATTCAATGAAGTAATCATTTTCAGAAAAAAACCGAAAAAAATTGAAAACGTCAACTAAAATTTTTTTACACGAAAAAAAATGATAACGTTAACAGAAAAAAAAATATTATATACGCACATTATGAATTGTGCTGATGTGAGAAAAACACAAAAAGTGATCACTGACACGATCTCTAATCAGCAACACTGAATGAGAAAAAAAAACAAGATCAGATTTCCGCAGACAAAAATTTTTTTGAAATGCAATATCATTTTTTTCTTCAACTTGAATTTGTTGTTTGATGTACGCTTGTTTGACGTCAAAAAAATGATACCAAAGATTTCTTTGCATAAAAAAAATTATTGTTATCAAACAAAAAATTATTTTTCCCCAAAACCTGCCCAAAATTCAGGTAAACGGGTGTGGTCGATCGGAAATGGTTGCAACACGTAGACAAACTTGACCTTTATTTCCCCGGCTCATCTCTAATTTGTAAATACTGCACTGTAAAATTTTCTAGAACCCCCTAGACGGGCGTAAACTTTTTTCTTTGAATCACCGAAAACCTTTTTTTACAACTTTTCAAAGATGTGTAATGATATCAGTTTCCCGGAAGAACAGTTTTATATGTTTGCACTGCAAAAACATGGAAAAAAAATGAGTCATGTGAGAGAACGGAAAAACGCTTGAGGGAAAAATCTATGAGGAAGTATAATAGTAAAACGCTGAACCTAAACACAAAAAAATACGTCAGAATAAAAGAATAAAAGAAATGCAAAATGAAATGAATTTTTGCGTAGGAAAAATACGATCAACCACCGGAAATCATCATTGTGTCATGATGACGTTTTTGACAAACAACCTCCTACCGATTCGGTCTACGGCATGACTCACCGCAAAAAAACAAAAACCTTGTGTTTCTGTTCGGGGGCATGGATTCTGGATTTGTGTTAACCCCCTTATTTTCTAGAAAAAAAAACCAACGATTCAATCATTCGATGCAAGTGATTCATCCTCCTTGTTGGATGTATGCAATCCATGCGTGAGCCGTTCATTTTCCTGTAAAGGTGCAATTTTATTTCAAGTCGGCGCGTGAAACAAAACTATTCAGACAAAATTTCATGATCGATTTACACGTGAAAAAAATACAATAACGCATGGGGGGCGGAATCTGAAATGACGCAAAACGGGGAAAAATTTTATTTTTAAATTTTGTAAAAATTTCAAATAACAAATTTTGAAAATTTAAATTTCTGCGAATTAAAATAAAAACTCGAATAGGCATTTTTGTTTTAAAAAATCGCTATTTTTATGTTCCCAAAAAATTTTGTGTTCCCAAGAAATTTTTTTTTTAATTATTCAGCGGCAAAAAATTCTAAAAAAAATTCTAAAATGAAAAAAAACCAATTCGATGACGGAATCACTAAAAACGCCGAGCTTACTTTCCAGACCAGAGAAAGTTCAACAACGTTTGTTAATAAATATCAGACTTTGCATACAAAACAGTTCATGTGTAACTTCCAAAATAACCCTCCGACTGCAAACATAATCTCACGCATGATACCTTCTCGGTCATCTGCGCTGATTCACTGACGTAAAGGTGCGAAGGGAAAACACCAGGCGAAAAACAAATCGGATTAAATAAAAAAGGCCGAAGCGATACATACATACAAAACGCATCGTAAGTCATACACCGTTGCAAAAAAATATTTTTATGACAGAACTTTGTGTATGCAACTTTTTTTTTGTTCCAGAACTGTGATCAATTCGAATTACATACATACATACAAAACACAAAACAAACCGAAATACAGTTATTTCAGCCACAAAATCGCACCAAAAACGTTTGCATAATAAATTGATAAATATAAATATATAAATTGTTTACGGGTTGGTTTACGGTTTACGGTTTCAAAATGTCTGACAACAACGTGATTGATGACACGTTTTGTCGCAGAATGATTGAACTGAACAAACCGTAAATTATAAAAATAAGACACAATATCCTAAACGAGAGATAAATATTTATTGTAATGCATGACAAAGAACCGCGAACACACGCATCCACAGATGCTCGACCCCTGACAAGACATTTTCATTGTGTCGCTCCTGCAACCTAACCTTTCTGAGGGTACTATGTATTATGTGTTTGTTATCAATCGACTGACTAAACACCGCTAAAAAGGGTGAATGAATGATGTGCGCCAGATTTGGTGCGCCAGTATTTTTCACGGGAAAAAGGTGGAAGGTGGAAGAGGGAGGGAGGACATGATTGGCTGATAATGAGGCGGATGTGCATATTTTGGGACTAACCCTGTTGACTTTTACATGGGCAAAAAACAGGAAAAAAAATTGTCAGCGCAGTAAAAAATTCTCTGAAATGCCAAAAAACGTCAAAAAATTTTTAGCATTTGAATTATGAATTTTTTTTACGGATAAAAAAATCGGCGCATAATTATTTATATATTTCTATTTATGAAAAAAATGAAAAATGCAACCAACAAATATTTATTTTATTTATTTATTTGGATTTCAGATTAAATGTACGATTTCTGTCATCTTATATTTTTTAAACGATCAAATAAATATAATACATAAAATAAATAACACCTCATAAATTCTACATGTGTGGTCGGTCGTGAGAAAAATTGGTTTGATAATATTAAATTTTATATTTTTCGTGCAATTTTTCAACAAAAAAAAAGCAGTGCCAAAAAAACATTCCACGATTTTTTTATCCAAATAACAAACCATATTTTATTCATTCCCGCAAATGATTGGGGTACGAAAAGAAAAACAAAACATTCATGAAGCGTTCGTTCTCTTATCTTTTTCCTTTGACTTTTGAACCACAAAAAAAAGAAAGAAGCGCAGCGGAAGAACACAAATTCTGAGTAATAAATCAAAAAACTTCCGACAAACGAAACAAAAAAAAAACAAAAGCAGAAAAAAGCATGAAACAGAAATCCGCTATCCCGGATTGCATTTTCTTGTCCGGCACGTAGCATGTATAAAAAATAAAACCAGTGTGAAATAAAACTCAAACTGGATGAAGGGATAATTTATAGCTGTCTGGGAAAGAAATGACAGCAGCATGGGTCAGTCAGTTGCGTCACCATACAAAAAAACCAAAAAGCATTGGTAAGGAAAAAACTTATTCCAATATATTTTTTGTAGTATATACCGTAATCCAAATCAAAAATCGACAATTATTCCAGAAAAAAAAGCAGCTGACAAGTCAAAAAATAGAACAAAATGATCATTGACGCAAAGAAAAAAAAATTTAAACTAGGGTACATTTTTTGGACACGTCTGCGGCCTGATAAGCATAGTACATGTCATGCGCTGGGTTACAGGTAACAGGTAAGAAGGTGAGATCAAGGCGCACTGCTAGGCGATAATCCGGGTCACTGATAACAAACAACGCTCACACCAGCACATCAGAATGTCCGGATGCAAAGTAGAAAAAAATGTTGGTTGTGTGCGGTACACTTTTGATGCAAAATGGAGAACAAAGGGCACAAAACGTTCTATCGAACCCCATAAAAATCATGAACTCATAAATGCAATGACGCAAGTATGTATGTTTTTACGACTACGTAAACGGGCGTACGAACGTGCGTGCTGCTCAAAGCGCTTCAACAAAAAATTTTCTGAAACACCAAAAATTATCCCAGACAATGAAAAATCACGTACCAACGAGGAAAAATATGTATAAATAGTTCCGTCTGATTTCATGGAAAGGGAAAGGATTACAAGTGTCGCCTTTGTTTTCCGTCTAATCCTTCGTTTCGCTTACCAAAAATCCTCCAAAAAATTCTGTAACGTATGTATGATCATTTGAAGCAATTTTAATCCCCAGTTGTTGAGATTGATGACAAACGTCAAAAATGGGAGTAATGAATCAATGTTCTATTTACTGTTAAAAATTTCGAAGTTCGGTGATTACATACAATTTTTTTTCAAAATTTTGAAATTCAAAGCAAGCTTAACAGAGTTCAAAAAATTATTCTTGAAAAAAATACAAAATGTGAGAAAGCTATGCGCATGAAATTATTATTATTATATACGAAACAAACCACGTCAAATTCCGTGACATCACACAATCGACCATCGAGCATGTAAAGCACTCCACAAAATACTAAATTTCGTGCTAACGTTCAAAAAAATCCTGAATTTTATAGACCGTGTCTTCGTGCAGCGAGAAAAGTCTGGCAAAAAATGATGTGTCAAGTGTTCGGAAAATAATGAGAAAAAAAACAATGGCAATTATTCATAAATAAGTTTAAGAACGTTTTCTTTTGTTAAAATTTTATTTGAAGTGTCACATAAATTTGACAAAATGAAATAAAATAAATAATTTTAATTAAAAGTTTGACCTATTTTTTCTGATTTTTTTTGCTGTTACAGCGGTTTACTTTTTTAATATATTTTTTTTTAATTTTGAAAAAAAATAGACTTTGTCTGGAAAATAAGCTCGTGGAGAATACATACCTCGTCTCATTTCAACAAAAATCGAATCGGTCAAACACGCATGCATGCATGCGCTGATCGAAAAAAAACAAAAAAAAATTTAAAAAACTAGACAAATTACAAATCACAAAAAAGTCTATCCTGCGAGTGAATATCTGTCTTTGATATTCCTATGATACATTCTAGTCCAGCAGCTGATCCTAAAATTAGCTGACATGTATGCGTAATAAAAAAACTGGTTTAGGATGCCATAAAAGGCAAGTTTTTGTATACTTTTTTTTGGTCTCAAAAACATGTATGTATAGTACAAAAAATTAAAATTCCATCCAAGCTGGCAAAAATAATTGTCCTCGGAGAACAAAATGCATGAATTCAGATTTCTTTGTAGTTTTTTAACAAAAATAGAAAACCTTTTATTTTAAATTTATTTTCGATTCGTTTTAGACCTCTATGCAAACCTCGAAATAAACAAAAACCCCATGTACGTCGACTGACTGAGGTCAAGCATCACATGACATGACTCACTAACGCTGACGCTGACGTCAACAAAACAACAAACCAAATCAAATGCACACATGACACACCGTAAATTTTTTTTTGGAAAACCCAATTTCAAGCCACTTGGAAAAATTAAAGTCAGACACTTTTAAAATTGCAAAAAAACAACACAAAAGAAAGAAATTTGTTTCAAAAGATATTCAAAAAACCGGATATAAAATATTTTCTACAAAAAAAACATTTATAAAAATAATCCGCCGACCGACCTCGCTAAAAACCCGTGAGCGTGATCACAGAGACGTCTTTCTCGTGATTTATAGCAGCGTAAATAAAAAAATTGAGTCAAAAAGATGCCTTGCATGCGCTGAACCGTGTCTGCGTGGTGTATTATTTTGCACTCACGAAACAAATAAAAATAAAAGGTCACATTTAGCGAGCGCATTTTTTCACGTGCAAGCAAGATCCGTGATTCAAACTTTCAAACTTTGAAAAAAAAGAGCAACGTTTCTTGAACAGTTATTTGAACAAAAATGAATACTATAAATTGTCTACAGTCCGTAATTTTTCTGTAACTAGCAAAAAAAGTGATTCCTTAAATTTTAGGCGGACGATAAAGGTGTTACGCAGATCTTAAGACCGCGATACGCCGTAGCTCCGCCCCGCACTACTCGTGCGATGGCGCCCGCACTCTCTCATTAGGAGTCGAAGATCGGGCTAGTGTTGAGTCGTACATGTCTCTCCGGGAATAAACAGGACACAGAAATACCGCTACACTTTGGCAACATTGTGGAGGTCCTACCACGGCCGTCTGCCCCTTGGTCTTCGATCAAGGACAAGCAGCCGGATCAGAGATTTTGTTACGATTTCGACCTAGTCGACTCCCGGCTTTTCCAATGTATGTGTATTTTCGGTTATTTCATTACATGTTGTTTTGTTGAGCGGCAGCATGTATACCATCTATGCGATAGCAGAAAAAAATTCCAGCGCCATACATTTTGGTAAAGTCTAGTGGTCACTGGCGCTAGACCATCGGCACAAAGGTTATTGGTATCCCTTACTGTGCACTAGCTGCAAGTGACTACACTCGTTCGGAACGGCGACGAAGAACATCGATTGGTATTTGGCTAGCAGTATGTGGATCGCAGCGCAGCTGTCCGAGTGGAACAGATCGCCGCAGCAAGGACTTGCGCGCGGACGACAGATCGCAACTAGGGCACTGACCCGATAACGCCGAGCAGCTCTCTCAAAGCGCGATGATCGACGACGGGAAGAGGCAGAGACCCCCCGCAAATTGAAAAACGACATCTGCAGCTCATTAATCAAGCTCAGGTAGAAATCAAAACCGCATCCGAGACTTCAGCAGAAGCAGACTGAAACGCGGAGACCGCGTTCAACCCTGGTGGGGAGGGTGAACGGATAGCGGCAGTTGAAATCACAACCCCAACCACTTTTGGTCACTGAAGATCCGCTGCAGACTCCTACGCGCCAAGCCAACAACATACGTCGTTCCCGAGCCTGTGCTCCCCTACCATCTTTTTGTTCCCCCTTTTAAATACTGTATCGTTGTTAGACATTGTAACGATCACCGGATGAGATGACGAGGACGTCATCAAGCGAGGTGGGGAGGATGTTACGCAGATCTTAAGACCGCGATACGCCGTAGCTCCGCCCCGCACTACTCGTGCGATGGCGCCCGCACTCTCTCATTAGGAGTCGAAGATCGGGCTAGTGTTGAGTCGTACATGTCTCTCCGGGAATAAACAGGACACAGAAATACCGCTACACTTTGGCAACAAAGGTAACGGTTGCCGCCAGAGTTGTTCAATTTGACAATTTTCAGCGCTCGCTCTGCTCGCGCTCTTTGAGCAATTCAATTTTCCGTGCTCGCTCTGCTCATGCTCTTTGAGTTCCTAAAATTTTCGCGCTCGCTCCGCTCGCGCTCTTTTATTCTCAGATCCTCTGCTCTTGCTCTGCTCACGCTAGTGAGTCGAGCAGGAGCGAGCAATGAGCAAACATGGCTCACACATAAAAATGTGAATTTTGAGTCACAAATTCAGTCCCTAGCGAAAAGAAAGACCGTATACTCCTTGGAGATACCCCCAACATCGTGTTTTTGATCGAAACTATCAATATTTTAGTATTTGTAGCACTAAATTTATAGTGAGCAGTGCTCATTTGAAAAATTTATCGCGCTCGCTCTGCTCGCGCTCTTTGAGCAATTCAATTTTTCGTGCTCGCTCTGCTCATGCTCATTGAGCACTCAAATTTTTCGCGCTCGCTCCGCTCGCGCTCGTGAGCTGAGCAGGAGCGAGCAGTGAGCAGGAGCAATTTAGTGAGCATCGAACAACTCTGGTTGCCGCACGTCAAAACTAGTTTTTTTTCTATACAAAAACTTTTTTGTTATAATTGGACTACGTTAGTTACGCCGAATACAGTGGATGGGATGAGTGAAGTGCACGCAAGTGAACGGTTCTCTAATTGTCGTAAAATTGTGTAGAAAAATTAATTTATTTGGATCCAATTTTTTTCTGATCAGACTGAAAATATTTATTTATTTATTTTTTCTGCCACAAAGAGCAATTTTTTTTGCATATTTTTTACGCATCCGGACAATTTTTTTGACACTGATAAAAATCAGAGGCCAAGACACTTGACTGTACATAATTCCAAAATATGTATGTACAAGTTCAAGTGATGAGTAAATATCAAACAGACATTACGGTATAAAAATTTTTGCATTACAAAAAAAAATTTCAAAAGCCAACGACCAAAAATTCGAAAAAGTCAACGACCAATTTAGACTTCAGTAAATTCAGACAATGAAATAATAAATACATTTCCGTCAAACGCCTAACTAATGTCATTGAAGGACAAATTTGTTCACATTCCGCCCAGGTCGTGTTCTAACTTTTTTTTCTCCTTTTCCGGTGAATTTAAAACAGTCAAAGGAAAAAAACGCACAGAAGACAACCCTTTGAAGGTCTGCTGCATGCACATCAGTCATCCCAGCCCATTAACGGTCACTGCCACAGGAAAAGAAGAAAAACGCAATACCATCGATCAAGTTTGTTGATTTTAATTTTTTGAACTCAAAAAAACGAGAAAAACTGCCGACAAAAAAATCACGAAATCCAAAGTCGAAAAAATAAAAACAAAAAACATGATAAACATGAAAAACATGAACAAACGTTTTTTTTTGTTTTCGGATATGCCAAAAAATTGACAAAAACAAACTAGTGACTTATGTTTTTTTTCGACACGTGCATAACTTTTGTCTTATGTTTTTTTTTATGTTTGCAATGGAATTATACTCGATGGGAAGGAACGGAGACGAAGAATACGCGATGGATGACATGACAAAAGACAAAATCGTGTCAACGTGACATGTCACTAACAAAATCCCAGAAAAAAACAGAGAAACTAATACTTCCTGTCTGTCATCGTAAATATGTATGCATATACGTACATTTGATTTCGATCGGTCAAAGATCGGGGATAAAAAACAAGTCACGTTTTTTTTGTTTGTTTGAAGAAAAATTATAAAATCTTGCGTTTTGTTTTCATTTCAAAAAAATTGAAAATGATACAAAAAAATGGTTCAGAAATCTGAAAAAAATTGTTTCCGTTTCAACAAAAAAATTATACATTTTTGATCGTCAAATTTTGTGCTGCCGGATAGAATTTTTCATTTTTATTTTTTCGTTTTTTTTTTATTCTGAAAATTTAATTTTTTGTGCACGAATGCAATCAGTATCAAAAAAATGCTAACCATATCCTAGAAGAACTAAATCTAGAAACTTATTTGAATTTGATCAATCGACATGAAACACCAAAAAAAACAAACGATTCCGAAAAGTTGCATGGTTTTATGCGCATTTTTCTTTCTTTCTTTTCACATCCTTACCGTCACAATCCTCGTCATCGTCACCATCACCATCACCGTCATCGCAGCCGCAGGCAACAAACAGTCATCGACTTTTTTTGTAAACAACGTACAGACAATACAGTCAGTGTCGATGAGAAAACGGTCTGTGCACTCATACGCGCAATGGGTGCAAAAAAATGTACAATAAATACAAAAGCGGAAGAAGGAAATACACCGCAACATTAAATTTCTTCTTTTTTCAATGGATTAAAATCAAGAAAAGAAAAGAAAGTCAAATACTTGTGAATTCAATGCCCTGGGAAAAAACAAATCAAGTGGTACGAATAAGTTGCTCTGGTATGAATCGTTGTTGACACCAATAATTTTTTGTAAAAAATGTAAATAATTTGTTTTTTGATATTTACCTAAACTCAAAAAACATGTTGGATATTTCCAAAACGGCCAAAATGGTTTTTATTAAAAAAATAACAATTTAAAAAAATTTTTTTTATTAAAAAATAAATAAAAATAACAAAAATATAACAAAATTTGGTTTTAATTAAAAAAATAAAAATAACAAAATTTTGAATTTTCAGACTGCTAAAAAAATTTGAAATTAAAAATTTTATTTCACCAAAAAAAATTCGACAGCGACAAAAATTGAAACCAAAAACTACAATTTTTTTGTCCGAAATTTTCAAATTTTTTTACACCAAAAAAAATCAAAAGTGTCATAAATATACCCTTTTAGAAAATCCGCGCAACAAAATTTTCAGTTGACAGTTTCTTCCATCCTTCCAGTCAGTCAGTCAGCCAGTCGGTCTGGGTGCATCATAAAAAATGTTCCGCAACCTGTGAAGCTTACTAATGTCAAAATTTAGAATCAGCGTCACCCTGTACGCGTACACCGCAGTGATTATGCAAAGCTTTAGTACTATGTCATGGTACTCGATTGCACATACGTTTTTTATTCTGTGCATGATCGCGTTCAAAGAGGAACAACTACAGTGCATGCATTCATGCACCCGCGGGTCAAATTGGTCGCATGAATGATCAATCCGTCAGCTTAGAAAAAAAATACAGATTATGAAGCAAAAAATCGAGCGTACAGGGTGAGTGCGTGTGATTGCGCTGCGTCAACCGACTAGAAGTCACAGGTGTCCAGGTGCAGCTCAACGCCAGAAAAAATTTTTAGCAAGATATTTTTTTACACAAAAAAAGTTTCTTTCAAAAAAAATTTATTTATCATCAAAAAATTTTTTATAAATATAGGTGGTTAGTGCCCGTTCAACCAACCCCGATGCATTAAATTACCCCAACTGTTACAACATACGTTCATCAACGCATTCATGCGTTTGAGACAAAAAAAATTATCAAGGGTAAAAAACAGGTTTAAAAAAATATGTAATGTGCAAAACGTCCCCAATTTCGTTGCAAGGCGTCTTCCGGTGCAGAAAACTGTCAGTACATAAAAAATGTATTCTTAAAGCCAACATTGCATGTTGCAATTTTTGCAATTTGTAACTTTTTTGTTTTTCAAGAACATAAAAAATGTTGTACGTAGCACGAGTTCTTTCTGACCCTTTTGCCAACTTGAAGTGTCGATAACAAGCACTTGAAAACCAATACTTGATGCTTTGTTGTACTCTAATCTTTCTCCGGAACAATCTCGAGTATCTGGTCTCGAGTACATGTCGAAAACACAGTTTTTTTCGCAAAAAAAAGAAAAAAAGAGCGTTTTTGGGGAACAAAAAAATTACGCATTTTTATCCAATCGCAAAAAAAATATTTTATTTTTTTATTTTTAATCAGAAAATTATTCAGAAAATTATTTGAATTAGAACTCAAAAATTGTGCTCAATTAAAAACTGAAACCAAAACGGTAAAATTTGAGTGCCAAAATAATTTTATTTATTTATTTATTTCACCATTACTCAGTGGTTAGTTATCATTAGACCAGATGTTAGGAGGCACAAATGACGTCCACGTAGGCGTAAATGTCTCGATTCGTTTTGGTCGCGATTTCTTCTTCCCATCGTCGCTGTGGTCTGTTTTTCGTCTTGTTGAACACCGAGTTGAGCGAATCGGCCCATCGTAAGGAAGGGTGTCCCACGGGTCGTTTTCCTTGTGGTATCCACAAGGTCAGTCGTCGGGCCCATCTGTTTTCGTCTGCCTCCAGGAGCTTTCGCGCGTATGTCCATTTTCGGCGTATTTTTATAAATAACAGGATTTTTGGTTTTGTCAATTTTCGACTTTCCAGAACCAGTGTAACGCAAACCAAAATTATTGCCTTCGCCTTCGCCTTCGCCTCCGGAGGCGAAGACGATCTGAAGGCGCCTCCGGGGGCGATGAAGGCGAAGGCGATGTTACACTGTCCAGAACCCAAACCGAACACGTGAAACAAAACATATATAAATTTTCGAGTAATCGAATTTTACGGTTATGCTGACCAAAAAATTTTTCTGTTAGTGATACCGGTTTTTTTCACCGAAATTTTTTTTTATTTTGCCAAAACTTCAGTAAAATTTTTTACGGAGAATTCAATTTTTTATGGTTTTTTTGCACAGTTTTTGTAAATTTTCGACATTCTTTTACCAAATTTTCAGGAAACAAAAAAAAATTAGATACCGGTTATTGGTAACTGTACTCGGCAATACAGTTTACGGTAGCATGGAAAGCGCGTTCCAGTCGCGTCGTGTTTGCATGTTGCACGCAGTTGAAAATGGAAATTTGCCAGACGAAACATTTTGAGACCAAAAACCGTAATTTACGGCTTACGATAACAGTAATCAGAAAATTAGTGCAAATCCTCGAGCAGTCAACATTTTTCTCCCTTAACCAACAGATCGATCAAAAAAATCATTTACCACAAAAAAATCAACCAAATCTATTCACTAGAGAAACAAAAAAAATCAAATCATTTGAAAGAAAGCAAATTCCCCCCTCCGCCACCATCGGCGGGTGAATGGGAATCAGTCAAACCCGGTTGAACGTTGCTCGTCGGATCGTGCATTGCCGCCATCCAACGACCCGAAAGCACGCCGACGCCTTCGATGAGGGTCAGAATGATGCCACCGAGGAGCGCAGAGCCTGCCATGACGGTCGGACCCGAGCGGACGGCGAGGAGGGCTCCGGTAAGAGCGCCGGAGGCAATCGAGTTGAGCGGGTCTTCTTTCTTGCGAATGGCGACGAGGCAACAGTCAATGGTTGAAAACATACCTCCCCACGCTGCGAACTGTACTCCCGTCAGGGGACTACGGTAGCGGACTTCGCGAAGCATGCTGAGCACCTTCTGGCCCTTGGCGGCGTGCCGAAAGCCGGAGTAGCTGTGGAAGATCGAACCGCCGACGAGGCCCATTGAAAACGCCGAGCCGAGGTCGTCGCCGATACGGTAGGGGCACGGCTCGCGGGAGTACTCCTCCATATTGGCTGAAAGAAAAAAAATCGGTGACTGATGATAACAAAACAGAAAATAGTACCTACAAGCAAAAAAAAGAGGATAAAGACGCGAAAAACCGAAAAGAAAGTGTAAAATTGAGGCAAATGAAAAACAAGCTTGGAGACACATTGCCAGAATTAGCTTACGTGCGATTTTTTGATTTTGCGGCGAAATTGATACGTTGCGTGCGCATTGTTGCTTTTTGACGCGATTTTTTCTGATGAACTAGAATTTTTTTTCGGAATCTTGTGTTTTCGTTGTTTTGGACTTGTTTTTTGGTGATATAACGCCGACATTTACGTTTACGTTTGGAAATGGCGACATTCTGATACTATTTCCTTTTGTTTTCTGCATTGACTTGGCCCCAAAATTTATTTCATCTAACGAAATTCACGGTCATTGAATGGTTTTTAGTCGATATTGAACATGTATTTTTACACAGTTTGACGAAATCCGTAGATTTGAACAAATCGCGTTTCGCAACATGTTTTTTATAACATCTGTTGTTCGTTTTTTACTCTGTTGACGAAGATTATCTCCGAATAAATCTGTTTACATCACTTACCTATTCATTACTTCGTAAAATGTTTTTATTTTTCAAAAATTTAATAGACCCGCTCACAGCGTGAATCACAACCCCCTCCCCCATCGTTAATCACATCGTTGTTTTTGTTCAACCCCTAAAAACCGGAACAAAAAGTACTATATATTTATACACGCGCGAAATATTCAGTTGTTGTCTGACCTTGACGGACTCATCTCATCGGGTGGATGATCGTGCCCACAGGGAAGCAGGTGCTTCATTTTTGCCGCTGCTTTAGTCGATGACAACTGTCGACTTCTTTCTTTATTCTAGAAAATGTTTTGTGTTTTTTATATGTATTGTTGCTTGTTGTTGACTAAAGACTAGAGAATAAGAAAAGGTGGAGTTTGTCGTGATAAGTGAGATCAGTCGAGAAAAACGAAAACGTACAAATAGCGTTCGTTAAAGGTTTGTGCACTTCAAGGTTGTATAAATTTCAGTCGTCAAATCGACTAACATGAAGTCTGTTTTCGTCTTTGCCGTTGCTGCCCTTGTTGTATCGTCTTTGGCGTGCGATATCATCGTTCACGTCAAAAGTGTCACGGATACAAAGTTCCAAGCTCAGGTTATTTCGCCAAACGGCCAGAAGAGCTCCAAGTTGGTTTTTAATATTTGAAAAATTTTAAATAAAAAACTTCCAGATGGACAATCTCGACAAAAGGCACCCGGGAAACCTTCCAGCAAAAGGCAAGCGAATGCGGAATCGGTGATTTCCAAATCCTAACTTTCGACGCAACCGGTAAGAGTGCCTCGAGCATCAAGGTTGGTCTCAACGGCATCGGCCGCGTTGACTACGAAGTCGGAGACGATCTCGTTCCCGTTCAAACCTATCGCCAGGGAGCGATCTGCACCGGCCAGTGTGCCCCTCTCGGTGCGACCCCGAAGCCCCCGTCGCGTCCATCTTCTCCCGTCAACAAACAAACCTAACAGCTTGCATGTCATGCTCGAGGCACACATTTGTTGACACACATGCGCCAGCCGCCAGTTGCCTTATTTTCCATTACGGGAGGGGGAGGAGGCTTCTTTGAGTTTGGTAAAGACCAAAACTTAAGTTTGGTGTTAGGATTCGTCACCTTTAGGGTTTGCCCTATTCATGGACCTGTTAGCCCCCCTCCCGACCTTGATTTTGATTTTATTTTCAGATGTGTGTGTGTCTTTGTGTGTATGAGAAACGTATTCCCATAAAAAAAAGTTTTTTTGAGTCATGTGTACCAACGAAGAATTTATTATTTGCGATAACATTGAAGCATTTGATCATCAGATAGCCCGACAAGATGAATCGCGTGGTTGCAGGTTGGGCTTCGTTGGTTGTAACTTATCCGCTTACCGTATTCTGCGTATATTTTGTCGTCACGGGATTTCTCACATCCTGGGTTGGGTATTTTCATTCGTGTAACGTGTCTTTTGACGCCAAAAAAGGATTCGAAACCCGTAATCAACCGTTGGCGGATGCGAGATTGACTCTTGAACTTTTATCGGAATCCAGTGCTTATCCCGCGGAATTGTTGAAACCCTTGATCACCGAAGAGAAAGTCGAAAATAATTTGACTCGGTTTCGACGGGCTCTTGAAACTGCTGATGAAATTACGCCTCCACCTGACAATTTTACAATCAATTACGACGATTATGGAGTGGACGATGAAAATGACACAATTGTGGATACCCCTTGTAAAGTGTACTACGCGCTTGGAAAGGATAAACTTCCCTATGACATCATCGACGGTCTTTCAAAAATCATTTTTGAAATCGACAGTTTTGAATCGTTATTTACTCTGCCGGTCATGAAACACCTTTGTCGGCTGGACGAAGTTATTGACCGAGTAGTCAATGAAACAGGGTTAATGGAATTTTTGTCACCGGTGCCCTACAGCTTTCATCTGCCGTTCTACGCATTTTGTACTAACATGAGTTACGTGAAGACGTGCGATCAGTTGACGCAGGGCAATGTTGACTCATTCAAGGTAATTTTATATGAAATATAAAATTTTGTGTTTTAGACATTTTTAGAAATTTCAAATTGTAATATTTATTTTTAAGAATTTGGAACAATTTTTAGGAAACTTCTAAATAAATAAATCCGGATTTTTAAAAACGTTTTCGAAATTAAAAACTGTTTTTAAAAATTTAAAAAAAATTAGGAAATTTTTAGAACATTTTTAGAATTAGGAACAAATATTAGGAAATTCAAAATTTTTTTTTACTTTTTAGGACGTTCATTTTTTTTAAATAAAAAACATTCTTTTTATATTTAGGAACTAGTTCTTTCCTGCCTAGACCCCAACACAGAAGACCTAAACTGTGACACCAACATTGCTCTCCAAATCAAAGATTACATTATCCAACGACCCAAAGTACCCGGAGTCATCCCATCTGGTTCAGTCTACATCGCAGCCGTGACAAATGTCTGGAACCAAGCAGTCGTTAAATCCAACGAATCTGAACAACTTCGATTTTTCGGCACACTCATGTCCCATTTGGAACAAAACTTCAACGGAACAGACGGCATTTGGATTGCCGGCATGAATTTTCTGGCGAAGGAAACATTTTTTCGGCATGCATTATTCTCGGATATCAAGCTTGCTGCCATAGCTATGGGTACTGTATTTGTGGCTATTTTGGTGTACTCGACAAGCGTCACTCTGACATTTGTGATTATTGCCGGTATGGTTACCGCTATGGGTTCGGCGTTCTACGGATACACTGTCTTGGGGGGAATTAATTTTTTTCCGTTTATCAATTTGCTGGTTATTGTCATTGCTATTGCTGTCGGAGTGGATGACGCTTTTATTTTGATTCATCTTTTTGTAAAATATAAAAATGTGAGTTTTGGAACACCTGTTTTTTTAATTTTTTAAAAAACGTAAAAAAAACGTTTTTTTATTTTTTGCAAGAAAAAATTTTAAAAAGAAATGTTCTGTTTTTTTTAAATATATGTATTTTGTTTCATTAAAAATTTAATTTGAATTTGTTCAATTTAAAAAAATATAAAATTGAAATAATTTTAAATCAAAAATGGTAAAAATTTATTCAGTTTCAAAAAAATTTTTAATTTAAAAGAAACCGAAAATTTCTAGGCCTATAAAAAAATAAACGACAGATACTACTGCTTTGACAGCGATTCACCTCCAATCGCCGATTCTTCGAATTCCTACGAATTCGAAATATTTCCGGTTCTGACCGAAAAAACTGTCAAGGTTCCTAAAACTCTCCCAATCCTTCATTACATAACCTAAACTTCCAGACCCGAACCAAGTTGATCCGAACCGCTCTCCGCGACGCACTGTGCCACGCCACGGTCGCCATGTTTGTAACCTCTGCAACCACAGCCGCAGCTTTTCTAACAAACAGTCTATCATCTGTGATCGTCCTTCGATGCTTCGGAGTCTACGCTGCTCTTGCCGTTACCGCGAATTATATATTTGTGATATCAGCGCTACCGGCTGCAATGTTGCTATTGTACATGCCATCTCCTACTCCGTTGCCTGAGCGTCTCAGAATCCGATGGCTAAGTGAAGGATGCAGAATAATTTCAAAGTGGTATGTGTACAAGTTGCCAGTAATCGTCCAGAAAATACACCTGGTTATTCTTGCGTTGGGTGGAGTTATTTTCATTGGCAGTTTGTATACACTGTTTATTTCACCTGGATTGAGGTTGCCGGAGAATAACGCTATGCAGGTGAGAAAATATTTTTGAGTCAAGAATTGATCAAATGAATGATTTTTTTAGTACCTGAGAAGCACGCATCCCTTTGAATGGTTCGACGAATTTGAACAACAGTTTTTCAACTTTAGTGCAAAGCGGCAAATAAAGTTGAACTTTTATGCTATTTGGGGTGCTTTGCCGACAACGTGTGTTTTTTTCTAAAAATTATTTTTAGACCAATAATTTTTTTTATTTTTCAGCGACGCGAGCCTTTTCGAAGTATCCAAACGCGGCCACCTAGCCAGCGATCCAAACTTTCATTTTGACCTAAAAACTCTCGAACAAATCAACTACCAAATCTATACCTTTAGGGAATCGGGAATTATCGCTCCAGAAGCCAGACTACAAAATACATCCTGGATTTCAAGATTCATAGAATGGACTCAGGTGTGCAAATTCTCAACCTGCTGTCTTACACCTGAAAATTCAATACCCCGACAATGCTTTCACATTTACTATCGAGAAAGTCTGGACACAATTTCTCGCCCTGCGCTCGGATTTTTCAAACGTGCAAGAGATTCTCCAGTTTTTGAAAAACGCACACATCGATTCCTTGGATACATTTTCCAGGCTCCGAGCAGGGCAACATTTACAAATATTTTTGCCAAACTCGATGAATATTTTACTGATATGCAAAATCTGCAAAACGACTCTTTTGATCCGAAACCACTGTTATTGAGTTCGCCGGATATCACAAATCTCTACGATATTCTGTCATCTCTGCTAGACAGTACATTTTTCTCTGTTATGGTATCCGTTGCGCTATCGGCAGTGGTTATCGTGGCGACGACAGCGCATTGTCTGATTTCCCTAGCGGCGGTCATTGCAATTGCGTTTGCGATTTTGACCATCGCAGCCGCGCTTTTGGTTTCTGGATGGACAGTTAACGTGATCGAAGCTACGATTTTGGTTGTCAGTATTGGACTGGCTTTTGACTACACGTTGCATCTGGCTGTGGCTTTTAAATCGGCATCGAAGATTGTGGTTATTGAGAGGATACGGTACGATCGATTTGGATATATGGAAAATGTAAACAAATGCAAAAAAAAATTTGTTTAGTAGTTTTAAAAAATTGCGAAAAAAAAATATTTTTCTAAATTACAATAGTTTTTGCACAATTTTTTTCATGATGTAAATTTTTTTTCTATTTCTTTCGATTAAAAAAAAAATTTATTTTTAAAAAAATTTTAAAAAATTAATGAAAAAATGCAACACATCAAAATGAAAAAAAACGTTTTGTGGAACGAATCTAATTTAGTTCCATAACTTCAGGCAAGCGAACGAATCCTGCTCAATCCCAATCGCTCTCGCGGGCTTTACAAACATCCTTGCAGGAGCGATTCTCCTTTTCGCTCAAACGCAAGCATTTTTCGAAATTGGTGCATTCCTCATCGTCATGACCATCATCAGTCTCGCTTCTGCACACGGCATTTTTGCTTCGCTTTTGCATGTTTTTAATCGTCTTCCACGAAATCATCTTGAATGATTTATGTTCGAAGGCAACCCATGAAAAGTGTGGTCGACAGTATTTCCCATCGCGGATTGCTTGCACTCAGAAAGAGCACAAGAGAACAAGTAAATAAATATTTGATATGACACAAAACAGGCAAAGAGTGCTTTCACATCAGACATGCCGGAGACACGTGGAGTGCTCAAAACAAGCGTTCTTACTATGTTAGTTTGCAGATTGTCAGCCTACACAAAATAATCTATTGCTGTGTTGGCTGACAATGTTTTTATTTTCTCCAAGTTCCGTTGATTGATCCTTTTGATTTTCAAGCCAGCAAAACAGATGATCTGTTGGTCATAAATGCAAACGGGATGATTCCGACCGGTCAAATTGTTTGCCAACAAACACAAAAATAAGGGTGGTAGACGTCGATTATCGGTTGCAGCTTTCGATCGCTAGACATCACAAATGAGAATCAACAGATGATAATAAATATTATTCAGTTGTACTATGATCGTATTTGTATGACTCACAGTCAGATCTCAACCTAGGCATAAAATTTGACTGTCTGACCGTAAAAGACTGAGAATTTGACCGGCCGAAAAAAAATTGAAAGTCATTTTTTTTGCTAAAATTATTTGATTGTCAGATGTTTTTGTGTTTCATTAATCCCTTTTTCATTTGATTAATAGTGAGTGATTATTACGCATTTTGCCATAACATTGGTTGTTTTGAACAAAATTGTCCTTTGTTTGTTTGCCCATCTTGTTTCCCTTTGTTTGTGTAGCGTCCAAAAAAATGGTCCGATAGTAAAATTTTTTAGTGCTATCAGAACACGTGCCTTGCCACCAAGCCTTGTTTTTTTCTGCAAAAAAAGCATCCGTATAAGAAAAAAAAGAAGAAAGAGTCCCTCCAAAGACCCTCCACTATTCCGGTTCAGCTTCATTCTAGAAAGCGTTCTAGCCTTTTTGACAATCACCATAATACTTTTTGCAAGTGCGGAGTCACGGGGAAAAAGAAAGTTCACCTCTCCCTATCAGTTTTTTATATGCAAGCTGTTTTGGTATTTCTGGGAGAAAAGACTTGATTAAGTTCCAACAAAGTGCACGTGATTAAAAAGTGAAGCTGATAAAAACGGCATGAGCGACAAAGCTCATTCTTCCAGGGACTTGGAAAGCCACCAAAACAAATAAAAAAGTGATGTTCGGTGCTAGAATTGTGTCCTGAAGCTTGATAAAGCACATTTACCATCTTGTAGTGCTTTACTGTATTACACGTGAACGGAAAATGTTTTAATCGCAGTTCAGGCGCAGCTTGAACAAAGTTGTAACCATAGATGGAATTTTAGCGTGTAAGAGCAATTTAAAAAATCTTGAACAAAAAAAATGCTTTGCACCTCTGTTTAGCGTCTTTTCGTACCAAAATACTGTCAACATTTATATTGACCCTTTCTTAGAGTGCAAAACAATCTAAGAAACTGAAACAACAAAAACATGTCAGATAAATATAACTGATAAATAAAAACTCCCACGACCCCAAAAAAATCAAAATATTGTACATACCTGCAAATCACCATCGACAAAAACACACAAAAATTCCTGTACTCTGACCTGTGCTTAAAACTTTCATCCAATGTTAAAACCTGGCTTATCTTGACTTGTTCTTCTCGAATGTCAAAGTTTTCCATACATAGATCACTCATTATCTCGAATGTTTTCATCCTTATCTAGCGTCTTATGAAGTCAACGTGCACTCTGCGTGTGTCGTGTCTGTCTGTTTTCACTCACGCAGACAGTCCGACTCGAGCCGAAGTACCACAGAATGTCCAATTTCGTGGAAATACATACGACCATTGCAGCTGCAGCAAAAAAATTATCACTATTTTATGTTGGACACGGTGGGGTCCCCAAAGTTGGGTGTTTGCCGTGACTTTTTAGGCAATCGTTGTGGCTTTTGCGTGCGCAAATGAGTGACCTAAATTAAAAATTTGAACGATAAAATTGAGAAAAAAAATGTGTTTTGACATGTTTTTGCATTAAAAAATAACAAAAATTGTTTTTACAGAAAAGAAAAAAATATTTCCATTTTTTATAAACTGCAATCCATTTTTTTCAATTGCAAAAGCAAAAAAAAAATTCTAACAAAAAAAATCGACAAAAACAAAAAAAGTAAAAACTCCAAAAAAGCCCGTGTGTTGGTGTCAATTCTGTGCTTTCAGGTGTGTCTGTGTTCTTCGGGGAGTCCTACAAGCTCTTCCCATTTTCTGCTTGCTACAAGATAACAGAAATGAGAGTACGCGATGCGTGCTGAACGACCGAACTCTGTGCCTGCATCGCTCCGCCTCCGGGGGAGGCCCTAACACAATTCGATCGATTATAAATACCCATCATCGATGCTTCCAGATGAGATTCTTCCACACTTCGTCTTTACACCC
Organism: Turbatrix aceti; assembly: GCA_963969345.1. Lineage (NCBI taxonomy): Eukaryota > Metazoa > Nematoda > Chromadorea > Rhabditida > Panagrolaimidae > Turbatrix > Turbatrix aceti. Next base: position 9,096,511 of record OZ017767.1, on the reverse strand, counting down.
TAAACCCCATCATGCCCGGCTGCGAATTTGGATCCGGTCTTCTTCTTTCGTCGTATCCATACGCGAATTCCCAAACTCTTGCCAAGTCAACAGCTGCGTCGACGACCATTTCTATGCCGCTGGAACCAGTCAAGTCAACGTATGGCTACTTCGGCCCCCTTGAAAGCCTCAAAGTCTTCCTCGGCTTTGCTCCCGCTGAAGCAGGTGGCGCCATCGCGATCACTCGTCTCAAGTAACCAATGCTACCGTACCAAACGATCTCAAATCAGAAAACCTACAAAAAATGAAATAAAAAAATTGTTTTGATGTACTTTATATTATAATCGTTGTTATTGTGTTATTCATTTTAAATTGTAAATAAAAAAGTTGATACTCACGTAAAACTTTATCAGCAGTTTTTTTTTAGTTTTAATGGTGTTATTTTTTGACATCAATCTAGCTAGCCGACTCTGACGTCAACGGTTGATAATGCGTCGGACCAAAGAACATTCATGATAGCTGGAGTTGACGCATCGGTATTGTTCCAGAAACAATAAATAGAAGATTTTTGGTAGCTATGTTTTCTCTCAAATGGTTTCGAGCGATTACTAAAAGCATGACAGGCGTCACTTTTATTACCATTCATGCACTTTCTTGTACACATTATTTGAAAACGTTTCATGTTCCACTTACAAAAGATACGTATAAATTGGTAATTAGTATTATGCAAACGACATATCTGATTAGCAATACAAAAACACAATTGGACAAAATAAATGCAATACTAAACGGTTTGCAGCACCAATGAAGCACGTATGAACAATAATGTCGATAACCCAATAACAATTACCACTTTTGTCTCAAATCTTTGACTATCATTATTTTTTTAGCTGTTTCTTTTATCATCCGTAGAAATTTCGCAAATATACTTCTCGTCAGCATTCAATAGATCTATAGAAAAAAATAAGCATAATTACGGTAGGAAAAATCTGACAGACGCTTTTTTTTCAAAATAAAACAATAGACGCTGAAGTTTTTCGGCCAAGCTTGACCAGAAATAATTCCTCGTCAGAAGCTGTGGCGCCCGGCGCCATAGCTTCTGACTGACTTTATTTTTTTTCTTCGACCGGAGTTCGAACCTCAAATTTTGGAATACTACTGTGCAATAACATTTTTCGGATTCAACGAAGATAAGTTGTTTACTTATGTTGAAATAATATTTTTTATATCAAGCTTCAATCCGATTCTGTTTGTTGATGAGAATACCAATGAAATGATATCCGTTACACAATGGAATCCTAACTTCACAACATTTTTGTACATATTTATTATCCTGAAACTACGCTTCAAGCTATCTTGGCGGATCAATCGGGACCGAGTTTTTGTCTTTAATGGCTTCAAAATTCTGTGTTTCAATTTATTCTGGTACATGCGATTACAGTGATTTGGAGTATAAAACGAGCCACGTTGTCATATTGTCATTTAGTTTTAACGCAAATTCATTGTCTTTTTTGATTGCCCAATGAGAATACTCGGAAAATTTTTGTTGAACTACTGAAATAAAAAGCTGAGCAAAATACTGTGCCCGTTTTTTCTAATAACGCTATTTTCGTTACCGTAGCTTTTACCATACTTTTTCAAACTTTCAGTTTAAGGGTCAGTCTTACGTTTTTTAACGCATTGAACGACTTACTTTTTTTTACGCGCGTTTTTGATTTTTGATCAATGTTTCTATCAATGCATTGAACGATTTACTTTTTTACACGCGTTTTTTTTATTTTTGATCAACGAAATATCATACAACATCATTAACGGGTACTTCACAAATTCCACTGCTTGCAGGTTTATAAATTGACCAACTATCATTAAGTTCGTCAAATGTACACTTATTTTGACATCCCTTCATGCCAGTCGTAATGTCCACAGGTGGGCCTCCACTCGGGAAGAACATCACTTTGACGTGGTATTCACCCGACGGCTTCTGCCACAGTTCAAAGGCCATCGAACTTGAATACCCTTGAAATACATCTTCGGGGTCAAAAGTCACGTCATCGTAACCCAAGGCAGCAAAAAGTCCTTCGATTCCGCTGTCATGCGACGAATATCCGTAAAACTTAATTTTACAGGATTCGGGAAGATTCTGGGATATTTGAGCAACGTTATCACACTCAATGCGGCTTTCCATGAGATCAAAAATATGACGGGCAAAAAAGCCACCAAATATTTTGCTAATTTCTGTACGGTAGTTGATTCCGTTAATTGGGTCGCTGCCTAGAAAACAACCAAATTTTATTTACTTATTTGAGTGAAAGATAATTGAGTGATAAAGGGTTACCTAATCCAAAGCTCCATCGCTCAAGTTGATGAGCAATGCCTTTGATTGTCTCGATTACTTCGTTATCAAAAAATTCAGGAAGAGCGGTTCTGTTTGTTTCTTTCTGAAAAAATACGTCGTTTGATAAAATTATCCGTGTTTTTCGTTTTCCAAATGTTTTTTTTGTGAATCATGCAAAGAAACTACAATAAGAATCAAAATTTGATCGACGCAACGCGATTCATTTTCTTTTTGAAAAAAAAATATTCGAAAAAGTTAGAAACATTTTAATTTTATGTTTTTATTTTTTTAATAATTGTTTCTGTATCTCTTACAATTTTTATCTTCCGAGTGCAAGAAAAAGATTTTTTTCAACTGAAACAAAAATTATGTATGTATCCTCGATAACCTTGTTTTTTGAAAACTCAAAAAACTTTGAATTCGATCTTTTTTAAAAATTTAAAAATTTTAAAAGCGTCAACAAACTCACCACAACCGAGATCTGATCATACAAAGTGAAAATGTCGGATTGATCACGATGGGAAAGCAGATTCATCGTGACATTGCGATTCACAGCCTGCGACAAGGCTTTCAAAAATGCAGCATTCCTTTTAACAAATTTTGCAAACTGTTTACCTTTTTGAAATGAAGTTTGCAAGTTTCGTTTCCTTTTGCACTTGAAAATTGGGTTGAGCTGCAAAAAAAAACGTAAAATAATTGATGTACTTGATCTTGCATAATCCGAAAAACCGCTGTCTCCCCCACCTCGTCAAGTTCGTTGACACGTGTGTAGACAGGCACCGGCACATAACCCGCAGGCCAATCAGACGACTCCAGGGGGTACCTTGATTTCTTTTGCTCCTGCTTCACAGCTGTTTTCTTGTACATGTAAATCATTACGGCGTACGCGGATTGCATTGTTCTCACGACAGATGTGCTGCTCACGTGAACCTCGTCTTCGTTATAGTCGGGAGACAAAAGATTATGCTCGGTGATGTATCGAGTCTGGAAGCGATGCTTGCCCAGGTTCACTGCGGCCAGGTAGCCTTCCTGAAGATATTAAAAAAAAATAATTTTTTTAATTTTTTTGACATTTCTTAAAAAAATCTTCAAAAACGTTTTTTTAATGTTTTTAATTTTTCAAAAAAAATTTCTAAAAAAAAATTTTTCCAAAAAAAACAAACCTTGGTAAGCTTCCCTAATCCCTCCGGCCAGACCGTGGAAGCATTGGCAAACCACCAGTGAACGGGAGTCCGCTCACCATGTCTCCACACGGCATGCGCCTGCACGAGCACAGCGTATCGCTCAGTTCGCGCAAACTGTGAAAAAAAGTGGCCACTCGGCTGAGGAAAATTTTTGCCTGCGCGCGCGCTCTTGTTTTTCTTGAAAGTGCACCCCAGATAATCGCAAAACAAAAATATTAAGATGCAACTGTTTGTTTAGATTGATATTGTC
>OZ017767.1:9079109-9092563 GCA_963969345.1 Turbatrix aceti | reverse complement strand
TCAGCAGATTATGGTATACCAGTCGTACTTCATAGATCTCAGTCTCTACATGCCCCCTTGGGCGTTGCTGGGCACCAGCACTGTACTTTGGAACACTACAGTAAGTTTTTACAAATTTCTCAAAATATTTAGATATTTTGATAAATCAAACATGTATTTTAGCGTGCGCTGTTATGCTGTTCTCTGGGCAAGAATCCTACTGGCCTTAGCAGCACTGTTGTCAAAACACATAGTATGTTCGAAGAAAACCATGAACAACATCCTCGGCGTTAAAGTATATGCATTCATATGATTTTGTAATGTTTATTGTGTTTGGCACGTCGCATCTTAGAATTATTTACAAGTGTTTCAGAAACCAAAAAAACACGTTAGTTTCAAAATTACTGTAATGTACAAAAATCGACATGCTTGCTGGTAAATTTTCCACTGTTACAAGTTTTTTATTAGAAATAATAACAATAAACACTGACATTTTATAATTTACATGTGCACGATTCGTGGTTAAATAAATACGTATGTTGGCAAAATTGTCAGTATTTTTAAAATAAATATATGTCATACAATCACCGTTCCACATTGAGGTGATATTGCTAGTCACTAATTTTACATGTTGATGCCAAATTGTCAGCTACTGCAAAAAGTTTTTCAACGCATTACACAGCGTCGGCAGGTTACCGTTTTGTTTTTTTGGTCAGTTTAAATTTTGTTCTTTATTGGAAACTACTGTTCTTTAATTTGGGTTGAGCTTCAATGGAATTCTCAGACGTTCGGTACTATATTTCTCTAATTATTGGGGTCAGCAGCTTGACGCTGCATATTGTTGTTCTGTACATCATTGTCCTAAGTCCGGCTCGTCGGCTGTTCAAAGGCATTTTTTGGCAAACGTACACCATTAACAGTTCGTACATTATTTGCATGTCTTTGCTTTATGACATCCTTCATCGCTGGCGAAGCGAAACTTTTGTTGCGTACATTGTCCTAAACTATCTTCCATCCGAAGGCTTTGTGCCGACCTTCTTCGTAGCATTGTTTAACGTCACATGCGTCGGAAAGTCGTATACAAGTTTTCTTATCAACTTCAATCGATTTACCGTTTTGTACCTAAAACAAAAACATACAGTATTTTGGAAACGTTATATACTTTTGTTTTACATGCTAATATTTCTGGTGCAAGTCGTTGCAGGAATCAATGCATTTGTCACCGATGTTCATATCACTCCCGAAAATGTAACTCAACTTTACAAGTGGGACGGTATTCGTAGTATTCCTTATTTTAAAATAAGCACAATTAATTTATTCGATTCTGTGTTTTCAACGGCGATTTCCATGATTTTCACAGCTTATATTGTTGTTTCATTAATTTTAAATCGGAAGAAACTGCAGAACGAATTTCAAATTAAGACAAGTGATATCAAATTATGCCTGTTTAGCGCAATAACGTTCGTCGGTCAGTCTGGCGTCGCGTTCTCTCAGGTAAACCCGTATGTATACTTGATTCGTTTTGCAATGTGATAATTTTTGTAGCTGGCTTTTGTTTTGGGTGGAACAAGAAATCTCTCATATCAGCAGATTATGGTATACCAGTCGTATTTCATGGACCTTAGTCTCTACATGCCCCCTTGGGCGTTGCTAGGCACCAGCACTATACTTTGGAACGCTACAGTAAGTTTTTATAAACGTACTGCTTTTGTGGAAACTTTGTGCGTTATTTTAGAGAACGCTGGTGTGCTGTTCATTGAAACAGAATGCTACCGGAAATGACAGCACGATAATCAAAACACGTACTGGAATATGAAAACACTCTTCTTTTTATTCTGAGTACATATACTTACTATAATAGATGTAGCATAACATAAAAAATTTCAAAATGACAGACTGAACAAAAGTAGCGACTAAAATTAAACGCATTCAATAAAACGGTAAATGTTCCGGAAATCACGTGAAAATATTGTAATATTTAGAGACACAAAAATTGATAAAAAAAACAGTACTATCAAACATTTTGAGCAAGAATTGCCAAACCCTCCCAAAAAGATTTGAATACGCCAAACAAAAATTTAAAAATTTATCGCTACTTTTAAGGTCCTACTGGCTGCCATAAATTGGAACTCGTCAGTTGGCCCAAACTGAGGTTAATCGTTTTTTTATCATCTTTTGCTTTTGACTTACTTAACCACAAAGTCGTTTCGTATTTGTCTAAATCTTGAATTCGCATAATACATATGTACGTGCTTTTCAGTAGAAATCTCATAACCAGGAACCGGTAAGTCAAAAAACATTCTGATACAGCTTGTCCTTTTTTTAATCATGACATTCACTTGTAAAATAAGTACCTATTTTTGCCAAATTCTGATTATGTAGTATGAAGGTAGTTTTTTTTTTGCTCACATCAGTCTGACTTTTGTTCATCGTTAAAACGTAGCTACTAAAGTTGCATTCTGATGGAGCTCACAGATACTAGATATTATATTTCTCTTATTATTGGCGCCAGCAGTTTGAGTCTGCACATTATCATACTGTATGTCATTGTCTTCAGTCCAGCTCGTCGGCTGTTCAAGGGCGTCTTCTGGCAAACATACGCTATCCACAGTTTGTACATCGTTTTTATGTCTCTTCTCTACGACATCCTTCATCGCTGGCGAGCCGAACCTTTTGTTGCGCACATTGTCCTTACCTACCTTCCATCCGAAGGCTTTGTGCCGTCATTTTTCATGTCACTGTTCAACGTATCTTGCGTCGGTGCTGGATACACTTATTTACTCATCAACTTTAATCGATTTACAGTTATGTACCTTAAGCAAAAACATACGGCTTTCTGGGATCGATATCTCCTTTTGTTTCACACTCTAATTATTTTGGTGCAGGTGGTAGCAGCAAGCAACTCATTCTTCATTGGTGTTCAAATCACTTCGGAAAATACAACTCAGCTGTATAAGTGGGACGGTTCACGTAGTATTCCTTATTTCAAAATGAGCACCCTAAATTTTTTTAATTCGATTTTTGCAACCACAATTTCTATGGTTTTTACAACGTATGTTGTAATTTCACTGGTTTTAAACAGGAAAAAACTTTTAAAAGAATTCAAAATCAAGAAAAGCGATATCAAGCTGTGCATCTTTAGCTCGGTTATGTTTGTTGGCACTTCCGGCGTCACATTTTCTCAGGTACATTCATGCATGATTTATAATTTAAACAATTTGGTTTTAGTTGGCCTTTGTGATGGGTGTTGCAAGAGATCTATCGTATCAGCAGATTATGGTATACCAATCGTATTTCATGGATCTCAGTCTCTACATGCCTCCTTGGGCTTTACTGTGCACGAGCACCACACTTTGGAACGCTACGGTAGTTTTGTTATTATACGAAAACACTGATTTTGAGAAAATGATGTTTTTTAGCGCGCGCTGTTATGCTGCTCGCTGGGAAAGAACGCAACTGGTCTTAACAGTACAATGGTCAAAACACGTAGTGTAATCGGCGAAATCTCTCCCCAGAATCCTCGGCGTTAAAAACAGTATTGCACATCTGTAATTTTGACAAGTTCGTGATACGATTCCGAAATATTTACAACATACAATTATACTGTTCAAGTTCGGAATGTTCCTTATGAATATTTTATGATAAAAAAACATAACACAATGCAATTCTTAATTTACTTTAACAATTGCAGAAACAAAAAAAATGCAAAATACGATATCAAAGACAAAGAACAAAGTTATGTTTGGCAAATTAGTTAACGCGGAACTTACATAAGTCTCAATATAATTTTATAAAAAAAACCCATTTGCTGTAATGCTTGTTAATATGCACATAACCTATCTAAATTAGTGCTTATTTTTTTACCAAATTGCCAGCTTATGATGAATGTAAGACTTTTCCAATGTCGTACACATGTAACCGTTCCGTTTTTTTGCTAAGTTTGAATTCTGTTTGTTATCGCAAGCAACCCTGTTTCAAATTTGAGTTCCGTTTCAAATGAAATTTTCGGATATTAGCTACTACATTTCCATGTTCGTTGGAGGTAGCAGCATGCTAATGCATATCATTGTTTTATACGTCATCGTTCTGAGTCCAGCTCGTCGACTGTTCAAGGGCGCTTTCTGGAAAACGTATACCATATTTGGTTTGTACACAGTTATCATGTCTGCTAGTTATGATATCCTTCATCGTTGGCGCAACGAACCATTGATTGCTCGCATTGTTCTCACCTACCTTCCCTCCGAAGGCTTTGTGCCAACAATTGTTGTAGCACTGTTCAACATGACTTGTGTTGGTACAGCGTACACAAACCTACTCATCAATTTCAATCGTTTCACAGTTTTGTATCTCAAACAGAAACACACCGTTTTTTGGAAACGATATTTTCTTTTGTTTCATTTATTAATATTCACCGGACAAATTGTAGCAGGAATCAATGCTTTTGTCACTGATGTTCACATTATTCCCGACAATATAACTCAGCTTTACAAGTGGGATGGTATTCGTAATATTCCATATTTCAAAATCAGCACAATTAATTTTTTTGACTCTGTGTGTTCGACCGGTATACTGAAAAAAAAAACGTTAGAAAAACTGACGATTTTTCGTTAGTTTTACTGACGTCCCCATTCGTCAGAAAAAAACTGACGATTACAAAAGTCAGTTTTGCATTCGTTAGAAAATCTGACGATTGAAGAAATCAGTTTTGCATTCGTTAGAAAAACTGACGATTGAAGAAATCAGAAAAAAAACTGACGGAACTCGTGCACGAGTCGATCGCCTACACCGCCTTCGATCGGAATACTGCGTACGCTGGCCCCCAAAAACGCAACAACCAGAATCAGATGATTTCTGCCTGCGGATGTAGACTCCATGGTGGTTATGCGCCCACGCACCCGTGATACTGGCGAGCAATCAAAAAATATTTTGTCTTTTATACGAAATTAAAAGCAAGAAGAAAGAACGCGGAAGTGTACGCGGAAGTTTTATGTAGTGGCCTCAAGATAAACTTCGGTGTTGTGATAAAAAATATTGTTTTTGATTCAGGGTCTGATATTTTTATATTAAAAAATATCTGCAATTTATTATAAATAAAATATAAAAAACGACATCGCAAAAAATGTCCAGAAAACTTGAACATTTTCAATGTCATAAAAAGTGTGAACTTGAGCAGTTTTGAGTTTTATCCTTTTTTGGCACCCTTGAAAACCTCAAAGGCCTTCGCGAACTTGCTTCCGCTGAAGTCGGTGATGTCAGTGAAACCAAGTACCTAGTAACCAAAACGATCTAAACACAAATCAAAAAATCGACAATTGTGTTATCGATGTTGCAGGATCTTGCTGACAAAACTATAAAAGTCCGTTTGGAAATGCACATTGACAAAAACAAAGTAAGGATAGAAGAAATCGTGACCAAATCAAATCGAAACATTGACGCCTACGTGGACATCATTTGTGCCTCCTAACATCTGGCCTAATGATAATAAATCAATGAAACACGGTAGAATAAATAAATGAATAAATAAATAAATAGCAATACGACCGGCGATGCGACAATAATGCTAAATGAGTTGCTGCTCAAAAAAATACGCGAAGCGCACGAAGCTAACATAAGACTGTTACGAAAGCACACTCCTCCTCAATCGTTGGCGACAACAGGACAGTGCGATTGTTTGACTGATGTGAAATCCCTACGAGAACGCTAAGCTACCACCTGGACCTACGACATTGCCAGTGCTTACTTTACTTTACCTTACTTCATTACATCGCCAGTACCTCAAAAGTAATTGCAAAAATTGTATCAGTACATAACATTTAGCTGAGGTTGACATAGGAGTGTTGTACTCGAAATAACAAAAACGAAATTTTCAGATGCTTTTTTTTCTTTAAAATAGTTCTAAGCGACTGACAAAAGCATGACTGCGGTAAAATCTGCAAGGGCGATTAATACCTGCTCATAAATATAAAACGGTAATTTCTTTTATTAACCAAAAACCAACGAATACGGCTAGGGGCGATTATATTTTGGAAATTATAATTGAATATGTAATCTCACATCAACCAAATCAATTCCTAATCCCCAATTCCGTTTTTTAGTACCATAAGCGTTTATAATTGCCTTCGGAGGTGGGAACGGATTGTTGTAGTTTTCTTTCATTTCATAACGAAAATTAGTTGTTAGAGCTCCTTACAGAATTGCAGAACCCCGTCGTAAAAAAAAAGAATTTTTACTTTTTTTTGGAAAATTTCATAAATTTTTATTGTCAAACCAGTCCACCTGATAACTCTTTTAATAAACAGCAACAATGATTTTTTTGCCTACAAGTTGGTCTTTAGGAATTTTACGCGGCTTTTTGACAAAAACTGAAAATTAGTGCCAACCTTCAGATAGTCCGAAAAGTGTCCTATCGATAATTATGCGCATTTTTTTGAAAGTGCCGCCTATGGTGCATCCCTGACCCACCATGGTTTGATTGACTGAAATTCGAACTGAACCGGCAAAATCAAAGGCGCGTAAAAAAAACTACAACAATACATTTTTTGGAAAATTTGGCAAACAAAAAGAGGAATTTCCGAGGATTTCTGTAAATATCCCTGAAAAATCCCTGCTGTTAGTTATCCCAATACAATCGAACCAAAAATTTGCGAACGCTCTCTGCTCTGCCAAGGTGTGATGTTCACGTATTTTGCTAATTTATTTATTAACCAAACAACATAAATACGTACAAAAACACGAATCAACAATAAAAATACAGTACTATCAGTTATCCATTTCACTCATGTAACGGTTTGTAGCATAAATAACAAACAACTCGAAACAAATACGAATGACGCCTTGAATTATTGCTACCTCTGGACCATCAAGAGTTGTGCTGTGAGGAGTTGTGCTGACACTTTTATTCGCATCCTTGGCAACTAACAAAAAAATTGCAAAAATAATGAATATTAAGCATATAATAATAGTTAAACCAGAAATGATAATAATAAACCATCCAAGGCATCTTGACTTCAGGGCAACGAAGAGACATACTATAACGACCGCGAAAGTACAGCCAAAGACAGTAGCACCTTTCTCAGTATTTGAATCTTTAGCAGCAAGCGCGAAGCACAATTCCAATACGTAATAGAAAATAACGCAGGCAAAAGGACCCTGAGAAAATTTATGGCCTAGGAATGCCTTGTCGAAAGAAAAAAAAACATACCAATCGTTTACACATAAGGCAGGCAGACAAAAATAGTCGGTTGTCGCGAACGCGCACGCTTGAAAAACTAGCGATCAAACGAAGAACGAAAAACTATAATAACCGATAGATTTTTTGCACCTTGCATTCAAATTTTTAGGCAAAATTTTTTTATTCGTTGACATGCATGAAGAGAAGATACGTGCACCGGCTTAGATTTTTGCTCCCTTTCCATCGTTCCGGGGGGGAGGAGTAGGGTTCGAACCCCCCCCCCCCCTCCCGCCCCCGCGGGGGTGAAGCCGGGGGTGGCCCCCCGACCCCCGCCCCCGACCATTTGTGACCCCCGTCGGGGAGTAAAACCCCCGCCCCCGACAGATTCTGCCCCCGACAATGAGCAAAATTTAGCGTTAAACGCGGAAAAACGTTCAAAAACAACACAAAAAGGCAAAAAACAGAGCAAAATACGAAAAACTTGTTCAAAATATGCCTCGGTTTTCGATTTAAGATAAAATTGACAACTTTTTTTCTTCTTTTTCCTAAGACTCGGGGGCAATTACCCCCGTCCCCGCCGACTTCTGCCCCCGTCGGGGGCAGAATTCCCCCGCCCCCGGCACCTCTGCCCCCGACTACCCCCGCCACTGAAAAAAAAACTGACGAATGAAAACGTCAGAATCAGTGAAAACGTTAGAAAAACTGACGATTTGCACAAAATCGTTAGAAAAACTGACGATCAGGGACGTCATGAAATAACTGATGATTTTAAAGGAAAATCGTCAGTTTTTTCCTGACGTTTTGAGACAAGTACGCGTTTCACAAATCTTCATTTTTTTTCTAAGTAAAACGTCAGTTTTTTTCTGATGTTTTTGCCTGTATAGGTTGAGAATAAAATATTTGGCAATGTGCCACAAGTTTCTATCAATTTTACGCAAATTTTGCGACGAGCTCGCATTTCGCAATGATTTTTTCTTGTTTTTCTCATTTGTATTTTTTGAAGTTCAGCTCATTATTGTATTTCTCGTTGCCGGCCGCAATGATTAGGGCAAGTCCTGAGATATCAAACAAGCTATCAACGGCACAAAAATGTTGATTTTTGGCACAGCTGCAATTGTTCGCAAACAAGGTGAAAGCACATGCTGTGCATTTTTGACAATGCATGAAGTGAAAACAACCTGTGGATTGATTATTCGCGTTTTACACTGGCATGTTATTTGTTCTAATATTTGTAAGTCAAACTGAAACCTTCAACAGCTCAAACAATAACTACTATTTATTTTCAGGTAAAGTCAGGCTATGAATGCTGTGGCATCATAACAGCGACATTTGCCTACGCCTGCCAAGTTTACTTGAATCGAACCATCAACCGACGACAACGACAACGTCAACGAATTTTATATTTTGGATATAATTTGTTTTTTTATTGTATATGTGTATGTATGTAGAGATAAATTAATAGAAGCTCATGCTATATATTGTGTATGTGCAAACCAGTAAGCCAAGATTGCACAGCAAAACAATAAACCAATATTGGAGACGATTTGCCAAGCGGATTCGGGTAAAAACGTCAGTTTTTTTTCTGATTTCTTCAATCGTCAGTTTTTCTAACGAATGCAAAACTGATTTCTTCAATCGTCAGATTTTCTAACGAATGCAAAACTGACTTTTGTAATCGTCAGTTTTTTTCTGACGAATGGGGACGTCAGTAAAACTAACGAAAAATCGTCAGTTTTTCTAACGTTTTTTTTTTCAGTATACCGGTCGAACACACAGAGTCAAAAAAATTAATTGTGCTGATTTTGAAATATGGAATATTACGAATACCATCCCACTTGTAAAGCTGAGTTATATTGTCGGGAATAATGTGAACATCAGTGACAAAAGCATTGATTCCTGCTACAATTTGTCCGGTGAATATTAATAAATGAAACAAAAGAAAATATCGTTTCCAAAAAACGGTGTGTTTCTGTTTGAGATACAAAACTGTGAAACGATTGAAATTGATGAGTAGGTTTGTGTACGCTGTACCAACACAAGTCATGTTGAACAGTGCTACAACAATTGTTGGCACAAAGCCTTCGGAGGGAAGGTAGGTGAGAACAATGCGAGCAATCAATGGTTCGTTGCGCCAACGATGAAGGATATCATAACTAGCAGACATGATAACTGTGTACAAACCAAATATGGTATACGTTTTCCAGAAAGCGCCCTTGAACAGTCGACGAGCTGGACTCAGAACGATGACGTATAAAACAATGATATGCATTAGCATGCTGCTACCTCCAACGAACATGGAAATGTAGTAGCTAATATCCGAAAATTTCATTTGAAACGGAACTCAAATTTGAAACAGGGTTGCTTGCGATAACAAACAGAATTCAAACTTAGCAAAAAAACGGAACGGTTACATGTGTACGACATTGGAAAAGTCTTACATTCATCATAAGCTGGCAATTTGGTAAAAAAATAAGCACTAATTTAGATAGGTTATGTGCATATTAACAAGCATTACAGCAAATGGGTTTTTTTTATAAAATTATATTGAGACTTATGTAAGTTCCGCGTTAACTAATTTGCCAAACATAACTTTGTTCTTTGTCTTTGATATCGTATTTTGCATTTTTTTTGTTTCTGCAATTGTTAAAGTAAATTAAGAATTGCATTGTGTTATGTTTTTTTATCATAAAATATTCATAAGGAACATTCCGAACTTGAACAGTATAATTGTATGTTGTAAATATTTCGGAATCGTATCACGAACTTGTCAAAATTACAGATGTGCAATACTGTTTTTAACGCCGAGGATTCTGGGGAGAGATTTCGCCGATTACACTACGTGTTTTGACCATTGTACTGTTAAGACCAGTTGCGTTCTTTCCCAGCGAGCAGCATAACAGCGCGCGCTAAAAAACATCATTTTCTCAAAATCAGTGTTTTCGTATAATAACAAAACTACCGTAGCGTTCCAAAGTGTGGTGCTCGTGCACAGTAAAGCCCAAGGAGGCATGTAGAGACTGAGATCCATGAAATACGATTGGTATACCATAATCTGCTGATACGATAGATCTCTTGCAACACCCATCACAAAGGCCAACTAAAACCAAATTGTTTAAATTATAAATCATGCATGAATGTACCTGAGAAAATGTGACGCCGGAAGTGCCAACAAACATAACCGAGCTAAAGATGCACAGCTTGATATCGCTTTTCTTGATTTTGAATTCTTTTAAAAGTTTTTTCCTGTTTAAAACCAGTGAAATTACAACATACGTTGTAAAAACCATAGAAATTGTGGTTGCAAAAATCGAATTAAAAAAATTTAGGGTGCTCATTTTGAAATAAGGAATACTACGTGAACCGTCCCACTTATACAGCTGAGTTGTATTTTCCGAAGTGATTTGAACACCAATGAAGAATGAGTTGCTTGCTGCTACCACCTGCACCAAAATAATTAGAGTGTGAAACAAAAGGAGATATCGATCCCAGAAAGCCGTATGTTTTTGCTTAAGGTACATAACTGTAAATCGATTAAAGTTGATGAGTAAATAAGTGTATCCAGCACCGACGCAAGATACGTTGAACAGTGACATGAAAAATGACGGCACAAAGCCTTCGGATGGAAGGTAGGTAAGGACAATGTGCGCAACAAAAGGTTCGGCTCGCCAGCGATGAAGGATGTCGTAGAGAAGAGACATAAAAACGATGTACAAACTGTGGATAGCGTATGTTTGCCAGAAGACGCCCTTGAACAGCCGACGAGCTGGACTGAAGACAATGACATACAGTATGATAATGTGCAGACTCAAACTGCTGGCGCCAATAATAAGAGAAATATAATATCTAGTATCTGTGAGCTCCATCAGAATGCAACTTTAGTAGCTACGTTTTAACGATGAACAAAAGTCAGACTGATGTGAGCAAAAAAAAAACTACCTTCATACTACATAATCAGAATTTGGCAAAAATAGGTACTTATTTTACAAGTGAATGTCATGATTAAAAAAAGGACAAGCTGTATCAGAATGTTTTTTGACTTACCGGTTCCTGGTTATGAGATTTCTACTGAAAAGCACGTACATATGTATTATGCGAATTCAAGATTTAGACAAATACGAAACGACTTTGTGGTTAAGTAAGTCAAAAGCAAAAGATGATAAAAAAACGATTAACCTCAGTTTGGGCCAACTGACGAGTTCCAATTTATGGCAGCCAGTAGGACCTTAAAAGTAGCGATAAATTTTTAAATTTTTGTTTGGCGTATTCAAATCTTTTTGGGAGGGTTTGGCAATTCTTGCTCAAAATGTTTGATAGTACTGTTTTTTTTATCAATTTTTGTGTCTCTAAATATTACAATATTTTCACGTGATTTCCGGAACATTTACCGTTTTATTGAATGCGTTTAATTTTAGTCGCTACTTTTGTTCAGTCTGTCATTTTGAAATTTTTTATGTTATGCTACATCTATTATAGTAAGTATATGTACTCAGAATAAAAAGAAGAGTGTTTTCATATTCCAGTACGTGTTTTGATTATCGTGCTGTCATTTCCGGTAGCATTCTGTTTCAATGAACAGCACACCAGCGTTCTCTAAAATAACGCACAAAGTTTCCACAAAAGCAGTACGTTTATAAAAACTTACTGTAGCGTTCCAAAGTATAGTGCTGGTGCCTAGCAACGCCCAAGGGGGCATGTAGAGACTAAGGTCCATGAAATACGACTGGTATACCATAATCTGCTGATATGAGAGATTTCTTGTTCCACCCAAAACAAAAGCCAGCTACAAAAATTATCACATTGCAAAACGAATCAAGTATACATACGGGTTTACCTGAGAGAACGCGACGCCAGACTGACCGACGAACGTTATTGCGCTAAACAGGCATAATTTGATATCACTTGTCTTAATTTGAAATTCGTTCTGCAGTTTCTTCCGATTTAAAATTAATGAAACAACAATATAAGCTGTGAAAATCATGGAAATCGCCGTTGAAAACACAGAATCGAATAAATTAATTGTGCTTATTTTAAAATAAGGAATACTACGAATACCGTCCCACTTGTAAAGTTGAGTTACATTTTCGGGAGTGATATGAACATCGGTGACAAATGCATTGATTCCTGCAACGACTTGCACCAGAAATATTAGCATGTAAAACAAAAGTATATAACGTTTCCAAAATACTGTATGTTTTTGTTTTAGGTACAAAACGGTAAATCGATTGAAGTTGATAAGAAAACTTGTATACGACTTTCCGACGCATGTGACGTTAAACAATGCTACGAAGAAGGTCGGCACAAAGCCTTCGGATGGAAGATAGTTTAGGACAATGTACGCAACAAAAGTTTCGCTTCGCCAGCGATGAAGGATGTCATAAAGCAAAGACATGCAAATAATGTACGAACTGTTAATGGTGTACGTTTGCCAAAAAATGCCTTTGAACAGCCGACGAGCCGGACTTAGGACAATGATGTACAGAACAACAATATGCAGCGTCAAGCTGCTGACCCCAATAATTAGAGAAATATAGTACCGAACGTCTGAGAATTCCATTGAAGCTCAACCCAAATTAAAGAACAGTAGTTTCCAATAAAGAACAAAATTTAAACTGACCAAAAAAACAAAACGGTAACCTGCCGACGCTGTGTAATGCGTTGAAAAACTTTTTGCAGTAGCTGACAATTTGGCATCAACATGTAAAATTAGTGACTAGCAATATCACCTCAATGTGGAACGGTGATTGTATGACATATATTTATTTTAAAAATACTGACAATTTTGCCAACATACGTATTTATTTAACCACGAATCGTGCACATGTAAATTATAAAATGTCAGTGTTTATTGTTATTATTTCTAATAAAAAACTTGTAACAGTGGAAAATTTACCAGCAAGCATGTCGATTTTTGTACATTACAGTAATTTTGAAACTAACGTGTTTTTTTGGTTTCTGAAACACTTGTAAATAATTCTAAGATGCGACGTGCCAAACACAATAAACATTACAAAATCATATGAATGCATATACTTTAACGCCGAGGATGTTGTTCATGGTTTTCTTCGAACATACTATGTGTTTTGACAACAGTGCTGCTAAGGCCAGTAGGATTCTTGCCCAGAGAACAGCATAACAGCGCACGCTAAAATACATGTTTGATTTATCAAAATATCTAAATATTTTGAGAAATTTGTAAAAACTTACTGTAGTGTTCCAAAGTACAGTGCTGGTGCCCAGCAACGCCCAAGGGGGCATGTAGAGACTGAGATCTATGAAGTACGACTGGTATACCATAATCTGCTGA